>CM053787.1:590885222-591450222 GCA_028749045.1 Cupressus sempervirens
CAATCAAATACTAGAAGGAAGCAATTAGCACAATAGTTCATACCTTGAACTGATTTAAGCTAAAGAAAGAGTCAGATCAAACTCCTTATGAATTATGGTATGGATATGAACCTAATATCTATTATTTCAAAGTATTTGGAAGAAAATGTTATATCTTAAAATAGACAAGGAAAGGAAAATTTGATGTGAAAATTGATGAAGGCATATATCTAGGATACTCCAACAAAAGAAAAGCATATAAATGTCTGAATCTAACTTTTAACAAGGCTATAGAAAGTGCATATGAAAAAATTGATGAGTTTTTAGAAAAAAGTGAAGAACAAAGTAGAAAAAGGACCTAAAAGCTATAGAAAATTTGTTTACTATGAACCTGATACTTAACCTGAAGTTTAAGAAAATGCAATTGGGAATCAATAGTCTTCACCAGCCAAGTCCCCTAAATCTCCAATTCAACCTAAGTTATACGCAGTACAAGCTAAGTCACAATCAAAAGGATTCAAGTGTCTATCAAAACGACCCAAGTTTCAACAAGTACAAACCAAATCACAGTCTGAAGGACCCGAGACACTGATTGTTGGACCCAAGCATGATTCAGAAGAACATTTTAAGCTTATTGAACTGAGTCATTCAAGTCTAAAATCCAAAGACAAGATATTTCTACTTTCTAGATATTTCAGAAGGTATCATGCACCTGAGCAGATAATCAGAGATCAATCAAAAGGCATAATGACAAGAAATATACTAAAAGGTACATGTTTTCTTATAGAATTTAAACATAGAACTTTTAAAGATACATTTGAAAATGAAATTTGGATTGAGGCTATGAATGAAGAGATAGAACAAATTGAAAGAAATAAGACTTGGTCTCCTGATCCTAGACCTAAGGACAAAAATGTAATTGGCACAAAATGGGTATTTGGAAATAAGTTGTATGAAAATGGAGAAGTGTCAAGGAATAAGGCAAGACTAGTAAGCAAAGTTTATGTTCAAGAAGAAGGAATTGACTATGGAGAAACTTTTGCTCCTGTTGCAAGACTAGAAGGTGTTAGAACACTACTTGCTTATGTTGCATATAAAGGATTCAAAGTATATCAGATGGATGTAAATTCAACTTTCTTGAATGGAATCCTAGAAGAAGAAGAAGTCTACATTGAGAAGCTTGAACATTTTATTGATCTCAACAAAAAGACTATGGTTTGTAGACTACACAAAGATTTGTATGGTCTCAAACAAGCCCCCAAAGCTTGGTATGAAAGATTGCATAGTTATTTGGTAAAGATTGGTTTTCAAGGAATAAATGACAATAGTGACCTATATACATCAAGGAAGGACCATAGAAGAAGATATTACTGGTAGAAATCTTTGTAGATGATATATTATTCATTGCACATGATGACTTGTGCAAATCTATTTTTGAGGAAATGAGTAAGGAATTTGAAATGTTAATGTTTGGAGAGATCAAATTATTTTTTATCCTACATGTTCAACAAAAGAAGGATGGTATCTACAACACTCAATCAAAGTACATCAAGGAGATATTGAAGAAGTTTAGAATGGAGGATTATAGATTATTTGGAACACCTATGTCTACTGGACATAAGCTTTCCAAAAATGATGATTCTAAAGAGGTAGATCACACTACATATAGATCAATGATTGAAAAAGTTCAATATGTAGTGCATATAGACCTAGTATTGCACTAGCACTTGGTATGGTGGAAAGAATCTCTACTAATCCAAAAGAAAATCATCTGATGAAAATTTAAAGAATCATTAGGTATCTAAAGGGTACTAAAGATTATGGATTGTGGTATAAGAAAGGAGGCAGCTTTGAATTGAAATCCTTCACTAATGATGATTGGACAGTAATCATTGATGATAGGAAGAGCACTAGTGGTGGAGCATTCTTTCTTGGAAAGAGGCTAGTATCTTGGACAAGCAAGAAGAAAAGCTATGTCTCTCAGTCTACAGCAGAAGGAGAATATGTTGCAGTAGCACTCAATTGTTCCAACATAGTTTGGTTCAAACAACTATTGTCATGTATGAAGGAAGAAATCAAGGATCTAGTAGTTTTTTTCTATGATAACACTAGTGCAACCAACATTTCCAAGAATCCTGTGATGCATACCAAGACAAAATACATTTCAATAAAATATCAGTTTCTAAGAGAATTAGTGCAAGAAAAAGAGGTGATATTGGAATATGTAAATAAAAAGGAATAAATTGCAGACATATTCACCAAGTCATTGCCTACGTATGCATTCTTGTATCTAAGAGGTAAGCTAGGGGTAAATCCCTTATCTAAAGCACACTAAACAATGTTTAGTGATGCATCAAACAAACATTTGAAGATCAGTCAAGGTTGATACAATATTATCAAGGAAGATTACATATTTCAAAGGGACCTCACACTAATAGAGGGAGGTCTCATGGATGAGAATTAGAATCAAACTAATGATATTATTCTTACTCTTATTTTTCTCTAAAAATTTCATTGTATTATGATATGTTGTGCTTCCACCAATGCCAAAGAGGGAGATTATTGAAAAAAATTATTTAAATTGTATGTTGTCTTTGATGTTACACAAAATATCATGCCTTACTAAGAAATTTAGTGTCTATTGAGCTTACTTGGGTGATGAGTTAAGTTTCGTATGTATGTCGACTATTCTAGTGATAACCAAGTTTAGAGTTAATATTTTTTGAGCTCACTTGACCATCGAAGGAAAACCAGTGTTAATCGACCTCACTTGATTACCAAAGGAGAGTTGGCATGGAACCACTATTAACTGAGCTCACTTGGTTACCAAAGGGAAGTCTTTTCTGAGTTAGTGTTGACTAAGCTAGGTCAGCTAATGAAGGATTTTTCTATAACAACATATTGAATCTGATGGATTTATTTGCTAGTTCTAGATGACCTAAGGATTGATTATTGAATGTTTATAAGTATGTTAAAGCTGACTTAACAAGGTGATTCATATAATTATAAGGTCATGTTGAGGATTGAAAGAGTGAACATATGGAATTGAAGAAGATGAATTAAGGAAATGAATTAGAAGGATATATGTGGGAAGATAGAGTATTCAAGTTTCTACTCAAGAATGATCAAGTAATCAAGCCAAAATAGAGATATAAAATCAGCAAGATAGTTGCATCAACAATTAGGTCAATTCATTATTACTCTCCAATAATTGTAGTTGTGAATCAAATCTCCTAACAAAGTTAGCTTAACAGCTATTTTGCAAATCCTCTAATAAGGTGGCATTTCTATGTTGAAGTGTCTGAAGACCTCTAACAAGGCCACTCCTAATAGGGTTACTAGTTCCTTTATCAGGGTCACAACTGAAAGTGTATTTTATAACCTTTAATAGGGTTGGATCCTAACAAGGCTCACCTCAAAAGAGTGAAAGATAGTAACTAGTTGCAATTGGTGGTTTTTCCAAATTGGGTTTCCACGTTAAATCTTGGTGTCTCATGTGTTCATGTTATTTGCTTTATGTTTCTATAACTAAGTTTATTAAGTTTAATCACATTTAATATCTTAATTTCTTCATTGTCAATATTAATCGAGTGATTATAGAGTAACAGTAATTCTTAGTGTTAACCTAGTAATTTTGTGCTAATCGAGTTGTAGCAGTTTCAACAGAGTTTTGGTTTTGTATTATTAACATCTTAAGGGACTTGGACATTTTTTGGTAACTAATTCACCCCCCACCCTTCTTAGTTATTCGTCTTATATTTCCAACACGTATATCATGAATCATTAATACTCATTATGGAATTGGCAATAGGGTGCCAAATTCATCACCTATCAATGAAACATTAGGGTATTCCTTGAATTTTAATGGAAGACATTAATCGTTCCTCACAATTTGTACATTTCTTTCCTTCAATATTTCTTTAGTAGATGCAAATGCAAAGGATGTCATTTTAAAACTATGGTTTGAACAAATTTAAAAATAACATAGCTCAATAGTGAAACTTTTCTTACTAAGTTCTTCTAATTTTTCCAATAGCATGGTGTAGTTTTCTTGTTATGTTGTTGAAATTCCCTTGATCACCTTTAAATTTCATGTGCACTAAAAATCACTTGATGAAATGAACATGAGTACCAAAACTTGATGTATAACTTCAATCTTGTCATTTAAGTCTATAATAAGTGTGTTGTACTTAGGTAGGTGCATAACAATTATCGTAGCCTTCATAAGTTGTGTTGGCACATCTTTTCATTCAAATACTTCATCACTATCATTTTTCTTGGTCAATACCATTTGGTTCGGCCAATACATAAGCTTAGTCGATGTAAGCTCTTGGTCTACATTGCAATACTTGGTCAACACATATTGTATTAATAATGCTTGGTACTTGACAGTGTAACTTATTGCATTGCCTAATTCTTATCTCAGATATGTCCTAATGCATCTCAATTCATGTTTATTTGGACATTTAATCACACTTTTTTATTATAGGAACTGATGTATGATATATCTTTGAAGTATATAGTCCCTTACATACCTATTCTCCTTAATTGGATGTGGTATGATCACTTGATCCTTTGGATTGGGTGATCTTAGCTTTTCTTCCTCTACTACCTCCACATTCTATAATCTTTTTCCATGATTATTTTGTCTCAAATTTTCCATTTCCATTATTTCTTTCATTTTTTGGTGTTGGTGCTTGGGTCCTACATTTCTTACTAATATGTCCAACTTTGAGACAACTAAAACAAACTCGGATTCCATTCAACCATTTCTATAATTTCCTCTAAAATGTCCCTAATGAAATTCTTTAGAATGTGCCCATACTCTTATTAATAATGATAGTTATACCATGTGTTGTAATCCCAATTGTAAGAGTTATCTTGCTTAGGTGCATGCATTTTCCCCTTAGATGTCCAATTGGATTTTGATTTGGATCTGCATACTTGAGCTCTATGTCCATATTTATGATAGTTATAACAATTTCCTTCAAATCTAGGTGTAGTAGGTGCATCACTTTTCTTTGTGTCACATTCATGTTCTTGGTGTCCTTTTTTCTTGTAATTAAAATGTTTACTAGTAAACTTAGGTTTAGGGTTTTGTATACCATTTTAGCTTCTGCAAATGTTTACTCTATGTCTAAGTTTACCATAATGAGGAAATGTAGGTTTGCCTTTGGATTTTGAATTTCTTTGCTCTTCATTCTTTGATGACTCTCCCACTTTAGTAGATGAAAAGTGCTTGATATGTTGTAATGCCCTACCTAGAGATCCTTGGAAAAAGGATAGATAAAAGCCAAACAACTTTTTTTTACAAGTGTGGAAGCACACAAAAACCAACATAAAATGATCATAAAGATCACAATGGAAGACTAACAAACAAACAACACCAAAGATCTCCAAATGTCACTACTGATCAAAACATAAACAAGAAAATAGCAGAGACCAACCATGGTCTCACACATGGCGAGGGAACAAAGGAAGCACAGCTCAACTACTAAACACCATGCTAAAAGACAAAAGTTGATTCTTGAAAATTGGCTAAGTCTGAAATCCTGAAGCCTTGAGATTTGGCTAAGTTTGAATTTTTGAAGCCCTAAAATTTTCTAGAATCTTTATCTTAGCTTGCAAAGGTCTGGAACCTATCTCAAAAGACTTATCGCATTTATTAATATATATCTTAGATTGTATAAGGAACTTATACTTAAATGGTATATTGTAAACCCTATAATAAATCTATTTTGAACTAGGAAAGTGCAAAACATAACAAGGTGTCCAAAACCAACTTCCAAAATTTCCCTAGCCAAGCCTTGATACCCCTATTTTTTATGCAAGTGCCAACAGACTGATAGATTCTCATGCAAGGAAGTGCAACATGCCATGCAAGAAAGTTTCATCCACATGAGGAAGTGCACCGAATGGTGTGAGAACGTACTTAGCCCAATAGCCAAGACACCTAAAACTAGTGTCAGGTTTCACATGAGATCAAGACCCAACACACTATACAAGAACTTGCATTCTCACATGAGAAACTATAAGTTCGTATGAGAATCCAAATTAGAAAGCCATAAAACATTAAAGGTAAAAATCAAGAATTAATGTTCCTACACACTAGAGAGTACTAGATCCAAATTTCAAGGCAAGGACACTCGAATAATAATTGAAAGATAGAAAGCCAAAATCTAACCATCTAACAAATAGTGAAGGGAAAATAATTGAAAGCAACATTGCAATGTACAGAATTAACATCACAATAAATTGAACAACCAAACTAAGTATGCAGTTCCTCCCAACCATAATAGCATCAAAAGACCATCATGGGCCCTAGCCATCCCCATGCATAACATCCCAAACTAGAAACTAGATTGTTGTGTTATCTTATGAGGACGTCACTACTAAAATGTGCTACAACATAAGCATAAGGGAGTCTAACATGCTACAAGTAAAGCAAAAGATAATCCTATAAATCAACTCATCATCTACATATGCTAAACATCATAATAAGAAATGTGTCAATACTAACATCATCTAAACATGATATACATGTATTCCAATGAAAGCATAAATCACAAGGTAACCTACTCTAAAACCTAAAGTACCAAGTGGAAACAACCAACAACGATCATACTAGGATAGTATATCATCTCTACACATCAATCCCCAAAAATGGTATAGGTAGCTATACCTCCCAACTATGTGGAAGCCAAAGGCCCACACCCACCATGGTGATGGAGATAATGATCTAACCATAAACACACATAAAGCACAATGTCTATAGCTAACATAGGCAAGATAGTATGATGATTGAAATTAAGAGCATAGACAATGCATAAACTACAGGTGTTGGAAAGACACTCAATGGGATACTAAGTAGGGGCTAACATCATGGAGATTCACTTGGCATCCAAAAGCCCAATCTCAAATCTGTGTGGACTCAACTTCCCAACGGAAGGCTATCATACTGAAGCATTGTTTTATTATCTTAAATTTTATTACCACCTAGTGTTTTATTTAGTTATCACTTAGTTAAAACTTCCTCTACCAACCCTATGGCATCATGAACACTAGGCTGAAACATAGAAGCCCCCTCCATATGCTACCCTACCATACCCATGTTCATCCAATGATGAGTGCCTGTCAGCATGCAAATTCCCAACCCAACCCCAATGATCATAACTTCTAGAAGTACCATGGAAGATCAGGCCTTGCAAGTCACTCGAAAATTGTACGTGCACATACTTATGTGTGTTATACCACCATCATGAAGATCATAACACAAGGATTGGATGAGAACATAATGCAAAAAGTCACTCAACAAAAAATAGACTCGGGAGGACAGATGTGGCATGCATCCCTATGCAACATAAAAGTGAAACAGTGGTCTAATTGACATCTAAATGGATCATCTAGGTCCATGACCAACATCATGCCAAGAAAACCTGAGAAAATAGGGTGACACACAAAATGAGGTAAAAACCTAAAAAACTAGAAAACTTTGCAATTAAAACCCATTCAGTCTTTGGGTACAAAACCCTCAAAAATCAAATAATATTTGGGTTTGGACACCTTATGTAAAAATAGTCAGTATAATAGTGCCAAAACCCAAACCCCCATCCCAAAAATAGGGAAAATATTCATACCCAACCAACCAAGCAGAACCAACAAATAGAAATGGAGGGGAACATTAGTTCTTAGCCTCCTAACAAACTACTACTAGAAATAGAAGCTGAAATAATGTAGAAACAAGAAAACGAGAAATCCCTACCTGACAACAAAAGGGGTTGAATCTAAAAATAGCACAATAAAATAAATTGTCTACTAAAATTGTTGTAAATCATGGCAAAGCAAGGTCTACCCGAGCTAGATCCAATGAGACTGGCCTCATGAAAATCCCACGCTCATAGCTCCCACAATGAGCAGAAACGTGATACTCCAAAAGAGCATTCTCAAAAAGCTCTCAAATTTTTATTTTGTAAAAGTAAGAAGTGAGAAAAAAATTCCCTTTTTCAATACTTATTCACTTTTTGAGTGAATAATCAATTAGGGCAAATAGCCAGTTAGACTAGCTAAACTTTGAAATCGACCCAAAAAAAAATAGGTTATCCCTCATAATAGGAATTCACCTAAGGAAAAGCTACCAAAAATTAAATTCAATAAGATTTAAAGCCCAAAAACTCAAAATCATAGAAAATCCCTTAACAACTTTCACAACAATGAAAACCTCTAAATTCATAGACATGCTCGCTAGTCTAATCACATAATACGCATGAGTTTAGATTTAATAATCACTGAAATTTTTAATTAAATAATTAAATAAGGATACGTCAACCATGCAGGGATGACATTGGTAAAATATGAATAGTTGAATCACTAACTCCATGTGTCACTGCTAGGGATATAAATCTTGCACACTAAAACACATGATCAAGTGCAATTGCATATAATATCACAGTTGAAGCAATAATGCATTAAATAACTAATTTAACTATTTATTCAATTATACCTAAATAATTTGTTTACATCACTCATGTTCATGTGAACCATAAAGATACAAAAATGAAGTAAATAACCATAGCATAAAATCCATCACATGACATAATTAGAAAATATGTCCAAATACTAGACAATCAGATATCATCATGAAACATACTATCATCTCAAAATGGCATCAACATGCAAATATGATAAACTGAATAGCATAGTAGTAAAGAATCTATGGTATTGAAATTAAAGTATAACATTTGACCCTTAGGTCATCTCAAAATACATAATATAAGAGTATCATGTATCTCTCAAATCAAAAATTGACAAGGTATAGACTACAAATAGGAGAGGCACTACATATGTCCTAGACTAGAAGTATCACTGGATGACCTCAGTGATCTCATTAGTTCTTCAAAGTATCTGATAGCTTCACTTGGTTTATTCATTCTTTCCAAAAGTTATTTCTTGGATATTAACTCTATCCATAGATGGTCACTATGTGATGTCAGATTTGTGATTTCCATGTCCTTTCTATGCAACTCCTTGTTTGTAAGTAACAATTGATTCATCATGTCCAGTTGAGTATTTGTGAGTTTTTGCACCTCAAATGATATTTCTTCAATTTTGGTAGTTTTTTTTCTCTTTTTTTTCTTCAACCATGAACTTTTCTTCTTTATCCTTCCTCTTTTGTTCAATCACCTCACATAGTCTTACTAATTGAATTTCATGTTCTCTTATAAGTTCTCTAACTTCTTTACTTAGAATGTTATTGTTCTCTAATAGATCCATTATTACTATATCACTATCACTTATATTCCCATTATTAATTAATTCTTTGACATCAACTTCCTTATATAGTGTGTCATTTGGGTGAATGGAAATATTTATCCTTTTCTTTAGGGATTTCCTTAACTCTTCTTTTTCTCCTTCAAGTTGCTGCAATATGATCTAGATTTCAATCATCTAGTTCTCAATTATCTTTCCAAATTTGTATTCCTCCATTTCCAAGATTTGTAATCTCAAGTTGTTACACTTCTTTCAAGAGAACTAAGATCTGATATCAATTTTTACAAGTCTTAGTGGGAAATAAGATACCGAGACGGGGGGGTGAATCGAGATCTATAAAACTTTTCATTATTAAAATTATATCTCAATTTGACTATATTCACTTGTAATCCATCTCATATCTTAGATATCATGTAACATATAATCATAAATTTTTAATTCTGAGATCTATCTAAACATAACATCCATGAAAAATAAACTCAGAACACAAAGATTTTGGTAGCCAAAAAACACTTCAAGGAAAAGATAAAACTAGCATGGGGATGACACCTACAAATCTTTACTACTACAACATCAAAATTTACCTATTAGGGCTATAATTTCATCACTTCTAGTGATCTACCCTGTAAGGGGTTTTCTCTATCAAAATATTTACAAGACTATTAGGTCTTATCTTGATTAAAAAATTTTACACTCACATTGATGTAAGGAATAAATTAGGAGATTTAAATAAGGTCCATTAAAACCACTTTGTTAAGTTATTTACCTTGATTTGTTTATCAAAATATCTTGGTACTTGATCCTTTAGTTTTCTCTTAAAGCTATTTATGAATCTCCTCTCTTCAATGTCTTAAACTAATCTCCTTATCTAGTTTTCTTTATTATATCCTTCACTGCTCCGTTGCTCTATTTGATCTCCTATTTGACTTAGCCTCCTTACTGTGTACTTCACTTAACACTCCCTCAAAATTTCATTCTCTCACTCATTATAAATTTAGGGTTAGATACCTTCTTAAATAAATAATCATAGAATGTTCTAGATCTTAATTAACAAGCCATATTTCATCCTTTTTCCATTTTACCATTTTGATTTTCTGATTGGTTAATCTTCTTTTCTTGGGATTAATGCCTTCTAAAAAAATATGTAATATGATCCTCAATTGTCTCTGAAATTTTTTAATATTATGTAGAAGTCAGCTAAAAATGATTTGCATGAGTGTTTGTGTCATTACAAACTCATATGTCAAAATTGGTTTACTCGACAATTGAATGTTCTGATGCTCGATCATAACTAACATTCATGATGGCAATTAGCTTCTATAAGCTTAACCTTCTTTGGATGGATTGATCACAATGATGACTGACCAACATTTCCTAGAGAATGACTAAGTATTAGACACTAATAGGAAACTTGGGCCTTAAGATCAACACTTTCATCTATCAGTGTCAGCATTGATGAGGATGAGAAATTTTAGACATCTCTTTGTTATTTTCTTGATTTATGAGATTCTCTTGTTATGGTCATTGGAAGTACTTATTGCATTTTAAAGACAAAAGGTTTCATTTTGAAGTGATGAGGAGGAAAGTATCTATGAATGCTAAGGAGGCCCTTACTATTTATTCAAGACCTTAGGAAAAATAAAAGAATGATAAGAAGCATAATAAATCCAAATCTATTGAAAAGTAAAATTTTATTTCCTAGAACTGTACAAAGCCTAGACACACCCATAAGGACTGCAAAAAAGAAATGAATAAAAAAACTTATTATATAGATATATAGAGAATTAAAAAGAAATATTAGTTGTGAATGGATACTCATAGGTTGAGGGGGTCATTTATGGTGAGATATTTTACCTTCTTATAAAAATGTGATCCATTAGATTTTTCATTTCTATTGTTGTTTCTCATGATTTAGTTATTGATAAAATAGAAGTAAAACTTACTTCCCTTCATGGTGGTTTAGAGGAAGATATTCATATTAAATTAAAAAACAATATATAGTAAAAGTAAATTAAAAAATTAGTTTGTAATGTAAAAAATATTTGCATAGGCTCAAATATAGTCCTAGCATATCGTATCAAAACTCTATTACACGTGTGTTGAGTTTGAGAATTGAGTATTCTAAATCAAATAATAAATCTAATGGTGGTCATTTCTAATAATCACATAATATGACATGCTATTTGTTTGAAAAAAGGAAATGTATAAGCTTATAACTAAAGCCACAACTTTGTACTAAATTTGAGATGAATTTTTTTTAACTAAGCACATTCTTGTGATGGAAATCAAAATTGATATAGTGAACACAAGTATATGGCTACACCAATATAAGGATGTGGAATCAATTATATTGAGGTTCAACATGTAATTTTGTGGAGTATTATGTGTTCCTTTTATAGGTTGAAAGTATTACTATTTTGTATACATCTCCATCAAATATGGAAGCATAAAAAAGAGTATATTACTATAGTGTATTTTGAGTTTTTACATATGATATGGTCTTTACTGGACAACACATTTCTTAAGAAGTAGGAGTTATTTATAGGTATATGTCTTAATAAAGAAGAGTTCATTAGGATTAGTTAAAAAGAAGTTTAGATATTTGAAGGTTACCTTAGATATTCTTTGTAATATATCATAGTAATTTGATAGGTGAGAATATTTTTCATAATATTGATAACAAGGGATCCACAATTAATTATATTTTAACTTTATTTAGTAGTGTAATTAGTTAAATGTGTAAGAAACAAAATGTGATTTCCATCTCTAGTAATAAAGCTAATTTCATATATGTTTCTCATGCTGATAAATAATTCATTCATCTTAGGACACTATGATAAAATATTAGAGTAGAACAAGGAGTGGTGATATTCTATTGTGATATTTAAATTATGGACTCCTTAGTTAAGATCCCAACCCAAGCACATTGCTATGAATAAGTAAAGTAAGAGAGAGCCCAAACTCTTATAGGAAATTTAACATCAATTCTTTAAGATACATAGATAAGATCATGAGTTATGACTCCCTACAAATCAGAACTTAAAATAGAAAAAAATAACTTTAAAAGATAAAAACTGAGGAGACTGAAATAGGTTGGGAGACCAAAAAGATAAATTCCCAACAACCACCTATTAGGCTAGAAGATAGACTAAGATGCTACTAAAAAACTACATTTGAGTAGCATTAACCTAGCTAAGCCAATGAGAATCAACCAAAAAAAATTGCACCAACTACACCAAACTAATGAATACCACCACTTACTAAAACCTAAAACAATTAGAAACCAACCACTAAGAGCCCAACACACACAACCCCAACAAAAAAGAAAATAAGACCAAGCCACTTATTTTGAAACTTATTAAGCTAGTCTAGGAAGGAGTTCTTAAGGGGGTGGAAAGACATTACCTCACTCATTCCTTCAGAAGCTTGTCGATTTCCATCCTCCTTACTTTGGGTCTCTTCCATGCACTTTCTCTTTGCCAACCTATCTTCTAGCTAGAGCTTTAGACCACCAATTTTAGCCTCCATCATGGTTGAAATAGAATTATGGTGGGAAGAAAAATTTCTAATTTGATCTCCAATATGAACTTTAAATT
This sequence comes from Cupressus sempervirens, assembly GCA_028749045.1. NCBI lineage: Eukaryota > Viridiplantae > Streptophyta > Pinopsida > Cupressales > Cupressaceae > Cupressus > Cupressus sempervirens. Next base: position 590,898,065 of record CM053787.1, read on the forward strand.
TTTTCATGGCCATCATGATATTAAGTATTTCATCTATTTCCTCTTTCAAAGGAACTATGTTCTAGATATCCACCATCTACTCCTCAAATTTCTCCTAGTTGTGTAATTTATCTCCCAACACTTGCCCCACTTCTCACCAAGCTTCATCCTTATGCTCCACCTCAATAATATCCTCAAATTTATTGATTTTACTTCAAGCTATATATTCATTTGAAAGAGTATTCATCTTGCCACCACCTTTAATATGTTATAGCATATTCCCATTTATATCAAATATAAGGTAAGAGTTTCTAAATCCACAAAGAATTTTTATTTTTTAGGAATAGGTCCTGATGAGTATTCCTAATACATTTCAAAGTTTCTAGGGTAGCTTAAATCAATGGAAGTGGTGGGGGGAACATAGTAGAACAAGGGTATAAGGGAGTGAAAAAACTGGTTAGAGTTCCCCATTTTCCATTTAGCCTTAGTACTTTAGGTCAATCCCTCTTCAAAGCCCTGAGAAACCTTAACAATTTCCTTCTAATGCTTGAGAGTGTCTTCTTTCTTATTCTTATATTTGTGGGAGGAATAACACACACAATAGACCTAGAAGAGCTTTTGGGAGTAATCGAGGTACGAACCTATGTCAATGAGGAAGAAATAGCCAAGAAAACCTAATTATTCAACTCAGCCACTAAATGGGCAAAATCTGAGGCACTAGATTCCTATGAAACTCATAAAGCCTATACACAAACCCCTAGTTATTGTGAAACCAACCCTTCACTTTACATTTTTTCACAAAAAGAGAAAGAGAGGAGTGAATCTAGAACAAAAAAAAATCATTCCTCTAAAAGTGGTTAATCATAGAAAATAGATGGTAAAGGAACCTCTTATACCTACCTGCACAAGTGATAAACTAAATGACAACTTTCACCACATTCTACCACACCCTCTTAATAGCTTCTCTATTGAATATAGAATGTAGTCTAGGACTTTTCTCCCCTGAGTCCAATAAACACTCAAGAGCCTCTTTAAATGACATCTTTATATTTTTTGAAATCCTCACACCTTCCATACTCTGACCCATAATCGCTAAGATTGATTCTAGTGTCACAATGAAGGAAATATAGCTCACTATAACATTCACTGCAACCTAGTTCTCCTCAATCTTCTGAGATAGATCTAGATTATATCCCTTCATCCCTAAAATAAGCTTAGTAATTTCTTCTCATTTGAAGGTTTCTCAATAATTCAATGTCATTTTTGTATTCTCCCCACTCGTTAGGATCAACTTGAAAAGGATCACCCTCCTTGTTCTTCCTCATTTTGTGATTCCTTTTGGAACACTTATAGACTTCAACATCACTAAAACAACTAAAATAAAATATAAATAAACACCACTCTTTTATATTCATGACCAAGCTAAATAACTCCTATATGATAATTACACACAAATCCAAGCACATTGTTGTTCATTATCATTTTTTTCAGTTATAGTAAATGATGGAAGGGTGAATTTGGTTAAGGTAGGGACTTTGATGAATGTTTTATATTTATTAAAAAATTTGCATGCAAAAATAAGTTTATATGGTTCTCAAATTCTATGGATCTCATGGCTTCTAGAAATTAAATTGTAGTGTAGATTATTCATATACTCGTGCAAGGTGTTTCAAAAGTGTGAGACTATTGAGAAAATAGCTTATGAGATCAACATTATATTAGAATAAAGTTAGTATTGATCATAAGTTTAAAATTTGAGCATGGATTGGTGCAAAAAATTTCCCAAAAATAAAAACTCGCTAAAATGTAGTGACAAAGGAATGTTCCAAGATCAAGTCTTCATTTGAAGATATTAAAGTTTTATTTTAAGTAGTTGATAAATTTGTAAAGTTAATTTTGAATTCCTTAGAGGGTCCCAAGAAACATTAATATATTTGTAATCAATGTAGAAATTTATAAATTTATAGAGCACATCATGATGTGTATGGTGCTTCAAATGTTTTATCAATCAAACACTCAGCTCCAACAACGTGGAGTCTCTTAGAATAAGAAATGTAAAAAAAAAAATTGGACACATAATGAGGTATAAAAGAGATTCAAATGTTTTAGTGTGCATTTTGACTCATCCTAAGGAATATATGATTGGAGATAAAATGAGCATTACTCCTTACATAATTTTTAATTTAGGGTTTATAATGTTATTTGATGGTTTCATATATTGTATCCCTTATATAAATTATCTGCATAAGATAGAGGTGATGTATAAGAATCTAATAACTATTTATTTACCTGTGTATCTCTATTCATAATACTCCTATTAGAAGTCAAGTCTACAACTATATTGTAATTTCTAATAATTTATGAATAATATATTGTGTATCTTTTGTAGTTTATTTTCTCTCAAAAGGATTTCCCAATGTAAATTATTGTGTTGTGGTATCCATCTCTTTTTAATTTTTGTAATGGTTCTAAAGATCTAAGAAAGTTTTTTTTAAACCCTCCTGTCAAATTTGGTATAATAATTTTGTATGCTACCTTAATTCTCCTTAAAAACTTCACTTTGAAGTTGTAGCTAAATTAAGCATCTTTATATATCAAGGTAGGTATATTTACTATTTTGGGAATTCAATACATGTAACCTCATTAATGATAGAGTGCCAAATCATCTAAATTATTTTCTATTTTGTCTAATTTAGGAGGTAATATTATGGTGGTTTATTATATTACTTTTCTTTGTGTATGTCCATGCAATAAAAAAACTATAATTGAATTCATAATTCCCTATATTATGTAACTTAGCAAGAATAGGTATATAACTATCTCATGAGAAATGGTTATCTTGTCTATGTCAAGGAAATAATTGCTTATTCTACTCATCCTCATGAATTGAGAAAGTGGGATGTGAACTATGAGTAGACAATTTTATGGATATTTTTAGGGTAAAAGCACAAACCTGTGTTACCTTTTATAAAGAAAAGGACCCTGTAATGCAGATTGTTTAACTTTAATGACATAAAAATAGTATTTGTATTTAGAATTTGAAGATTATATAAATTGATGAAATGCATGAAATTAGATGAATTTTACGGTCATAATTTTTTTTTCTAAATTAGTCAGAATGTATTCATTATTTTAAGTTTTGAAGTCCTTTTTTAAAGTGCAAAAAATATAGGGTCTAGTTCATGTCAAACAAGTATATTCAAATCAAATATGTAATAGATGACATGTATATCTAGGAAACAAAAAAATAAATATTGGTTTTTGATGTATATTTTCTTTGTTATAAATACTCAAGGTTGACCTTACTAGAAACCAATAGTTTTTTTCTCCCATCAAAACTTCCCTTTCAAATATACACCTTTTTGAAAAACAAAAATACATATTCTTGTAGAGGACTCTCTCCTTTAGGGATGATATAATTTTTATTTATTTTTTATATAATTTACTTTCTTTTTTTCCTTTTTAGAGGGAGAATATTCTCAAATGTTAAAATACATACTTAAAATATTTTAAAATTATAACATTTATTAAAACTATTCAAAACACTATGAAATTTATTAAATGATGAAATTGACACTGAGATCTATAAGAGGGTATTTTAATTTTTTGAAAAATGTTAAGGTTTGATAGAGTAATGAGATTTGACCAAAAGAGGTTTAGAGGTCCTAAAAGGTGACACATATTTGTGTTTTTACCCTTTATTAGTTTCTTTGTATTTAAAACATCACATCAACATATCATGTAAAATGTGAACAATAGTGGGAGAAATTTGAAAAATGGTATTATAAAATGAATAAGGCTAAAGGACATTATATTGATAATTATTTGATGAGTCTTGATCCAAAAAGAATTGTACAAACACTAATCTATAAACAAAAAATAAAAAAGAGGAAATCAATATTAAAAATATGAATCTTGGAGGATATGTCATACTTCAAGAATGTGACTTCAGGGGTATGTCCCATGTTGTAGATATAAGTAAAAATTTTAAGACAATATATGACAAATACATGAGATATAGGAAATATATATGAGAAGTGATATAAGGAGTATAATAGATGTTTATATATATGAATATAGAAACCTTTAATTTTTATTATATCATGTGTATGTGATCTTTTATTCAAATATATAATTTAAAAAGGATATATAATGCCTAGATCCTTATTTCCTCAATATGTTTGAGTATCTAAAAATAGACTTAGCCAAAGAAGTCCTTTGGGTATATAACTTTTACCTATATCCCTTAGTTTCTTGCTAACATTTCTTCTACTAGTTATTTTATATTATTTTTTTTACTAGGGAAACTATTAAATCTAATAACTCTTACCAGATTGAGTAGTGAAAACAAAATGATAGGGGATATTGATCAATCAAACCCCTATAATCTTGATGTCTATAATATGAGACATGGTTAGGAATTAAAGTGATAGGAAATTAATGCAGGAAAATGTTAAAAGAGACCTAGTGAAATGTGTGACATTTAACTCAACATTTATGTGACTCAATAAAAAAGGGAAAAAAAATATCCCATCTTAAAAGAACATGTAGTCAAAGGTAAAAAGTAAAATCAAGAGATATTAAGTTAATAGCTGAAAATGATAATGTAAGAATAATCACCATATCTAATGGAAAAAAAGAAGACATAAAAAATGATGGAATGTAAAGAGAGATACAAATGGGAATGGAAATTATTACTAAATCAATGTTAGAGAACGTCAAAAGGGATATGTCTTGGCCACATTTATGTGGGTAATACTAAGGAAGGAAAAGGAAGTATAAAGAGTGAGGAAAGGACACCATAAAAGATGAGTGTATTATTGAAAGGAATTGAGAGGCCAGATCAAGTAGCTTTGTTCAAATAATGCAAAATCATGATCTCAAGAGATTTTGATAATAAGTTGTACCAAAGAGGCTCCTACTCTATCAAAACCTCCCATAAATCCTAGATCAAAGATGGATTCATATTTTACACAAATGGATTACATTGGTTTTATTACTAACTAATGCATGAAGGTAGTTTTTGTAGTACCAAATGGATTTATGCTAGAGGTCATCAAAATGATGTCAGGAAAAAATATCTTCTCTTGGGTGCTACTATCATGTAAATTTGTATATTCCATCTAGGCCTATGACTTCCCTCTTGGATCTAGGAGAATTTTAGGTTTGGGTAATAGAGTTTTTCAATGCATTGGTGAATATTTATTTTACAAGTGAGATGGACATTGTTTACAAAATGATCAGAGCTCCTCTTGGTATTCATGACAATGTCTTAACCACCTCCTCTGCACTATAATTTGAGTGGTTGTATCGGGTACTAATAGGACAATCTTTTGGCACAATAAAAATCACACTCTAACAAGTGGTATCCAAGCTTGGTTACAAGTTGAATCCTTCAACCCTTGGGTAACACTAAGGAGGAGATTATAGGAAAAATGTTCAATGCTCCCCTTAGGATTATTTACAAGGGCTTAACTACCTCATGTGTAAGTTATAAGTAGAGTGGTTGTATCGGGCACTAATAGATCAATATCTTTGGCACAATGATGAACCCACTTTAACAAAAATGATGGTCATGACTTGTCATTTTGGATTTGGCATTCCTAGTCTTCCAAATATTATTTTTTATTTTAGTGATCCCTAATTGTATAGTATCTATTTATAGATAAATTTAAGAATATTCACATCATTTAGCATCATATTAAAGTGGAATTCATATGGTTTCTTATTCTTGAATAAAATAATAGAGATTGAATCATTCCTAGGCTTTAACTTGATGCATGTCATCATGAACAATGTGGTGAGGAAGCATCCCATAGATTCGTGTGAGAAATAATAATTTGAATTAGAAGATTGAATTTATATTGAGGTTTATTTTATCTAATTTTCCATGTATAAAATTTTTATGTTTATGTCCCAATACTATGTATGATGTATATGCTTAGGGTGTAGATGTTTTGATATTTTAAAAATCATAATTTCCATTCTGTCATCTTAGGAGGATTATATTTTGGTTTGGTACAAAAGGGTCTATAAACCTATCATATTTTATGTAAATCCTAGTAATATTATTGAAAATACATACTTATTATAGATCAATAAAATATTTAAAACCTTCTTTTAGGATCTAGCTCTCCAATATGTAAAAGAAAATAAGGGTTTCAAAATGCAACTAGACTCATTCAATAATATACATACACCTACACATAAACATAAACATAATCAACGTAATCCAAATAAAAGATCTACATGTTTCTGGATTGATAATTTATAATTACAACAATAATTAAATGTATAAAGTAAATAAAAGAGAATTATAGGTAAATGCACCAAGTTGTGGTGCCAAAAGGGGGGTATAAGTGGACACCTTTTTCTTGAAATCAGCAATTTTTGAACTTCAACAAGAATTCAAAGATAGTTATGCTCAAAATTTTAAGATATGACAAAAACAAAAGTCGTAGTCCTTTGAATCTAGTTTCTAAACTACTAATTTTTTTCAAAATGGTTTAGTTTTAGGTCCTCAAAAAAGGGGGCCACAAAAAGTGGTACTGTTTATTCCAAAAAAACATAACATAGTACAAAGTGTGGCCCCCCTAAAATTTTAACTTTTTTTTTGAAATTCTTTAAATGCTCTAGTCAAAAGTTACTTAACACTATGTAGTTTATCCCAAATTTTTTGGGTAATTTTATAATGTGTATTTTTTTTTTATGAATTTTCTGACTAGACACATCCCAAAAATGTGAAATATCTGTGTGCTCCCCTAGAAATAATTGAAAACTAATCTAAAATCAAAACTTTTTTTTTCAAAGTGTGTAGAATGGAGTCTAGTTTCTAAAAAACTAAGTTGTTGCAAAATTCAATGAATGAGCTAAAATCTATAGCCCAATTAGTACATGGTGGTTTTTGAAAAAAAATGGACATACATTCAAAAGAAATTATAGATGAAAGGCTTGAAATAGTTCAAATTAAAAATAAATTATATGGTTATATAGCTAACATGGAGACCTACAATGTCATGTAACCTAATCTTATCGATGGCCAACCATGAGGAATCCTGAAGGAGAGCACATAAGAAAAATCAATCATTTTTTAAATGTTTGCAACAAAACACATCTCAAACCTATTTATTAACTCCAAACCTCTCAGTTGGATCTCCAAGGCAAAACCAAGCCTTAGGCTTGGTTTTAATGCAAAGCTTTGAATAGCGCAGATGCCCTATAGTGCATGCACGCTATAGCACGCACGCACTATTTAAAACTTTTGAATTTCGGTCTCAATAGCATGTGCACGCTATAGTGTGCATGCGCTATTGAGACCTAATTATGCATAGAGAGGGAAGAAGAGATGCAAAGCAAGAGCAAGAGAAAGGGGGGACGGATGTGTGTGTGTGTGTGTGTGTGTGTGTGTGTGTGTGAGAGAGAGAGAGAGAGAGAGTAGGGGATGGGAGAGAGGAGAGAGAGAGTAGGGGATGGGAGAGAGAGGAAGTGAGAGAGAGTAGGGGTGGAAGAGAGAGTATAGGATGGGAGAGAGAGGAAGTGTGAGAGAGAGTAGGGGTGGCAAAGAGAGAGTACAAGATGGGGGAGAGAGATTGAGAGTAGGGGATGGGAGAGAGAGGAAGTGTGGGAGAGTGAGTAGGGGTGGGAGAGAGAGTACAAGATGGTAGAAAGAGATTAGGTAGTGGGAGAGAAAATGAGAGAGAGAGAGAGAGGGAGAGAGAGGAGGATGGGAGTGTGTGTGAGTGTGAGAGAGAGAGTAGGGCATGTGAGAGTGTGTGATAATGTGAGAGAGAGTAGGGGTGATAGAGAGAAAGTAGGGGATGGGAGAGGGAAGAGAGAGAGAGAGCGTAGGGGATACGAGGGAGAGAGAGTAGAGAGGGAGAGAGTGAGAGAGAGAGACAATAGGTGGTGGAAGAGGGAGTGGGAGAGGGAGAGAGAGGGGGAATGGGAGTGTGTGTGAGAGATCTAGAGAGTAAGGGATGAGAGAGGAGAGAGAGGGGAGATGGGAGTGTGTGGTGTGTGTGTGTGTGTGTGTGTGTGAGAGAGAGAGAGAGAGAGTAGGAGATGGGAGAGGGCAGAGAGATAGAGTAGGGGTTGGGAGAGAGAGGAAGTGTGAGACAGAGTAGGGGTGGCAGAGAGAGTACAAGGTGGGAGAGAGAGATTGAGAGTAGAGGACAGGGGGAGAGAGAGAGAGAGAGAGAGAGAGAGTACAAGATGGGAGAGAGAGATTGAGAGTAGGGGATGGGGGAGAGAGAGAGAGAGTAGGAAATGGGAGATAGAGTGGGAGAGGGAGAGCAAGAGAGAGGAGGATGGGAGTGCATGTGTGTGAAAGAGAGAGAATGGGGGATGGGAGAGAGAGTAGGCAATGGGAGAGGGAGTGGGAGAGGGAGAGAGAGGGGGGATGGAAATGTGTGTAAGAGAGAGTAGGGGATGGGAGAGAGTGTGAAAATGTGAGAGAAAGTAGGGGGTCACGGAGAGAGAGTAGAGAGGGAGAGAGAGAGATAGAGAGAGAGAGAGAGTAGAGAGAGAGAGAGTAGTGGATGGGAGAGAGAGACTAGGTGGTGGGAGAGGGAGTGGGAGAGGGAGAGAGAGGGGGGTGGGAGTGTGTGTAAGAGAGAGTAGGGGATGGGAGAGTGTGAGAGAGAGTAGGAGGTGGTAGAGAGAGAACGAGATGGGAGAGAGAGTGAGAGTAGGGGATGGGAGAGAGAGAGGGTAGAGAGGGAGAGAGAGAGAGTCTGAGAGAGAGAGATATATATAGTAGACAGTGGGAGAGGGAGAGAGAGGGGGGATGGGAGTGTGTGTGACAAATCTAGAGAGTAAGGGATGGGAGAGGAGAGAGGGTGAGAGAGAGTAGGTAGTGCAAGAGGGAGAGAGAGAGAGAGAGAGAGAGAGAGTAGGTGGTTAGAGAGGGAGAGTGAGAGAGAGAGTAGGGGATGGGAGAGGGGAGAGAGAGTAGGTAGAGATAGAGAGAAAGACTAGGGGATGGGAGAGAGAGGAAGTGTGAGAGAGAGTTGGGGTCAAAAAATTTTATGGAAAGTTGGCTAATAGGGACATCACATATCGTCAGCACATTATTTGGTCAAATAATTGCACATCTCAATTCAAGAATGCATGGATGTTCTATTGGTTGAGTAGGATGCACAAGTTGTCTAGAATTCAATATATGTGGAATTTCATAGAGGTTGCTCATGGAAAGGGAGAGCATGATGGTGTAGACGCATGCATCAAAAGAGCCTCAGCTCATGAAGAACTAAAGAACAAAGATGGATCAAATTTGACAAATGCAAAATCCATCGTCCAGTGGTGTAACGCTATAATGGGTCCAAGTAAGGAAGATGAGTCTACGGTTCAAAGATTTTTTTGGTTGATAGATAATACTAACATTGCACCATATCAAGATTGTTGCACACTAATAGGATCCAATAAGTTGCACTCTTTTAGAAGCTCTGATGCAGGTTCATAGAGTATCCACACACAAAAAATGGCATGCTATTGTCCATTATGTGCAGAGGAAAATTGGGATGACTATGAGTCGACTGAATGGGTGGACAAATGGGATATATGAGTTTTGGACCCAATTGACACATATTGTCCCCCACAAGCACTAAAAATGGCACAAATGGATTTGTCTATTGACTTTGACTGCTTGTCTGATCTAGTGCAACCTGGTAATATATATATATTTATATATCTTTGTAATTTCAATATGTAACTTTATAACTTTTACCTAAGTATTTTCTAAATTAATAATCGCATTTTGTACATTTGTCACTATAGGCCATGTTTTTGCTATTATTGCACCTGAAGATAATGAAGAAGGGATACATTATTATTTGTGTCATTTTGTCCAAGCCAAACAAAAATTGGATCACTTGGTTATACATGGTGAAGGTTTAGAGTACCATGTCGGTGTAGTGGTTGTAACCGGCACATGGCTTAGACGATATTCTATGAAGAACCCTAACTTGTGGTTATTTGAGAATTGCCAACCAAAGAGGAAGATTCTTCATTATTCCAACCTTGTTGTCACATCAAATGTCCACTTGATAAAATATGGTGGAAAACCACGTAATAAGATTCTTTGGAAAGTTCGTGAGTCAGACCACGAGGCAATACTTGAGACATTAAAATGTAGAGCAGATCTAGTTGGCTCATTAGATTGAATAGGGAGGGAGGGAGAGAGAGAAAGAGTGATCAATTGGATCGAAATACAATGTTGCAACCTCTCCCCCAAGACTGTCCACATGAAAAGGTGGACCGTATTGTTATGATGTGTAACTGATGAGATAAGTTTAAATCATACATTTTATGTTTTGATTTATTTAGAATCTAGATACATTATTTGAATTTATATTAGATTCTTTAATAGGACCCATTTTCAAATTAGTCATTTGAATAAGTGAAAGTTTAGAATTTGTTGTTCTCAAAATGTAATGAAAGAACATGAAAATTTTTAGAATGTGAATGCTTTGTGATGTAAAGTCATGATTGTGTGCTTGTAACTAGAAATTTCAAACTGGTGAAAGCAAGTATACAATGGGAGAAGTTTCCAAGACTCACCAAGCCATGTTTAGTAAGCCACTTGATCATTGCTAGAAGCTCAAACAAATAATTCTTTGCATTTGGAACATTGTTATCAATAATGATATTATGACTAACATTCTTTTATCTTAAAATAAAAATCAAGAGGAATCTAGTGGTTCAAATGCTGAAAGTGAGTTTGCTAATAGAGGGACATTTAGGGGCGGAAGATCAAATGATAGAGGAAGGTTTAGTGGAAGAGGCCTAGTGTGTTCACTGGTAAGTGCTTTACTTGTAACCAAGTAAGACATTAGTCCTTTAGATGCCCTAAAAAGAAAAAACAAGGATATTACATTTATTTGGTTCTATATCTTCTTACAATTTTTATTGTCCTATGTGTTTTGGGTTCAAATTTGAAAATAAGACACTCTCAATTATTGATGTAGTGTCACAAGAAATAATTCTTTTCAAATCAGTTTCTTTCTAGAGTTGATCAATATGAAATATAGTTAGTATATTCTAAAATAAGAGAACCTAGAAATGATGCCTCTTTTTCTCTAATTTATCTTCATTCCTCTAACTATGATCTCAATCTCAACACTAAAGATAATGCACAATACAAATCTACTTGTGGCAACTATTATTATTATTTCTAAGAAAGAGATGGAAAAATAAAACTAATCCAACAGGAAGTAAAATAAAAATAGTTGAAACAATCAAGGGAAGTTAGCCTCGTGGAACCTTTATATACTTTGCCACAACCTTATAAATATATATATTGTCACCTCATGAGTACCCTCTTTTAAGCGCATCTTCACCTTCCATGTGACCGTGGTCTGTTCCTTAACTTCTGTCACACTCCAAACATGTGTTCTTTTTAACGCCCTTCCATTAATTAAATAATTCATTATTATTATTATTATGTACATCTAATGTTTTTACATCACTAAACACCCCTCAACCACTCCTAAGAGATTCCAAAAGATCAATCACAAACTCTACTCTAGCATCAAGTTATGCCCACTTTGTATCATAGTCCTAAATGACCAGTTTAGGCTGGGTTACAAGGAAAACATAAACAAAAAGGTTCAAAATTTTGTTTTAACCCCTTGGATCTCTTCTACACCTTTAATTTTTCCTTCTACACCCTTCACCTAGGTCAAATCAATCAACTTGGGAGTCTAATCCTACTTTTTCCTTCAAAACTAGACTAGACATAAGACTATGTTCAATCTAGGGCTTGCTGGTAAAAGTAGGTGCCCTACTCCTACAACCCTAAAACTCTGCCATCTTAAATACCCCTCTCCTAACTTGCATTCCACAAAGTGGCATTGAAATCCCATGGTGGGTTTGCAAGTTAGGAGGCCATCTTGTTGAAACCCTCATATTTAGGGTAAATCTGGGTAACCTTCACAAAATCTACTATAACTTTTGTTCTAGATACGATAAACACTTCAAAAAAAATGCAATGGTATCTTGACTCAACCCTCTATCCAATGATATGAAACTTGTGCCACTCCCAATCCTTACAAGCCATACAAAATTGAAAAAATAGTAAAAAAGGCAAAAATTCTAAGTTTTATTCACCAAATGTTGTCCACTTGTCTATACAATGACCTTCCCCATGTGTGGAGACCTTAAATAAGTGCCTTCCAATAGTTACAACTTCCATTTGGATGGTTGGAAGACTGTACAACTTCCTTTTTTTAGTTTGACAACAAAAATTGCAAAAATTGCACTTTAGCAACTTTTTGCATTTTGCAACTTTCTTACACTTTTTCACTTTTTTACAAACCTTTAATCCAAAGGTGTCTTAATGACTTAAATCCACCTAAAACATCCTAAAAACATCAAAGTACTCAAAGTCACAACTATTATGACTCCTTGGTTACAATTGGTCACTTGGCTTATAACCACACCAATGTGCCATTTTACCTTACAATTGAGTCTTTTATTACAAGTATGGATCAAACTTCTTTCCTAATGATTCTAACCTACTAAACACATTGAATTCATGCCTAAGAGCCTTAGGTGCCCTGCAACACTAGGGTTCTCGACTAACTTATATCAATCACAACTTCTTAGGGACTCCCCTTCTCCAATAGGCCTAAAAAGGCAAACTCTCCCTAGATGGGTTTAGAACTCAAATATCCTAATAGAAAAGGTTTCTATGGACCTAATCTCTCAAAAACACCCAACTTTAAAGTTCTCAAACCCCCAACAACTGATTTGCATAATTGTCACTGCCATTTCTAATAGGGCTAATCCTAGCTTTCTCAGTCAAACTCCAAAACTTTGCAAAGGGCCAAACTATCTTTTCACCTCTTTAAACACCCTTTAACCACCTCTTAGAGATTCCAAAATATCAAACTCTGGCTCTATTCTAGCACCAACTAACACCCACTTTGAGTCACAGACCTAATTGGCCAGATTAGGCTAGGTTACAAAGGAAGTATGAGTAAATGGGTTCACAGACCTGACTCCACCCCTTAAAAATCTTCTTCAAATCCAATTAATCCTCCTATACCCTTCACCTAGGTCAAATCAATCAGTTTGGAAGCCTGAACCTTCTTTCTTCTTCAAATCTAGACTAGACATATAGCAATGTTCAGTCTAGGGCTTGTTGGTAAAAATAGGTAACCTACACCTATAGTTCTGAATCTCTGCCATCTTAAATTACCATCTCCTAACTTGCATTCCCCAAAGTGGAATTGAAATCCCATGGTGGAATTGCAAGTTAGGAGGCCATCTTGAAGAAACCCTCAGATTTAGGGTAAATCTGACCAACCTCCACAAAAACTGATGTAACTTTTGTTGTAGCTAAGATAAAGACTTCAAACCAAATGAAATGGAACACTAATTCAATTTTCTATCCAAACATAAAAATCTTTCACTCCTACCAATCCATACAGGCTATACAGTATTGAAACAACAAAGAAAAAGGGAAAAATTCTGAGTTTTATTCAATGTTTGTTGTTCACTCGTTTGTACAATGGATTTCTCCTCTTGTGGAAACCTTAAATATATCCTCCAATAGTCACAACCACTTATCAACACTAACACTAATCATTTTCAACACTAATAAAAAAAACACTAAAATATTGAACTCAATCATAACCAAACATAGATTATTATACTCGAACTCATGAAAAATACTAGCTCATTGGTCGAGTTGATCACATATAAGTATAGATATCTGGTATGGTTGGATAGCTTTGTGAATCTTCTTTCTGTTGCACTTCGAATGAGGTTCTAATTCACTCTACAACTCAAGATATTCTCATTTTACTAACTGTTGTCCCCATTTTGTGCCATTACCTAGGGTTTCATTTATTTTCCCTCATATCTTGAGATTCCACCATGGGAAATTAACGAACCTTGGTGGAATCTTAGTTAGGAAAATGTTTTAAGTTCCTTTTGGTTTTAGGTCAAAAGAATGAGGCTGGAGAGAAAAACTTGATGCCCTAGGCATGCAAGATCCATGTGCGTGCTAGAAATTTGTAGCAACATCTTCCATAACTCGCTATAGAGAAGGTTTTGAGGCTTGAAAATTGGTATGTGATCATATTACATGATCCCCCTCATGTTCCAATTTCTGAATTTAAGTTTTTCTCAAGGGGTAGGGTACTTCCTTTGTTAATGGATGCCTAATTGCCTACATTACTAAGTGAGCTTTAAAAAACTTAGTTGTTGCATACTTTTCTTCAGATCCCAAGACTTTAGTATGTTGTATAAAACTGAAAAGTGTATCCAAATAAGTGATTCTTTTCTTTGGGTTGTGAGGAGATGTTTGTGATTTTCCATGTTCAAATCTACAAACCTAGTCTTGAGTTTGTGAAGCAACTAGCCAATGAAAGTTGCATAGTTTGAATCTAATGTTGGATTCATGTTAGCTTGGACCTATATATACCCTTTCCATGCTTGGAAGTCACCCTTGGTAATTATTTTTATTTTTGGGGTTTTGTGTCAAATAAGCCTTGTGATGCCCTTAAGAGCAACTAGTGATTAGTTGTCTTTGTGATAGGTTTTACTTGTGATTGGGGATTCCTAGGAGTGGTTGGGTTTCTTGTAAGGTTATAAAGGTCCTTAGGGTAATTAGGTTAATTTTTAGGCATCTAGGAGTTAAGATGTCAAAAATTGCAAAAAATTGCAAAAGTTGTCAAAGCAAATTTGCAAAAATGTTGACAACTTTGCAGGAGTTTGGGATTTGGTGAAGGGCTGAGCATTTGAAAATTAGTTATTTTATGGTTTTTGAACCTTTTCCAAGTCATAGAATTGGAATCAAGTGAAAAATGTAAAATTTGCACTTTTTGTACAAAGTTGCATTGTTGAAAGTGTAAAAGTTGCTCAAATTTGCAACTTAGTGGAAAAAGGGTCATGGGATCGAACTATCTATTCCGTTAGCTTCGGGTGGCTAGGTAAACTCTATCCCCAACCTTCTCCTATCCCATTGAGTGCTTGAATGTTCACGGGCACACCAAACTGGAACGTCCCTAATGGTCACTAAATGCCATAGGGTTGCGATCTTTGACGAGGCATATCTCAGAGCTCGTGTCAGGTATGGATGTGATTCTAGTTCCTATAGGACCATGTTTTAGAGACCTACAATAACCTTTCTTTCTTTTTGGAGATCACACAACATTTTTATTTTTTGATGCCATCTCAGGTGATGCTGAAACTTGTAGTGTTGGCCAGTACAAACTTGTCAATTGCCAAATCTCTCTCACCTTTCATCATGGGATCGAACTGTATGATCCGTTAACTCTAGGTGGCTAGGTAAATCCTATCCCCAACCTCATCCTATCCCGTTCAGCACTCGAACATTCTCAGGCATGTCGAACTAAAATGTCCCTAAGGGTCACTAAATGCCATAGGGCTATGATCTTTGATAGGGCATATCTTAGAGCTCGTGCTAGGTATGGATGTGATTCTAGTTCCTATAGGACCATGCTGCGAAGACCTACAATAATCTCTCTCACTTTTTAGAGATCATACTCCATTTTGATTTTGTGATGCCATCTCGGGTGATGCTAAAACTTGTAGTGTTGGCCAATACAAAGTTTCCAGCTGCCAAATCTCTCTCACCTTTCGTCGTGGGATCGAACTGTCTACTCTGTTAGCTCCAAGTGGCCGAGTAAACCCTATCCCAAACCTTTTCCCAGACCGTTCAGTGCTTGAACATTCTCAAGCACGCCGAATCGGAACGTCCCTAAGGGTCATTAAATGTCATAGAGCTGCGATCTTTGACAGGGCATATCTCGGAGCTCATGGTAGGTATGGATGCGATTCTAATTCCTATAGGACCATGTTACAGTGACCTACAATAACCTCTCTCACTTTTTAGACATCATACTCTATTTTGATTTTGTGACATCATCTCAAGTGATGCTGAAACTTGTAATGTTGGTCAGTACAAAGTTGTCAACTACCAAATCTCTCTCACCTTTTGTTGTGGGATTGAATTATCTACTCTGTTAGCTCTGGGTGGCCAGGTAAACCCTATCCCAAACCTCCTCCCATCCCATTCAATGCTCGAATGTTCTCGAGCACACCGAACCAGAATGTCCCTAAGGGTCACTAAATGCCATAGAGCTGTGATCTTTGATGGGGCAAATCTCAGAGCATAAAGCATGGTAGAAGACTTGGAAAAGTGCATGATTTGGTATTTGCAATTTATTTGGTTTGTGTTGTGACGATCGCTAGCATGTGGTGTACAGATTACTGCTTCTAGGAGCTGACGAGATAATGTACTGTATTATTTGGATTGGCGAGTGTTAATTGATAAGTAGGAATCCAATGAGTCCTGAGTATTCTATTCATTCTCATGAGAGATGGGTTCATGCAAACCGCTACTCATGCAACATGGGTCAATGAATTTGACTCAGAAACAACATAGTTGAATCTTGATAGAAATATCACAATTTGACATGTTGTGGAATATATATATGTTACTTATCAATTAACAAGCTTAAGGAGATTACTAATGAATGGTTCATAAGGCACAACACTTGATGAAGCTTCTACAAATGGAGTTGCAAGAAGAGTGGTTTTAACCATGGGGGAAACTTTTTAGTTAAGCGCACTTGAATTGGAGTAGTACTATGATGGGTGACCTCCCAAGAAGTATTGGTACTTCACCTCTCTAAGTATCAATTAGATTCAATGAGTGTTAAGTGTTCTATTCATTATCATGAGAGATTAGTTTGTGTAAACCACTACTCATGAAACATGGGTTAATGAATTTATCTCAAATACTACACAGTTGAATTTTGATAGCAATATCACAATTTGACTTCTTGTAGAAATGTCTCCTACTTATCAATCAATGAGCTTAAGGGGAATTCTAATGAATGGTTCATAAGGCACAACACTTGGTGAAGGTTTTACAAATTGTGTTGCAGGAAGAGTGGGTTTAACCATAGAGGAAACTTTATAGTTAAATGTGCTCAAGTGAGAGTAGTACTGGGGTAGGTGACATCTTAGGAAGTCCATGTACCTCAACTCTATGAGAATCACCTAGATCCAATGACTACTAAGTGTTCTATTCACTCTCATGAGAGATGGGTTCGTGTCCCACTACTCGTGAAACATGGGATAATGAGATTGACTAAAAAATTACACACTTGAATTCCATTAGTACTATCACAATTTGACTTGTGAAAAAAGATCTAAGCCTACTTATCAATAACACAATTTGCTAGACCATTTGACCTATCTTGGCATATACATAGATATCCAGTCTCCATGGTGATAGATTGATTGGTTTATGAGGTGCACACATACACAAATAAGAAAATCAATGAGAAGAAGCAAAGTATTTTTTAATAGGATTGACTAGCATGCCAGAAAAACTTCCCAAACCATTCAATTGTATCCTTTGTCTAGTTCATATTGAAACACACAAATATTAATAAGGAAATCATACCCCTTTTGGTTTTTTGTTTTGTTAATGATGTTCCTCTTGTCATGATTTTGGATTGATAAGGACTCAAGTCTATAGGGGGTTTGATTGTTTCCTTGTCTCTTAAGCTTTGACAAGATTATCTTATGCATTTGATCTACTTTACGAAATTTGCACAAATGAGTTGGCATTACCATGTGACAACTCTGCTGCATTATGGAATTTGCTAATTTGCATGCCTCGGGGTTTGAACTAGTAAATGAAACTTTGGAATCTTCCCTCCCTTGTCCTAACCTAATCGTTGGATGCATTGGTTTGGTCTTTCTCACTATATTTTTGGTAATTGCTTTGTTAAGGTGACCTAATTGGGGCAATTAGGCCTGTATAACAATCTAGTTTTCGAAGGCTTGTAAATGGCTTCAGCACTTACCCTTTTGGGGATATAAAAAACTCAATAAAGGGAACTTGGAATGATAATTATTTCCTAAGGTCTTTAGGAAGATATGGTACTTTTTGCCTAATTTGTCTTTTGAAGGGCTAGTAGCCTAGATGCTGCATTATGAGGACAAAGTTATGAAATTCGTGTTTGGGTTATTGTTTGGCCATGGTTCCTTGGTTTTAGTGTTCGGATGAACCCCTTAACATGTTGATCAACCTTATTTGTGAGAATCCACCATTCATGGGTGTGAAGACAAGTTTGCTAGTGTAAAGTTGTATGGATTAATGATGATCCCTTAGTGTTATTATTGTGTCAAGGTGTAGAAGTTTGGGTGTATAATCTGTCTTGTTGGATTGACATCAGCATTGTGCTTATTGTACCCTAGCCTCTGCATCATTCTACCTATAAAATTCTATCTTCTATAAGGTACAACATTGACCAACTGTGCATATAAGGAAATATATGCATTGGAATACATGTGAGTGCCCATTACAATTGGTATTCTATGATGGCAAATCTAACATATGGAATTAATGAAACCTTGAGAATCTTATTAGGCTCTACATCATAACTAAACCCTGGAATTAATGTAATGTATTGTTTTTAGTTTTAGATTTTTTATATGTTTGTAATAATAATTTATGATAAATGTTTAGATGCATAACATAGAAGGCAAGCTTTAAACATGAACAAGAAGATCATAAATCAATATGACAATGACATAAATTGCAAATGATAAATTTTTGGCTATATGTAATCATTTATGTTTTGAATTGAAATTTTTTTTTGACTCTTGAAGTATGATTATATATATATATATATAAGTTATTTAAAAACTAAAATAGACTAGTAGTAAATTTAATTTGCTTGTAAGTTTTGTGGCCTATCTACACCTAAAGAATCAAAGGCATCACAAATCTCAATTTCATTAACCACAATATTACAAGAAATCCATCTAGTAATCTAAGAAATCTAAAGAGTAATTCTTCCTTGTATCCCCCTGGCAAGGAACCTAAGAGATCACATAACTAATAAGGGTAAAAGTGGAATAAATTTTATTCTATTTTTAACACAAAATTGAAGCACATACATTTCATTTTCAATTCTTCTAACATTAAATATTTTGTGATATGAATATCAGGATTTAACTGTGTGATTTTGAGTCAAACTCGATGTACTTATCAATTGATGAGCTTAAGGGGCTTTCTAATGAATGGTTCATAAGGCACAACACTTGGTGAAGGTTTTGCAAATGGGGTTGCAAGCTTTGGGTTTAACTATGGAGGAAACTCTGTAGTTAAGCGCGCTCAGGCTGGAGCAGTACTGAGATGGGTGACCTCCCGGGAAGTCTCAGTGCTTCACCCCTGTGAGCATCGCCTAGATCTAATGAGTGCTAAGTGTTCCATTTATTCTCATGAGAGATGGATTCATGTTGAATCACTACTCATGAAACATGGGTCATCGAGTTTGACTCAAAATCACACAGTTAAATCCTGATATTCATATCACAATTTGACTAGCTGTGGAAATTATCTCCTATGTACTTATCAATTAAATATTTTGATATATCTCATTGATTAAATATATGAATATTCTATATTAACTCAACAACCAAGTTCTTATAGGTTCCCAAACATCACTACTAGAAATGCATACATAAGTTCCCATAAGTAAAAACCATCATAAATATATAAACAAGATTTCATTATAAATAATTGAACCCATTATTACAATTAGATAGTGTAAAAATCACATAAGAATACCAAGGACAATCATCTTGATATACCCATTCTTCTTTATTGCAACTAAACATGTGTACATTTACATATTACAAGGAGCAAGTAATCATTATATATCATGTTTTCATATACTTCTAACATTTTTCTCCTCCAACATGATCTCTATACAAAATAGATACATAAGTATTATATCATAGTCATGATACAAAAATATGATGTTGCAACATCTAGTCACACACAAAAAAAGATGCAAAATTGGAATGTGCAAAGAAAGATCATCCAAGGCTCTTGAAAAATTCTCAATGGATAAAAGACTTTCCACCCAACCATGGAACCTTACTTCCCCACTCCCCTAAGCTAGGAGATAACACAAGGCCCCACACCAAGTTCAAACATAAGCAAGGGGATAAACTAGCTATTTTAACACTGATAAAGTTTATTATTGATCAATATTGTATCAAAAATTCAAACTGATTAGGTATTGAATTAAACTTGATAAACAAATGACAAATAAGGAAAACTTTAAACATGAACAAGATCATAAATCATATGACGATGACATATTGGAAATGATAAACTCATGCTTAAACAATGATAAAGTTTATTGTTAATCAATATTCTATCAAAGTTTCAAACTTATTAGGTATTGAATTTAATGTCATACATGAACATATCGAATTTAATATCATACACGAACATATCTAATTTAATGTCATTTCATGTTAATTTAATTCATTTGATTATATTTGTTTCATGTTTCATGTTGCATTTAACATTTATTGTATTACATGCAGCTTTGGACATCGGAGACTCCTCCTCATCTCTGGGAGTTTGTTGATCGTGGAGTGGCTATATCTATGGCTATTTCACAGCCATTGACTGAGGTATGAAAGAATTTTTTTTGTTTTAGTTGTTGTTTATAATAGTTAGTATCAAAATTTCTAATGTTATTTATAAGTGATTATATTGATTCAAACTGAAGGTATTGAATTTAATGTCATACATGAACATATCTAATTTAATGTACCTCTACGAAGCTCGTGGCATGTCTAGGCTTCGAGTTTGTAGTGAATGTTGATGGTCCTATAGAGAACTGATGCACATGCATAATTTTTTTGTCAATCCTTAATATGATTACTTAATAAATATATGTATTAATTTAAATGATTGAATTGATACATACCTCTGGACTCATGGACGGGACAAAAAATGGGCTGGGGGATTGCTACTAGGCCTTCCAACACTCTGACCCTAAATTTTGAACAATGTCAATAGATGCTAATTAATTAAACACTCACTATACATATGAAATGTGATCAAATTAGTAAATTATAATTGTAATTAACCTTTGTGTCAATGCCAAATGTCTCATTCAAAAACTAATTAGTGATGAGCCCATCATCCACACCATCTCCAGCATGAGTGCCAAATGTGCATAAGGATCTACATGATGTGGACATGTGACTACGACGCACAGAAGGCTCCCCCTCAACTAATGGACTCGTGCAATGAATGAGGGTCTACATCAAAGCATTAATGGTCCCTAGAGCACTGGCCTCTACATGTTCCTTCACAACTGAAGGAATAGTCACATGCTCACCTTGCGGCTTAACCACAAGTGCCCTAACTACATTAGGGTCATGATTTACCCCCGGCCTCTCAAATGATGACCCCCCACCTCTACCTTGGGAGTCTAATATATCAAAATAATTAGGGATATCCCCAAGGGCAAACTCACAATACAATTTCTTTAAAAAATACATGGGGACCTCATGATTGTTGCAAGGAGGGGCATTATAAACCATCCACCATCTATCCCAAAAATTATTTCTAATAGCATCGTGTATGCACCAATGGATGGGTAACCGTTTAGTACCCTCTCTAACAGTATTTTGTTCACCAGGTTTTCCAAATAATGCACATATTCTACCTTTTGGTATTTCTTTTTTTTTAACATCTTGATATGACAATTTATTTGCATAATATCTTTTTAGTTCATTCCTCTTAACCTGCCAAACATTGAACTGACCACTAACAGAAGCTATGTGGGTCTTAATGGATTCGAGGGGCGATGCCAATTGAGCTCTCATTGGATTGGTTTGTCCACATTGTTTCAACCGACCAATGAGTCCTTCTAATTCAATTTTTCCTCTTTCTATTTCATTTATTATATTTTTTTGTGTGCCAGGAGGAGGTCTTGCAGTTGGTTTAGGCTATAGAATTTGTTGTTCTTCTTGTGGAGGGTTTTGGTTTTGATTTTCTTAAGGGTTTTGCGCTTCTTAGGGATTTTTCGGTTCATTGTTGACATTTCCTGATAAGAAGTCAATTGAAATCTAAATAAATAAACAAATCTAAAGAAAAATTGTAAAAAACCTACAAAACAATATAAAAAACATATCAAACAATGCAAAAAGGAATTTAGATCACATACAGCATGCTCATGATCTCAAACTTTGACGATGAGGAGGCATATTTGCAAGGTGGGTGGTGAAAAGCTTGGTTTGTTGCAATCTATGTATGCGTTGTTGTGAGGAGAAGTAGGAAAAACAAGTGAAAATGAATGGGCTACGGGTATGCAGCCCATTTATAATAGTTTTGCTTTTTTAAAAGCATGTATGTGCTATAGTGCATACACGCTATGGCTTAGGTTACCCAAGCCATAGCGTGTGCACGCTATAGCGCGTATACGTTATTGAAAATTGAAAAAAAAAAATGTGTCACCTTTTTGGCACCACAACTTGGTGCACTTACCCTTATATGTAATTATACAATTGATGATTAATTTCATTTTTTAGAATAAAACTAAACTTTGAACACCTGGTACTCTAGAAAGGAGGAAGATAGTCTAATATTCACCATTGAATCATAATGCTATATTTTCTTTGTGTAGTTTAAGTCTATATGGTCATAGAAACTTAATCAAACTTATGGAGTTTATCTAGGAGAATCTAATAAATTGTATACTTATGCTTGTTTGATTTATCCTTGAATATTTTTTATTTCTTGATATCTATGTATGATGAATTTAAAAATAATGTAGAAAGATTATAATTATATCTTGACATGAGATGTTTTCCTAGTTCAAAATAAGATTTCATATAATTACCCATAAATATCATGTACAAATTAATAATGCTATAAAAGTTTTGGAAAAAAAGGTATTAGCACAATGCTTACCTCATTTCATGACATTAATTAAAATTATTTTTAAAAATGTCAAAAAATTAACCATTTTTAGGGGTGACCTCCAATAATTAGAAAATAGAATATGAATTTAGAATTTTAATTTTATAATAGATTGGAAGAATCTTTCTCTTGCATGGCAAACAATTAGTGGATAAAAATATTAAATGAAACTATTCATAAGGATAAACATGCCACAAGGTCTTAACCTTATTATACTTAAGACCATAAAATGTTAATCTCATAACAATTCCATACCTTTCAAGAAAGCATCTCAAATCTTACTAACTTGGAATGTTTTCTATGAATTATTCATCATTCAATGTTTTACTATAGATGTCATTACATAATAGAAAAACAAGTTTTTTGAAGAATTAGGTAGAATTTTAGAAAATAATATAAAATATAAAAAGTATGGTCTATAGGATATATTAATAAAAATATTTTAACTTCCATCATTAAATCGTAACAAATATTTTAGCTTTGGTGACTAAATTCTTCAAAGTGTCTTGTTTTCTTAATTAACTAAAAATATTTCATATAACCTAGTTTCTCATACTTTTTATAAATACATATAAATATTTTTTTAAATTCAAAGTTTATAATAATAAAACTTAAAAAAGGCAAGAGTCTATAACACAACAATACAACCGTAAATCTATTTGAACTTAATAATTAGTGGCTTGCCGGTAGTTTTAAATTATATTGTAGAGAATAAATTATTGTAATTGGTAAGAGTGTATTAGATAAGGTATTAATTCTATTTTAGAATGTTAAATTAGATTATTATACTATATATAAATCATATATAATATAATTTATATTTTTAAAATTATAATAATTACTTTATAGCATGTTTATATCAAAGCATAGTTAATTAAATATTCTAGAATATATAATTGTAATATATTATAATATTGTTCAAAATATAAAAATAATATATAATAATTAAAATTATGAGTGCAAATAATAAAATTTGTTGTCATATATAAATTCTCAATAGATTTATTTATATATTATATAGTTTTATTAAATATATTTATAGTTTCATATTAAAAACATATTAGTATTAACAAATTATATATAATTGTTTGCAAAAATTTAGCCACAAAAAAGAAATATGGTAGAGCCTCCAAGAAAAGGGCTCCTATAACACATAATCAATTGAGCCGATAGTATTAAAGATAAATAAATTGTATCACATCAATAATTAAAGAATAAATATAAAAATATTGAAATATTGAATTTATGAAAAAATTATTAATTGTGATTGATGCTAAAGTATATAATTATTGTATTAATTGTACAAATTGAATAATAATTAATCTTCGCTTGAACCTTTTACTAAAACACACACACACACACACACACACACACACACACACACACACACACACACACACACACCTTGTTTTCTTTGAAACAAAGTATCAAATATAATGATTAAAAACATAGTTCTCATGCTATAAACAAATATATAGATCAAGAAAATGGAACATTTTGAAGGGTTGGCCTTCAACAATCAAGAAACAAGAAACAATATATGAATCAATATTTATTTTCTCAGGATGTTTAAAAAGGAAATTAGAGTCAATAGATATGGAAGTTCCATTCCATGTCATAAAGAAAATTCTAACATCCTCGTGTTGAAAAATAAAAATGAAATCCTAAGCTTCTTGGCAAATTCAAACTAGAGGAAGTAGAAGAAAATTTTCAAAGCTTAGGGACATCGTTAAACCAGCATTCTTAAATCTATTGACAACCAAAATTCCACAACTTCAACTCCATTGCTAATATTAAACCTTAAACTGGAGTTTGGATGAACACACTTGATGGTCCATTTATTTGAATGCTTTGTGTTTACAGTTTAAATTTTTTGTAATTTCTTCGCACAAAATCCTCCAGTGCTAATGAAAGCGACCATTAGTATCTGGATGGTATGCACGTATAGCTTTTCGAAGAGCCACTTTAAGATGATCAGGTGTATCAATGTTTCCCATCGGATCCCTATTCCTTTGGTTTGGATGCTTGTGCTCCTTATATATGAACTTCAAGAATGACTCAGAGCGCTTCTCCCCTTCCTTTTTAATTACATTGATTGTTTCTTCAACCCTTGTTGCACTTTCATTTTCCTCTTGTTCGATTTGATGTTGGTTTACTTTGGAAAATGAGTACTTATACCACTAAGAGTCTTCTATACGTTGACACATGATTTCTTCTGCAATTTTGGTACTCTCCAAGTGATAAGGATATGCATGTTTTTTTTTTTTTTTTAAACAGATGAATATACTTCACCAATTCGATTGAGGGCAATAGCATCATTCTCAGGGTCTTTCTCTTTGATGAGTGAAAAAGCATGCCTATACCAATCAATGGCATCCCACATTACTTCCCTGCTCACTGCTTCATCATCAAACAAAGCTCTCTCAAGTAGTGCATCTCCTTGGCAACGAGCTTGTATGGATTCAAATATATATTCATGCCACAAAACTTCCTCTTTTAGAGTCACCTAATACAATTCTAATATTGTCTTAAAATATACCATAAATTAATTTAATTATCATAAAGCTTAATATACAAGGTTTAATATTAAAACAATTAGGATATAACATAAATAAGATTGTGGTTTGGGTTAGGATTTAGGAACCATCTATTTATAATTAGGGTAGAGTGATTAACATTATGATTGGGGCACAAAATATAACATAAATTAATTTAATTACCATAAAGCTTACGATTAGGATACCATAAATTAATTTACCATAAAGAATAATATACCATTTAAAGCTTAATTTATGATTAGGATACCATAAATTAATTGTCAAAATACACCATAAATTAATTTAATTACCATAAAGCTTAATATACCATAAGGTTTAATATTATAACAATTAGGATTTAACATAAATAAGATTGTGGTTTGGGTTAGGATTTAGGGTTATCCATTTAGAATTAGGGTAGAGCAATTAACATTATGATTGGGGCATAAAATATACCATAAATTAATTTAATTAACATTATGATTTAAGGATTATGATTTTTAATTATGGTTAAGATTGAGATAATTTAGTGTTTCGTAATTTAGATTTTAGCATTTAGGGCAATTATTGAGAAATTAGGGTCTACCATTTATAATCATGGTTTGGCATTTAGAATCAGGTTTAGGGTAAAGATTATGGTATGGATTTACCCCCATTAAATTAGAAATGTGATTAGGATTATAGTATGCATTTTCTAGGAAATTTAATATGAGTGTTTATCTTTTATATTTAAATATTTAGGATTATGCTTTAGCATTTACTATTAAGGTTCAATATTAAAATAACTATGATTTAACATAAATAATATTATGGCTTGGGTTAGGATTTAGGATTACCCATTTAGAATTAGGGTAGAGTAAATTTTAACATTAAATGATTGGGGTACAAAATATAAGAATTAGGATTACGACTACTATTTCAAGACCTATCATGTTTAAGATTAGTCATTAGAATTTAAAATTATGGTTTAGGTTTTGATTTAGGATTGATGGATGATAATTTAAGATTATATAGTTTAACACTTATAATTCTAGTGTTTAAAAATTAGGATCACATGCTAGCTTTAAGGATTACAATTTTTAATTATGGTTAGGATTAAGATTACTTTCCATTATGGGTACTGTTATGGTTACCTAGCTAGGGATCAGGTGTTAGGTTTAATATTTAAAATTACAATTAGAATTAGGGTTTAACATTTAAGATTAATTTTATTAATGATTAGGGTTAGGTTTCTCAATTTTAATTATATAATGGTTAAAATTTTAATCAGTGTTAGGGTTAGGCTTAGAATTATGGTGAGAGCAAAATTTTACATCAAGGTTAATATTATGTTTACAGTTAGTATGTAGTTTTATAAAAAAAGATATGGTCACTAAATTATTGAAAATTTTGTTGTAAAATTTATCTAACTAAATAATGAAATGATAAATAGATATGATGGTCCACATAATTTGGAGTAGGGAATTTAAAATTACATTTGCTTTGGAAGGAAAACATTACTTATTGAAAATCACAAATAGAACTTAAGAGCTCGTATATGTGTAAATGTCATAATTAGCGATAAGGGTGTGTTAAGGATAAATGGTTATGTATGATTATTTAGGATTGCAGATTTAGTTAATGTTAGGATTAAAGAGTTGAGCTTACAATTAGAGTTACATGAATCTAGGGTTTGGAGTTAAAATTATGGTTTTAAGGTAAGGGAGTACATTAAATAGTTAGTTTTATGTCTAGGGTTTAGATTAAATTATTGTACAGTTATGGTTGAGTTTAGACTTAGGAATATAGTTAGTTTTTTTTTATATATATATATATATGGTTTACAAACTAATTTATAATTAATTACTATTCAGTTGAAATAAATCTAAAACATCAATCTAATTACATGCTTAAACAATCTAATTTACATCTATCTTATCATTCAACATTGTAATTTTTATTAAATACATTGAAACATCTAAAATAATAATTTTTAAATGAACATCTACAAAAAAAATTAAAATGAATAGATACGAAAACTATTTAAATGATTAGATACAATAATCTAAAGATAAAACTATTAACAATGGAAATTCACAATTTGACATATTACAAGTGAAAAAATAATAATAAATTGACGGAATTATTAAGCGTAAAATTGAAAACAATGAAATAAAATACTAAAAAATAAAGTAAAATACCTTGTACATGGAAAAAGAGCAATAGGGGATCAGTAGAAATCAAAAAATGGGCTCTCATTTCAATGCTAAAATTGGGCTCCCATTTTAGATGCCAACAGAAATGACTAAAAACCCCAAAAAAGTGAGTTTTGTAGTTTTTCATAATCGAATACCCAATTTTTAAAATACGCTTCAAGTACCCGATCCATATTCAAAATTCAGGTACCCAATTTTTGAATATGGATAGGACACCTGAACCATAATAGGTACCCAATTTGTTAAAATTGGGTACCCATTTCTGCAAAGGTCTCATTCCGCAGAATTGACTTCCACAGAATTGTGACCCAACTTTGTGCATTCACCCATATATAGATAGATAGATAGATAGATATAGATATATATATAAATATAGATATATAGATATAGATATAGATATAGATAGTTATATAGTTCTCTAGTTATAATATTAAAATGTTGCTATAATATATATCTTAAAATTATTTAATTATATATTACATATATTTTCATATAACAATAAAATAAGTGTAAAATTTAAATTAGAAAAGTAATATTACTTTACTAATATATGTTTAATTTTTATTTTATTTATGCTTAGGGTAGGGATGTTTTGATATTTTTAAAATTATAATTTCCATTAAATCTCATCTTAGGGGGTTTATACTTTGGTTTGGTATAAAAATATTCTAGAAATATATCATATTTTATGTAAATCCTATTAATATTATTGAAAATGCATACTTATTATAGATCAATAAAATGTTTAAAACCTTCTTTTAGGATCTAGCTCCCCAATATGTAAAAGAAAATAAGGTTTTCAAAATGGAGGTAGGCTTATTTAATAATATAGATACACATACACATAGACATAAACATAATCAACCTAATCTAAATAAAAGATCTATATTTTTATGGATTGATAATGTATTACAATAATTAAATGTATAAAGTAAATAATTGGGAATGATAGTTAAATATATGATTGAAGATTATATTCAATTTTTTAGAATAAAACTAAATGTAAACACCTTGTACTCTAGAAAGGAGGAAGATAGTCTAATATTCACCATTGGATCCCAATGTTTTGTTTTCTTTGTGTAGGTTAAAAGTCTATGGCAATAGAAATATAATAATACTTAAGTAGTTTATCTAGGAGAATCTAAAAAAATTATTGTTATGCTAGTTTGATTTATCTTTGAATATTTTTTATTTCTTTATATCTATGTATGATAAGTTTAGAAATGATGTAGAAGGATTATAATTATGTCTTGACAAGATATGCTCTCCTAGATCAAAATAAGATTTCATATAATTACCCATAAGCATCATGTACAAATTAATAATGCTATAAAAGTTTTGATAAAAAAAAGGTATTAGCCCAAAGCTTACAACTTGTCATGATATTTATTAAAATAAATTTTTTAAATGTCAACAAAAATTAACCATTTTTAGGGGTGACCTCTAATAATTAAAAAACTTATAGAATATGAATTTAGTATTTTAATTTTATAATAGATGTTGGAAATATAAGAGGAGTGACTGAGAAGGGAGGGATGAATCAGTTACTACTAAAATAAATCTCAGATCCCTTCGATGTCAGTACATAAATGTAAATAGTAAACTGAATACTATTGAAGCTTGGTAAACACACATAAAATGCCGTAACTCATTAATAGCTAAATTAGCTTGGTAAAAGCTTAACATATAAACTTTTAGATGTTATCTATGATTACCATTACTTTAACTTATTTGCAAACATATAAAAGAAAATAACATTAACACATTTGACACCAAGATTTAACATGGAAACCCAATTTGGGAAAAACCACCCATTGCAACTAGTTACTGTTTTCACTCTTCTAAAGTTAGTCGGGTTAGGAGCCAACTCTGTTAAAGGTTACAAAACACACTATTAAGTGTGACCTTGTTAGAGGATTTAATCACCCTATTAGGAGTGGCCTTGTTAGAGGTCTTTAGACAATTCAATAGAACTGCCACCTTGTTAGAGGATTTGCAAATAGTTGTTAAGCCAACTCTGTTAAGAGATTTAGATCATTGCAATAATGGTTAGACAGTAACAATGAGATGACCTGATTTGAACGCAACTAATTTGCTGATTACATATCTCTGTTCTGGCTTGTATCTGATCCTTCCTGATTGAATATAACTTTGCTGCTCCACAAGGATATTCTGCTTATACTTCAAATTCTCTTTCCTCTTCTCATCATCAAATCTTCAATAACATCTTCATACTTGCACATCCACTTTTGAAATCACAACTTGACCTTATACTTATATCTTCCACTTTGTTAAGTCGGCTCAAATACAACTTAGAATAATTAATGTTCATCACCTTATTTGGTTAGAATCAATAGATAAATCAATTAAGCTTATTATGCCAAATTACGAAAATCCTTTGTTAGCCGATCCAGCTCAGCAGAAACTAATCCAGAAATGATTTCCTTTGCTAACCAACAGAAGCTCAGCTAACATTGCAAACTTGTGAAAACCCTTTGGCAACTGAGTGAGCTCAATTAACACTCACTTTCTACATCTTTTCTTTTGACGCCTCAGTGAATTCAGTAGACACTGGCTTTTGAATTAGGCAAACATAAGAACACTCAATAGACACATAAAATTGTCTTCACTGCACGAGTGAGTTCGGTATATACTGACTGATAATGATTATGACATTTGTGTAACATCAAAGACAATACACAATTTAATCAATTGTATCCAAAAATAGATTGGATGAATCTTTCTCTTGCATGGAAAACTATTAGTGGATAACCCTTAATCCAAGTCATCTAAAAGAGTAATAAAAATATTAAATGAAACTAATTATAAGGGTGAACATATCACAAGGTCTTAACCTTATTATACTTAATATCATAAAATGTTAATCTCATAATGATTCCGTCCCTTTCAAGAAAGCATCTCAACTCTCACTAAATGAATTATTCATCATTCTACGTTTTACTCTAGATGTGATTACATTATAGAAAATTATATTTTTGTGAAGAATAAGGTAGAACTTTGGAAAATAATATAAAATATAAAAACTATGGCCTATAGGATAGACTAATAAAATATTTTAACTTTGATCATTAAATCATAACAAATATTTTAGCTTTGATGACTAAATTCTTAAAAGTATCATTTTTTTAATTAACTACAAATAATTGATATAACTTAGTTTCTCATTTTTTTATAAATATAGAGAAAAAAATTAATTCAAAGCTTATAATAATAAAAGTAAAACAAGTGCCACATAGTGGCTAAGTACTTGCCTATAGTTATGTAGCTACCTATAATTTTAATTTTATATGTATATTTATTTATAATTTATAAAAAGTACATGTTACTATAAAGTTTAATATAATAGAAGAGGTGAATAGATATGATAATACTTTTATAATATGTAAATTTTAATATAGAGTCCTTGACAATATAATGTAATCGCTTAATATAGTTTCTTTTTGTATATATTATTTTATTACAATTTTTACACAACAAGATAAAATTATTGATTATAGTATTATAATGTATTGTTCCAATAATTATGATGAGGGTACTCCCCTTAATACCATAAACTCATAAAAAAAATTAAAAAGAAACAACAACAAATGCGATAAAAAAAATATGGACTTCTTATTTGTGATGCAAATGCATATTACAGAATTCACAAGTACAATATGCTAACTCACATGAGCACCTTCATTATAATAATCTACAAGACAAGCTGTGAACTATCACCCAAAGCTATCATAGACAATGTTTAGGCTTTTCTTAAATAGGCAATTTTATGTCACCTGGGAAGGTTCTAAATGCTCAAACTTAATACCTAGGGCCGACAAACCGTAACAATACATATAGAGTCAACTAAATACATTTTTGACAAATTATTTTAAAAATTTCCAAAGGCCATAACTCTCGAACCGTTGCTCCGATTGGCTTTTATAACCACTTAATGGAAACGTCAGCTCTTGATTTATAGGCTAAAAATCATACAAGCACCCTTCCGTCAAGTTTTTAGACCTCATCCGAGCACTCTAAGGCCTCCAACGATGAGCCTTAAGATTTTTCTACAAATTTTTCACTGAAAATCTGCAATAACTTCTCTAATACTTAAGCTGAAGCAATGAGATTTTTATGGTAGCCTTATAATTCCAAAATGAACTTTCATATAGAAAATGAGAACGTTTCGAGCTTGTATGAGAAACTTACTAAAAATAAGAAGTTCACATAAATAGTAACTACACTGTCTATTAGTCCTTATTAAAATAGAAAAGACTGAAAAGAAATATATTTTTGGGTGATGCAAAATCACTCATACACCCAGGATGCTCTTGCATCAAATTATCTATATAAAAACTATTGTAAAAATCTATGTGCAAAAATCTAGAGTGTAAATATAGAAATTTAATGTATTTTGCAATAAATAGATAATAGAAAGACAATAAGGCCCTATAATATGGATGAAGAAATATACTAAAAATTAGGAATAGAGGAACTAATTTAAATATTTAATTAAAAAAATATTTTACAAATTCACAAATCCATATATAAGAGTCCATATCATTCATCCAATCAAAATCTCAAAAAATAATATATACATATTTTAGAGTTAAAAAATTGGCATGTAGTTTTAAAAAAACATAATACTTATATAAAAACATTAAATAAAATGAATTTTAATTGGTAAAAGTTCATTTAATAACTAGTTAACATGAATAATCCAAAAAGTATCAAAATAATAAAACAATACAGAATAATAATAAATCTTAACTTGAACCTCTCACCCATCAAAAAAGAAAATAAAAATATATCTTATTTTCTTTGCTACAAAATATCAAATGTAAATTCAAAATTATATATAATTATATATAAGAATTCCTAATAAAAACATAGTTCTCATGCTATAAACGAATATACAGAACAAGAAAATGGAACATGTTGAAGGGTTGGCCTTCAACAATCAAGGAACAAGAAACATTATATGAATCAATTTTTGTTTTCTCCAGATGTTTAAACAGGAAATTGGAGTCAATAGATATGGAAGTTCCATTTCACGTCACAAAGAAAATTCTAAAATCTCCATGTTGAAAATAAAAAATTGAAATCCGCTAAATCTAGCTACTCTTGAACTTCTTGGCAGATTCAAACCAGAGGAAGAACAAGAAAATTTCAAAGCTTAGGGACACCATTGAACCAGCGTTCTTAAATCTATTGACAACCAAAATCCCACAACTTCAACTCCATTGCTAATATTAAACCTTAAACTGGAGTTTGGATGAACACACTTGATGGTCCATTTATTTGAATGCTTTGTATTTACAGTTTAAAATTTTTGTAATTTCTCCGCACAAAATCCTCCAGTGCTGATGAAAGCGACCATTAGTATCTGGATGGTATGCACGTATAGCTTTTCGAAGAGCCGCTTTAAGATGATCAGGTGTATCAATGTTTCCCATCGGATCCCTATTCCTTTGGTCTGGATGCTTGTGCTCCTTATATATAAACTTCAAGAATGACTCAGAGCTCTTCTCCCCTTCCTTTTTAATTACATTAATTGTTTCTTCAACCCTTGTTGCACTTTCATTTTCCTCTTGTTCGATTTTATGTTGGTGCACTTTGGACAATGAGTACTTATACCACTCAGAGTCTTCTATACGTGGACACATGATTTCTTCTGCAATTTTGGTGCTCTCCAAGTGATAAGGATATGCAAGTTTTTCTGATTTTAAAACAGATGAATATACTTCACCAATTCGGCTGAGGGCAATAGCATCATTCTCAGGGTCTTTCTCTTTGATGAGTGAAACAGCATGCCTATACCAATCAATGGCATCCCACATTACTTCCCTGCTCACTGCTTCATCATCAAACAAAGCTCTCTCAAGTAGAGCATCTCCTTGACAACGGGCTTGTATAGATTCAAATATATATTCATGCAGCAAAACTTTCTCTTTTAGATCCTGAAATTCTTTTATCAAATCATCATCATCTGTGGAATACACAATACTCTCTGCCTTATTTAATGGCAGATAACACTCCTTGATTGCATTCAAACAACGTTTGTAATCGATTTCTAGAACATCTCTCTCTTCTCCTCCGTCTTCGTTGATAATGTATTTGAAACCCTCATTAACGATGAATGTAACATGGTTCATATAAAAAATACTCGCTAACTGTTTTTTCACTTGGGAGCTGTGTGCACTATCCATATGTGCACATAGATTTATTAGTATGGGCTGAAAGCATACACTGTAAGTGTCAAGTTGTTCCTCAACCCAAGCAAAGAAATTGTTCACTATAGTTTCTTGAACCTGTGCCAGCCATGCTTCTGGTTTGGCACCAGACTCACCTAGTTCTAGAGCTAGTATATAAAATTCAAGCGACTTTGGTATTCGCTCTTTGGCAGCCCGAATTGCTTGCAAAGCTCCGTTGCTTTCTTGGGACTCTTGTATGTATATCTTCCATTCTGATTTTCCCCAGAACCAATTTACTGCTGCTAGATTTTTATAACTGGAAGCTCTTTCGCTCTTATCTTGGCCAGCAGCCATCAGAGCTTCTTCATATAGCTTATGAGCTTTGCCCAGTTTTAGCCTCAGCATAAAAGGTGCATAATGGACATCACGAACTTGAGCAAATATTTCATTTCCTTTCTTTCGTAAGGCTTCGCTCCTCCTTGTCTCAGAACTCATCGTTGCAACTCTGGTTCACAAAAACAATTTTAAGTCTAAAGTAAGATCGAATAGATTCATTAACCAAAGATTGTTTTGTAGATGTTAGAATTATAATTATTTGAAGCTGGATAGGAGCAATTGCACAGACAAAATTTTAATTAAATGTTTTATTTTTTATGAGCAAGAGACTGAAGTCATTGATTAAAATAGTGAAAAATACAATCCAATCCGAAAGACACTGAGAGAACGGAGTTGAATGCAGAAACAAAATTTTAACATGATCTTCCTAGAAAAATCAGTCATAACAGTCACATTCTTTTCTTAATGAATTGTGACTAGTCTAAGTTTAATTGCGTGTGAATTTTCCCCAACGTAAATAATCATCTGTTTTGTTTTGTGACGGAAGAGTAGAAATTAAATTTCAAAACAAAACAATATTTAATACTCAGCTTGATCTTACTAGTTTGCAAGGATTTATGATATCTCTGTTGTCTGTTAAATCTGACCATTTTATTTAAATTATGTATACTGCTTAATTTGTATGGATTGAATTAAATGATATATATCTTTAGACTGTGGCAAACTATTTCTTATAATAATCTTAAATGTTAGAACTACAATTTCTCTCCACTTTTCATGATTTTTATGAATGATTAGAATAACATAATAACTGCAGTCTTGCAGACTTAAAATACTATTTCTAAAATTATAGTTTTATATGAATACAGTTTCAGAACTTTTATGTATTGTATGTGTAAATCAATGTCTCTTCATAATCGAAGAGTTTTTATAAATTACCCTGTGCAATCTATGTAAATTGGATTAGTTAAGCATTAATAAGAATTCCTGTTAGAATGTTTATGTTTACGCTTATTCTATTTCTTTGCTTGTTTTAAAATTTACAATTGGTATTAGAGCTAAGTTGAGTCTAGAAAAGAGATGGAAGACAGTGAAGTTAATTCTATCATTAACGAATTTTTTGAAAAATGAAACTCAGTAGAGAGTGAGGTTGTGCATGTAAAGAGAATAAGTATCCACCATGGAGCTCATTATCTGAGCTTAATATAATTCTGGCACATACGAATTATGGTGATGCCAAACATAAGCAAGTTATCATGAAAGAATTACAGAAGAGAGAAATGATGAACAAGACTGGCCGAAACATTTAGTGTTGGCCTTTTATGATATGGCTCCTCTTATTCCTAGCTTCAGACTAGAAGATTCGAAAAAAATTGCATTCAAAGTGTACAAGATGTTGGAGTTGGAAAACTTCACATAGGTCGTTCTAGAACAAAAGTTTGGAACAAACAAGATTGTTTTTAAAGAAGATAAAAGGATGAGGAAGAAGTTCGATGTAAAAGTAGATAAAGAACCAGATGAAAGGGTAGGAGATGTGTCTGATAGAAGACAGAGGACAGAGTTGAAAGAAATGGCCAATATATTGACCAAGAATGTCAGGAGGCCAAAGTAACTCCTCTGTTTTGGCATAAGGCTGAGGCTATTGGGCTTCCAGCAAGTTCTTATGGTACTCTTGTTAATTATTGTTAGTTGGACAGCTGTTATTTCTGACCCAGAAATAGCAGTAGTATTTATGGGTAGCTTGGACAGCTGTTCGTCCTTATCTATGAATAGCAGTTGTATTTATGGGTGGTTTGGACAGCTGTTTGTCCACTTGCCAAGAATTAGTAAATGGTTATTATTTACTAATTTTAGAGATTCTCTTTTGGACACTTTGCAACCAATTCTATTATTGGCTGTCGAGTTGTCTTAATCTCAACCGTTGGTTTGATTTAATCTCGGTCGTTGGTTTACCAACGAGAGTAGTATAAAAGGGGGTCTAGGGGGCATTTGGAGAACAAGGGAAGAGGTTTTGGAAAAACGTTTTCAATGTTAACAAACAGTCTTGCAGTGTTAGCAAGGGCGCAGTGTTAGCGTGGAGATAGCAGTGGGGAATATCAGCGGGAGAAATTAGAAGGTTGACGGAGTTCTGCCAGTGAGAGGCAAGGAATTTTTGTATCTCTTGATTTGCTGAAGTTTAATATAATTCCTCATCTGTAGAACTGGTTTTCCCTTAGGGGTTTTTTTAGAGACAATTTGTCCGAAAATATTGTGTTCATTGTGTTGCGCATTTCTTTTCGTATTTTATAAGTGAAGTTGCAGTTGTGTTATTTTTCGATATTAGCTAAGAATTTATTTTTAGCAGTTTAATAATCGTTTGTGATAGGAGATTAATAATCAGTGACTGCAATAGTTGATTTTTCACATGGTATCAGAGCATTGTTAAGGGTAGAAGAGTTTTGCCCTAGGAAAGAAATTTTGATCTCTTTACATTTATTATTGCTTTAAACCCTTGAGATGGCTTCAGCTGGTTTGAGAGATCAGGATAGATTGGATGGTGCCTCAAATTTTGGTGTCTGGAAGGTTAGAATTTCTTAATTGTTGGAAGAGAATGGTATCAAGGATTATGCTACCAGTGGTTACCTATACCAACGGATGCAACACAACTTGCAGCATATAGGAAGGACGATGCCAAAGTGAGGAGGATTATCCTTGATGGTGTCAAGGATCATATTGTTCCACATATCTTGGAGCTAGATACAGCAAAGAAGATGTGGGACGCCATTCTAAATCTGTACCAGAATGCTACCACCAACAGGAAGTTGATTCTTAGAGAGAAGCTAAAGAATACCCGAATGAATCAGAGAGAAGACGTCACAAGTTACCTCACCAGGCTCAGACTTGTCAAGGATGAGTTAGCAGCTGTTGGAGATAGCCCTAGTGATGATGAGCTAGTGAGAATAGCCCTAAATGGGTTTACTAAACAATGGAGTGTCTTTGTTCAAGTTGTCAGTCGACGAGATACTTTACCGAGTTGGGATCGACTATGGACTGATACTCGGGAGGAGTTTAGACTAAGTCTTGTCAATGGGGCCAACAAGAGTCAGAAAAATGAGGTGGAACAAGAGAACGTTGCCCAAGCGGGTAAAGGGAAAGCAAAGAAGGGATCTAGCAAAGGATCAAATTCACAAAGTGAAAAGAAGAAGAAGGACCTTTCTAAGGTCAAGTGCTTTGGATGTCACGAGTTTGGCCACTATGCCAATGATTGCCCAGAGAGGAAGAAGGGTAAGAAGCAGGTGGCAGCTTCAGCAAGTGCAGAAGAACTCTCCAGTAGAATGGAAGATGAGTTTTCACTCATAGCTTGTATGGTTAGCTCAACCTCACAGTGTGTTTGGTATATAGATAGTGGGGCGTCATTTCATATGACAGGAGTTAGAGAGTACTTCTCCAGTTACAAGGAGGAGGACACCAACATCCAGATTTCTACGGGAAACTTG
The DNA here is from genome assembly GCA_028749045.1 of Cupressus sempervirens. Lineage (NCBI taxonomy): Eukaryota > Viridiplantae > Streptophyta > Pinopsida > Cupressales > Cupressaceae > Cupressus > Cupressus sempervirens. Next base: position 590,935,565 of record CM053787.1, read on the forward strand.
TCCAAACTCAACCCTATTGGGAAAGGGACTGTTCAGTTTCAGAGGGAGAATGGAAAGATAATTCCACTTCATGATGTGTTATATGTGCCAGGCTTAGGTATGAATTTGATTTCTGTATCTGTTCTTCAGAATAGGGTGTATAATGTACTCTTTAGAGGGACACATGTGTTGATTAAGCACAAGGATTGGAAATCACCCATAACTATTAGAGTTAGGAGTGGTCGCCTTTATAGATTGCAGTTTGATACTCCTAAAGCACTTATGAGCAACAGTAATCCTAGAGATCTTGGAGAGCTATGGCATAGGAGGATGGGCCATATTCATCATGGAGCACTTAGATTGCTTCGTGAGACCGTGACAGGTGTTCCAGAGGTGAGCACAGAGCATGACAATGTATGTAAGGGATGTGTGTTGGGGAAGTTTGCGAAAGCATCTTTTCCAAGGAGTGACACCAGAACTAAGGGTGTTCTTGATCTAGTACATTCAGATGTTTGTGGACCAATGTCGATGAAATCTCTTAGAGGATATGAGTACTATGTTACTTTTATTGATGATTTCTCTAGAAAGACCTGGATATACTTCTTGAAGACTAAGGATGAGGTTTTCAGTCGATTCCAAGAGTTCAAGGCTCTTGTGGAGAACTCGACAGGAAAGAAGATAAAGGTTCTTTGGTCAGACAATGGAGGCGAGTACAAAGGAAATGTCTTCCAGGAGTTCTGCACCAAAGAAGGAATCAAGAGAGAATGGAATGTTCCTTACAATCCACAGCAGAATGGAGTTGCTGAGAGGAAGAACCGTTCTATATCGGAGGCAGCAAGAGCTATGCTACATGACCAGGACATGCCCCGTTACTTATGGGCAGAGGCGTGTAATACAGCAGTCTACATTCAGAATAGAGTTCCACACAAGGTGCTAGGGAAGATGACACCAGAGGAGGCTTTCACAAGGAAGAAGCCAGATGTTAGTCACTTCAGGATATTCGGGAGTTTGGCATATTGTCATATTCCTGAAGATACACATACAAAGTTAGATCAGACTGCAGAGAGGGGGTACTTTGTTGGGTACAGTGAGACCTCAAAGGCATATAGGATTTTCATTCCGAGGACTAAAAGAATTATTGTCAAACAGGATGTCAAGTTCATGGAGGACAAGGCATTCAGGAGATCTAGAGATTTGCCAGCAGATGATCAGAGTGAGCAGCCAACAGAAGCTCCAAGACCAAGTCAAGGGCAACAAAGCTCAAGTACAGTTACCAGTACGAGTGTAGACTCAATTAGTGAAGATTCACAGAGTATGGAGCAACAGGTGCAACAAGAAATGCATGTAGAAGACTTAGAGGTTGACATTTTGTCCTCTACAGTTGGCAGCAGGAACCATCTAGTTCCAGATACACAAAGGGATACTCAGGAGTTTGTGGGAGCTCCTAGGAAGAGTACTAGACAGCGAAGACAACCAGCCAAGTTCAATGACTATGTGGCATTAGTTAGTCAGTTGGTAGATAGTGAGCCTTCTAGCTATCAAGAAGTTGTAGAACATCAGGTATGGCGAGATGCTATGGTTGAGGAATATTCTTCAATAATGCAGAATGATGTGTGGGAGGTAGTACCTAGACCAACAGATAGGGTTGTAGTTGGATCACGCTGGATCTATAAGATAAAGCACGGTGCAGATGGTAGCATCAAGAAATACAAGGCTAGGTTCATGGCAAAGGGGTTCTCTCAGAAGGAGGGAATAAACTATGAGGAGACATTTGCTCCAGTTGCCAGGTATACTTCTATACGAGCTGTAATCTCACTTGCAGCATGGATGGGATGGCAAATCCATCAAATGGATGTCAAAACAGCATTTCTCAATGGTGAGTTGAAGGAGGAGATATACATAGAACAACCAGAAGGCTTTGTAGCGCACAGCAAAGAGACCCACGTGTGCAAATTGAAGAAAGCATTATACAGACTCAAGCAGGCTCCTAGAGCGTGGTATGAGCGCATTGATACATACTTGCAGAAAATGGGCTTTATGAAGAGTGAAGCAGATGCTAACCTCTACTACTTGATGGTTAGGGGTGAGATTCTCATTCTTGTTCTTTATGTGGATGATCTATTTCTTACAGGTTCACTAGGGCTCATAGTGGATTGCAAGAGGAACCTTGCAGAAGAGTTCGAGATGAACGATTTAGGACTTATGCACTACTTTCTAGGCACGGAAGTGTGGCAGACAGATGGGGAGATTTTCCTTGGTCAAGGGAAATATTGCATTGAAATCTTGAAGAAATTTGGGATGGAGGATTGCAAAGCCATGTCTACACCCATGATCACAAATTGGAGGAAGGTAGATACATCTAAGGAGAAAGATATCGATCCCACTTTATATAGACAGTTGATTGGTTCGCTTATGTATTTGGTTAACACTAGGCCAGATATAGCATTTGCAGTAAACTCCCTTAGTCAGTTCATGGTTGAACCAAAGAGAATGCATTGGATAGCGGCTAAGCATGTGCTACGTTACTTGTGTGGTACAGTCGAGTATGGAATCAGATATGTTTGAGGTGAAGGTATCAGGTTGATAGGCTATACTGACGCAGATTGGGCAGGAAGTACAACAGACAAAAGGAGCACTTCAGGGTGTTGTTTCAGCTTGGGATCAGGAGTTGTATCTTGGTTCAGCAGGAAGCAGAAGTCTGTGGCTCTAAGTTCAGCAGAAGCAGAATACATAGCAGCTAGCATGGCGACATGTGAAGCTATATGGCTTCAAAAGTTGTTAGTAGCCTTGTTTGGTCAGAAGGTTGAGACTACTGTGATACATTGTGACAATCAGAGTTGCATCAAGTTGTCTGAGAATCCAGTGTTTCATGATAGGTCTAAACATATAGATATCAGATATCACTTCATCAGAGATTGTGTACAAAGGGGAGTTGTTCGACTACAATACATACCTACAGATGAGCAGGTAGCAGACATTCTGACGAAGGCTTTGGGAAAGGCCAAATTTATCTTCTTTAGAGATAAAATGGGTGTCATGCAGAACAGCTTCCTCGCTAAGAAGGAGTGTTAATTATTGTTAGTTGGACAGCTGTTATTTCTGACCCGGAAATAGCAGTAGTATTTATGGGTAGCTTGGACAGCTGTTCGTCCTTATCTATGAATAGCAGTTGTATTTATGGGTGGTTTGGACAGCTGTTTGTCCACTTGCCAAGAATTAGTAAATGGTTATTATTTACTAATTTTAGAGATTCCCTTTTGGACACTTTACAACCAATTCTATTATTGGCTGTCGAGTTGTCTTAATCTCAGCCATTGGTTTGATTTAATCTCGATCATTGGTTTACCAACGAGAGTAGTATAAAAGGGGGTCTAGGGGGCATTTGGAGAACAAAGGAAGAGGTTTTGGAAAAACGTTTGCAGTGTTAGCAAACAGTCTTGCAGTGTTAGCAAAGGCGCAGTGTTAGCGTGGAGATAGCAGTGGGGAATATCAGCGGGAGAAATTAGGAGGTTGTCAGAGTTCTGCCAGTAAGAGGCAAGGAATTTTTGTATCTCTTGATTTGCTGAAGTTTAATATAATTCCTCATCTGTAGAACTGGTTTTCCCTTAGGGGTTTTTCCAAGGATAATTTGTCCGAAAATATTGTGTTCATTGTGTTGTGCATTTCTTTCCGTATTTTATAAGTGAAGTTGCAGTTGTGTTATTTTTCGATATTAGCTAGGAATTTATTTTCAGCAGTTTAATAATCGTTTATGATAGAAGATTAATAATTAGTGACTGCAATAGTTGATTTTTCACAACTCTCACTACAGACGAGATGGATTCCCAATCTGAAATTGATGTACCCATAAGACAACTATAGAGATCGCAGTTGATTTATATAAAATATACCAATATCTATGATTTTCTAACCATGGTAGGATGTTTGGGATGGCTAATCAAATCAAATACACGGTCCATCACTAAATTTAATCCGTAGTGAAATCTTTGGGAGAAAAAAGAGCCAAGGCTGTTCAGTACTAGTTACCTAGACCAACTGAGTAATTGATTTCTGAGAACCCACTAAAGAGTTTCTTACAGGCTGGATTTTTAAAAGAAGACATAAATACCTGGTGTACGATCCTCTTCTGAGTCGATCTCCCTGGCCTTAGCTCCTCAAAGATGATGTCTCGTGAAACAGTTTTAGCATTCAACTTTCAGAACACCATCGAGTTATAAATATGTAATTCTAGGTTTAGAATGATTTCTCTTTAAAATGAAATGCTTTCTCTCTGTCACCAAGTTAGTAGGTGTTAGGAAAGGGCTGGAAATTTCTTCCACCTGCAAAGACTTTTACATTGATATAATTTCTACGTAAAAACAAATCGAGTTAGGTTTTGATTTCTAGATTGTGTGCGTAAGTGATCTGTCATCAGCAACCATTATCAATATAAAACAGAAAACTATTGCAACTTGCAAATTGAAAACACAGTCAACCCATTGCGCTTGCCAATTCAGAGATTTTTTTTTTTTAAATCCTACGCGGAGAGAAAAAGTCAATGAATATATATTTTTTTTAAATGTTAATGTTCAAGATGCACACAATTGCTTGAAGTTTACTTAATTCCAACGAAATTTCTCTTGAGCTGCCGTACAATCTTTTAAATCGTAATACATTTTATTTTCGGGTGAGCTAGAATAATTGTCTGGTCCAACTTAATTTAATTTGAGCTGACATACAATGGTTTTGGTCCGTTTGTTTATTTTATTTCTGGGCGAACTGGACCATTATAGAGATACCACTTTTCAAATTAACTAGCGAAAAATCGTGGACATTACAAACTAAGTCAAACCATGGCGCTTGCCAATTGATCCATTTTCCAAACGAATCTAACGTTGGCAGAGAAAAGTTCAACGATTGACAATTCCTAACTCAATTTAGTATAATACAATTGCTTGAAGTCTATAAAGACTTGGACCCCTTTGATCTTTCTCTCATTCTCAATTATATTTTTTTTAACAATGGGCAACGCTTGCTGCTCTGCGTCCGCTTCTTCTTGTTTGGTAGATCAAAACGAGAAGCCTTCTGCTAATCCGGTGATTAATGATAATGTTAACGAGGAAATGATTCAGTTGAATGAACTGATCTTCTTCATTGATGAGCTCTTGAGAAACATCGTCAATCACAACGTAAATCAAGGCTCTTTATTTGGTCTACCTGTTAATTTGTTTGATATATCATGCGTACAAGAGTTTTATTTAACTACTAGTCTGTTCAGCTAGATTTATTTTTTTCATCAATGAATAATTAGATCCTACTTGTGTTACAGGGGAGTGAGATCACGTTTGGAAGAGATATTGTTGTCTCTGCTGCCGTCAATAAGTTTATCGAGGATGGTAGCCGATTGACTGACAAGATAATTGCTGACATGAACGAAAATAGTGATAATGTGTTGAATTAATAAAATTAAGTTTGAAAAAATTAGTCAGTTTTGATTATTTAATCTAAAAATTAAATCTTAATAAATAATGTTTACATAGTCAGAATTTATGAGAATAAAATAATACCATTCTTCAACTTGTAAATTTACTCGTGGCTTTGCAGGACTTCAAGAACACACTGGCTCGTGAAGCACGCAAAGTGGTAATTGATGTACTGAAAGACGCGAGTAAAATTCACTTGGCAGGGGTGGGGTTTTCTTTGGTGGGACATGTTCTCAAACGAATCGATAAAATATCTACCAACAGGACACAATGTTTAAAGCTGTTACACTACATGTTTGCTCTGGCTAAACGTGTAATGCAACTAGGTGAACAATTAGGACAGGAAGAGCAGAAATTAAATGACGTCCTAAAGTTTATCGTGGAAGGGGAAATTATGTGTATCTCACAAATGAAGTCCAGCAAGCTTTCGAGGTAAAATATATATTGCAGAAATTATAGCTAGCATCTAAGATAGTTGGAATTGTTGAATGGCGTAGCTAATGGATGGGATATAACTTCGCTTGTAGATTCTTTTCTCCCACCGTCGATGCAGATGAATTGCAGAGCTTTGAATCTAAACTGGGGCATACGTATCCAGATCTCATATTGGCATCTCTTGTGGCTCTTTTGGAAGCGAGGCCCACGTATCTCCCTCCTTCACAAGGCACCTATCCGGATGCAGGTACTTTACATATCCATATTGATGTAATAGAAACCATAGAAGAAAACATAAAAGAAAATTCCATTAAACAACAAGAGCAGTAATCAATAGTAGAGAAAGGACTAATTCATCCTTCCAATCCCAAGATTGCACAATGTTGGGCTCTAGATCAGGAGGTTCAACCATCAACATTGAACATTCTCATCCTCGTTCTCTTTTTCTTCCCTCTATAAAGAAATGGGAAGTGAAAACTTGGAAAGCCCTTTAGAAGATGCTCGATCTATAAGGCCATCCAAAACCACCTCTCGTAGATGGCCAAACAAGGGGTTGTGTGCTTACGAATGGGCCACATAGAGGGCAATCCACGAGGAAGCTGACGGCCAACTGATCTATGGAATGAGTGTCGGCAATATGGTGAATGTGGATCCTGAAAATTTGTGAATGGGAGTCTCCGAATGATGGCAAGAAGAATTATCTCCACACCAGCAACCACAGGATGGACAACGACAACCAAAGACCGACGCATATGAGGGTACATGGGAAACTGCATATGAGGGTACATGGGCAACCATAATATGGGACTGACAACCATTAATGGTTATGCAAGATGAAGCATCAACAAAAAAAAATATTTGGACAAAATGAACCAAAAAAAAAAGGTCCATAACCAAGACCTTTAAGCATTGCAAGTATATATTGTTATTCTATTATGCCATAAGCTTTAGAAGAATTATTTTTAGGGAAATGATATTTTGATTGGACTTGCAGGCTCATTCCAATCCTTTCCATACAACAACAATAATATCCAAAATGAATATGGGATGATATCCATTTTCAAAGGTAGAACGACTAGGAAATGAGCAGTCCATGTTCTGTGTGGCATCCAAGTGACCCACTGGGTCAAAAGGCGAGAATGTATTTGGCTGCCAATGTGTTAATACTATAATCTTTCCCAATTCAGTTTTCTCCTTTTCCATATATTGTGTGGAATTCATAATTCATGCATGTCCAGTCACCATGGTGGGAATAAAATCCCAAACATTGCGGTTAAGGGATGATTTAGAGAATTTCTTAAATGGCACATGATCTATTTCCAATGTTTTCTCCATTCTGTACTGACACAGGAGTGTGGGTTCGCTGAGCCAAGTCCTTATCACTCTGTTACCTATGCGCTAATCAAGTGGAATTCACTAGGGAATGGTTCCGTTCATGCTAATGTGTAGAGCCAATTGTGGTTCCTAATTCATCCACAGGTCCACTATTGTTGATATATGTGGGCGGTTGAAATAAAGGTGCCCTGCATTCATCCTCTGTCATGCATGTTGGGGAGCGGCATTTGAACAGAGTGTTTGAAGGGGCAGCCACGACAGAGAGTGGGGAACCCCTGGCAGACATAGATCAGTTTCTTCCTCAATGACGAATTATGTTTGTGCATTGGAGTCATTACTTCTATTGGTAGTGTTATGATCACTTGAAGATGCAGAGGTGAAAGAGGATGGAGATGAATTTGGAATTCGAGCTAAATTAAAGGTGGGTAAAGAAGACATGGGCTGAGGATTTGTAGTGATATTGCCTTGTGGGGATGGGAGGAAAGTCATCGTCATTATTGATGACATCTGCTAGGGGAATGTATTCTTTAACATATGTCTCTTCCTTCAAATTTGAAAATATTGTCCCATTAAAAATAATATCTCTACTTCAAATAATGTTTTTATCAATTGAGCTCCAAAGCCTAAAGCTAAAGTGATCTTCTCAATATCTAAGAAATACACACTATGTAATTTGAGATTCGTCTTGTTCCTCTTCTATTGAGGAACATGAACAAAGGCTTGACAACTAAAAAATCAAAGGTGTGAATATCAAATTATTTTACCCAGTCATTCCTCTTTCAGAATTCTGAAATCCAAGTGAGATAAAGGATTCTGATTGATTCAATACATTGTTGTAAGACATGCTTGAGTTCAAAATTCTTTGCCTAAGCTAGCATTACAAAGAATAGATTGAGTTGTCTCAAGAATGGTTCTATTGAGCCTTTCTGCCACCCCATTTTCTTGTAGGTCGAAGGAGCCAATTTTCGCCCTTTCAATGCCATTATCTGTGTAAAACTATCAAATTTCAATGAAAAATATTCACCTCCATTATTTGTCTTCAAGCATTTAAGTTTATGACTGCTTTGGTTTTCATCAAGGACTTTGAAAACTTTGAATTTTGAAAATACTCAGCTTTTCTAGACATCATATAAATCCAAACATTCCTAGTACAATCATCATAGAAAGTAACAAAATAGCTTGCGGCTGCAAAAAAGGATACCTCAGTAGGAGCAAAGAAGTGCACTATTTCCAATGGGGTGTTCTTCTTATTATGTCCATCTATTAAGAAGTTGACCCATCTTCATTTTCCATAGAGACAATGTTTGCAAAACTCCAAATTTGTTGATTGAGACCTAGTAGTTAATCTTGTTTGAGTATAACCTCAAGTCTCTTCTTACTCATGTGGACTAGCCTTTAATGCCAACGTGCCACATCACCACTCACAACAGTCACAGAAGCTCCTATTGCAATAGGATTTTCAAAAAGATACAAACTACCAAGCTTATTATCATTGGAAATAACCATGGAGCTTTTTGTTACCTTCCAAGAATCCAGAAGGAAAAAGGTATGGCAACCTCATGTGAAAACTTGACTGATAGAAATCAGATTTCTTTTCAATTTGGGAACATGCTGAACATCTTTCAACACCCATTAGCCTCCTTCTAGATGCAAGCTAACATCACCATTTCCGACTATCTCACATTCCTTGCCATCTCCTAGAAACACTTTCTCAAATTGCCCTTCTTGGTAGTTTGTAAAATATTTTGTACAAAAGATCTAGAATGAAAAGAAGTTCCATAATCTAACACCCATGAATCTAAAGAGGTGTTCAATGTTGTAATGACTAAGACACCATCATCCTTTTCATAGGTCGTATTGGCTTCGTTGTTCTGCACTTATTATTTTTGTTCTTTTCTAAGACAAACAATTCCTCTTGGAATGTCCAGTCTTTCCACAAAACTAGCACTCTTCTTGACTTTGATCTCTTGACAAATTTAGAAAACTCTGGTTATGATTGCTTCCTCTATCATGAGCTCTTCCCCTACTTTTGGTGCTGACCATAGTTAGAGCATCACCAGCTGAAGTCTCTTGATGCTTTCTCCTCATGTCTTCACTCAAAAGAGTTCCTGCAACAAGTTGTCAAATTTTAGTTTAGTTGTGACAGCTACCATGGTAATTACTGTCATCACAACTCCTTTGCAGTTGTTCGATAACAAACACAACAATAGGATGGTCTTAATCTCATAATCCAAATTGAGACACACCGATGTTAATCAAGTAACTAAAGTGTTAAGTTCATTAAGGTGATTTCAAATAATTCCACTTTCTCTTATTTTTAGATTGTATAATCATTTCATAACAGAGACTTTATTAAATGTTGAAGCCATTTCATACATGGAAGACAATTTCTCCCATAAATCTTTAGGAGTCTTTTCAGTTGAGGCATTGAACAAAAATTATTAGACAAAGAGAGATTGATTGTTGCTTCTATCTTCTTGTCCATCTTTACCTAGTCTTCATCTGACATTGTTGTCGACTTCTTTGCTTTGCCTTCTAATACAAGCAAGCAGATCTTGCTTAATCAGTAGAGATTCCATCTGCACCTTGCACAAACCAATTATTTTCCATCAAATTTCTCTATTTTTTATTATTCCATCTTTAGAAAATTCAGTCGTCGAATCTCCAACCAGCAACTCTAACACTATGATACCAATTATACACATAGGAGAATGAAAATAAAAGAGAGAAACACTGAAGTAATTCACAAGAGAATAAGGCACCAATATTTATTGTGGTTCACCGTAATTGTATACATCCACATTGAACTTTTACTATCATACAATAATGATATATATAAAGACATTCCATTACACATAAGTTGATTTTAGCCTTCAATTCAACACTTATAAGATATTTGTCCGTTCACTAATTAATTACTTCCATTTCTCAGTTCTCGTCTGAACAACCTATTATACACCGATTGAAATGAAATTGAATATACACAATTTCACAGATTGATTTTTTTTTCCTTCTTTTCATGTTTTTGGCATTCTAGTTGCTCACAGATATATATTTGGCTCAGATTCAAGTTTGTCACCAATATAAATTTTGTTTTCTTTGATTTTACAGTTGGCATAGACAAGATGCGAGATAAGGTCATGGAGCTTCTAGATCTGAATGATAAATCAAGGAAAGCTGTTGTTGTTTATGGAGTGGGGGGAATAGGTAAGACAACCCTTGCTACTGTAGTGTACAACAGAATTCTCCTCCCTGGCTACAGATTCTACAGATTACATATGGACCAAAACTGCAGCCTGCATGACCTTAAACTTCTTCAGCAGCAGCTTCTACGAGACTTGTATTCGAAAAATATCGAATTGAGGGATTATGTGGAGGGCCAAGAAAAACTGTTTGAGATTTTCAGGTCAACAATAAATCAGCCAGTCTTTGTGTTTGTAGATAATGCTCTTAATGCAAGTGACTTAAGAAAGCTTTTACCAGGGGATCTCTCCTGCCTTCCGACCCAGAGCAGATTGCTTATAACTACCAGGAAACTTGATGAGACTAACTTCATTTCGCACTCAGCTATTCAGCGTTGTGAATATTGTTAATCTAAGAGATAAACTGAGAATACACAAAACAGAACAAGAGACAAGATATATCGTGGTTCACCACAACTATGGCTACGTCCACACTGAGAGCAGAGCAAATATATTATTCAGTCATTGCAGCTTACAGCTTACATACACAAGGCTTTTCCCTTATATTCATACATTAGTTCTTCAGGAGAAGACGAAGAGACAAATAAGAAGAATGTGAAATGAACAGTCATGACAGTTGGACTTCACATCCGACAATCTCCCACTTGAAGTTCAACTCATGCTACAACCTCGTATTTGAATATCCTCCCACTTAAACTATGCTTTCCCTTACCAAATCCCATGGTAAGCAATTGCCAAAAGACAATCTTCATAGCCGGAATAGCAACCACAGTTAATCGCTAATCACATCCAACTATCCATACAACATCAGTAGATTTATAGCCACATAACCAGCCCATACAATAACTCACCAAATATACCATCTTCCAACAAAACACACCAAGATGTTCTTGATGTGCAAAAAAAACTAGAAGACCATTATAAGGATATTTAAATTGCATGAGCAATGTCAACTATAAGCTGACTCAATCTACCAATCAGCACATAAAAGGCATTGCATTAACTTGAGATTATCTGCGAACTGCAACCAACCTACTGCAAAAATGACATCTTCCAAGTCCTCATGAAAAGACCACGTATTGTTGTTAAAAAACAATGAAGTACAACAATAGATGACCTCAAAAAACTCTTGGAAGGAACACTAACACAAATCATAACTCATCCTTCTACCAACACCATCAAGTACCTAGCTGTGTCAAGTATGATCTCCTTTACCTCCCCATATGAGAGCATTTACAACACTCAAACACCATGAATGAAAGCTCCTATAAACAAGAAGATCAAACTCCAAACATTCCAAAATTAGGAACAATATCAACCATCTCCTAAATGCACGAGGAGATAAATCTGCCGAATAGACCAAGCATGGGGAGTGAGAATGCTCTTCCAAGATACGCCAAGTCTCAACGACTCTTCTCCAAGAACAATCTCCACTAGGTCTATAATGAACTTGGGCCCATCCACAGGTGTAGGCTATTCGGAATTCATGCTGAAACCTCCAAAGAGAAACTGTCTCAACAAATGTTCTCTAAACCAAGAGAACTGTAGCCTCACCCAAGCCTCTTAGTTTTCAAGAGCACCTCCATGGTCAATCCGCCAAAGTACCCGATACCAAGAGCACTAACCAAGATCAATTATCAAAACTCCTACTACACGTCTACATAACCTGGGAACAAAACATGACAACTTGATCTCCACAAATTAGAACCTCATGCTCTAAAGAGCATAACCTGCCATGAGAACCTGTATCATGCCAACGCTCTAATCTAGAATCAAGAGCTCACCATGACAATACATCTCCAATCACATAGAGGAAAACATCTCATGACAACAATTTATTTTTAATTTTTACAAACTCCCACTGCACAATGACAGTGAACTTTCCATGGTATCAAAAAATAATAAAAATGATACTAAATATGAGACTGAAGCTGCAATTTCTCCATAATTTGGACAAGCATAATGAAAACTGACATCTCCCAATAAAATTTTGAGAAGTCTCCCTTAATTGTCTCCTTATACAGGCTAAAAAGATTTACTGGTTGAAAAAACATTTTTTATTTTACCTTGTCTTCTCTGTGGTTCCAGCAGACTAAAATTATAATACAGCAATCACAATTAAGTAGAAACATTTTATGAACTACGCAAACCCATCTCTATCACACAAGAAATCAAGTAAATTATTTATGGAGACAACACATTGGAATAAATCCAACTCATTCAAAAGCTATAACAGTAAGCGTTACATCTTCATATCAACAACCTTCTTTACTGCCTTCACACAACCATGGTCTGCCCTCTTTACCTTCTTGTCGAAGAGATAATACCAGGCCAGAAGAACAAGCCCCAACCACAGACAATTCTACACCGCTTTCCTCAACCCATACTCAAAATAAAGGACCCTCTTCCTCAGCAGAAAGTTCCTCTCCACGAAGAAGACAACAATATGAATGACCCAGCCAGAAACAAGCCTCCCACAAAACAAAACAAGCACCAGGAGGCACCATTTCCACAGATGTAGATCCCGCACAGTCCTCCTCTACAGATAATCAACCGTCAAACTGCAAACAAAGGCACCCACAATTACAAAAAAGCTAAGCCACTGAAAGAGCCCCAGGAAACCCCATTTAGCCCTCTTATACTCATCTGGAAGATCACGATCCTTGAAGGGATCATCCTCCTCCTCTTCGGTCAGCTTCTTCAACATCCCCGAATTCTTCCCGATTATGCCCGACTTGAGCTGCCCAGATTTCAACTGACCGGAACGGCATCTGCTAGCAAAGGACATCTTGAAAGCAGATTCCCCTACATGGTTCTGAAACTGCAGTGGATCCCTTCCTTCACGGAATTCGAAACTCTGGCTCTCCTCAGCCGAAACCCCCCTTTTGGGAGGAAGCCCTAGCTTCTCACTCTCCCCTATGAAATCGTAGCTTGAACCCCTCCATGATCCCAGAATTTCAACCCTAAATTCTGAACAGCAATACCTTGTTCTGATAGACTGCTATGCTCTCTATGATCTTACATGCTCTGATAACAATTGTTAATCTAAGAGATAAACTGAGAATACACAAAACAGAACAAGAGACAGGATATATCATGGTTCACCACAACTGTGGCTACGTCCACACTGAGAGCAGAGCAAATATATTATTCAGTCATTGCAGCTTACAGCTTACATACACAGGGCTTTGCCCTTATATTTATACATTAGTTCTTCAAGAGAAGACGAAGAGACAAATAAGAAGAATGTGAAATGAACAGTCATGACAGTTGGACTTCACATCCAACAAATATAGGGTAGATATTTTGTCAAGCCCAGATGCCAAAAAACTTCTGTGTAAGAAAGCTTTAGGGGTTGCAAATGCAATATTAGAGAAACACTCATCTATTGACAAGCTGGAGAAATGTTGTGGTGGTATTCCACTTGTATTAGAAATGGTCGGGTCTAGTTTACTAACAGATGGTAGTAACGTGTCATATTGGCTCAACTTCCTCACTGAGACATTGCAGAATGGAGAAGGGGAATTGAGTGAGAGGGTAGTCAATTGTGTTTATGAGAGTTTGCACGAGCCTTCTTACAAAGAAGCCTTTCTTGACATTGCTCATTTCTTTCAGAATTGGAAAACGCAGGAGGTTGGTTACATTATTGGAGAGCTACAACTAAAAGCTTTGCAAGATGCTGCACTTGTTAAGAGCTCCGAGGAAGGTAAATTGACCATGCACGATATTATTGGAGCACGGGTGAGATGGCTATCCAAATCCCTGAGAATTACATCTGTCCAGTCACTAAAAGAAGTTTTCCAAGATAAACAGGTATTTGTGTTTTATGAGCCATTTTTATTGGGATTGCTTGCTTTCTTCTCATAACAAGTTGAATGTGCATTCCTTGTTTTGTGTGTCACTGCAAATGTTTATGCAGAGGCTTCGACATGTCAAAGGTATATATCTTTCAGATAACGAGGAGAAAATCCAAATTGCAGCAGGGGATCTGGACCTCATGAGTGAGTCTTTAAGAGTTCTCAGCTTGGGAAAAAGTTGGATAGTGGAAGGACAATGCAAGGCAAGTTTTAAAGAATTAAGGCTTCTCCAGCTCTTCAACAAGGATGATTCATTTTTACCAATAGATGGCAGCAAGTATAAACGATTGGCCTTTTTCCATGGTAACTTATCAGATGAAGATAATGATTTTGAGGCAAATAGATGGGAATTCATTTTTCATTTCTGAAGGGTCTCAAGCTTTTTGTTTCCATGCAAAATTATAACACATAAGCACAATGTGCAGGGAAATTTAATAATGCTCAAAGTTTATTGTTTCCACGAATTGTTCTACTTATACTTTTTTGGGCTAATCTTAAATGGTCACCATATTTGCAGTTGCCACCATCTGTGCGTCTAATGAAGCTGAATAGCTCATTTAAACTCCCCAGAAGCTTCACCAACTTATCTTTATTAGAGAAGTTAAAGCTTTTAGAGTGTTCGACCTTCAGCCATCTACCCACTCAATTTAGCCAACTTCAATCTTTTCGCTATCTCACAATAAACGGGTGTAAAAATCTCATGAAGTTGCCTGAAAGCTTTGGCAATCTAGCTAACTTGGAGGAGCTGAAAATCTACTGGTGTGACATGGAAAATCTTCCAAACAACTTTGGCAAGCTTAACTGCCTACGTCACCTTAAGCTGAGAGGATGTTCAAAGCTTGCTTCTTTGCCAAAAAGCTTTGGGAACTTGTCTAATTTAGAAAACCTAGATATAGGCTTGTGCTCAAGTTTGGTAAGCCTACCTCAATCGTTTGGAAAGCTGAAGAGACTTAACTATCTCTCATTAGACAAATGTCAAAATCTCAAGAGGCTTTGTGATAATTTTGAATGTCTGCAGTCGCTGGCTGCAATAGATGTTTTCGAGTGCTCAAAAATAGTAGGAGAGGCAATGGACAGCTTTGTTGTGTTGAAGAGCCTTATGTTTCTGAATATACGAAGGTCTCCCAAGTTGAAACATCGATGGTATCAAATAAAGGAGCAGCATTCTTTGGTGGTCTACTCCGGCAACAAGCTGGTAAGCTCTGTGTGAATATAATTCTAATTAGTTAATTCGTTCTTTTATCAAAATTTTAATGGTAGATTTGTTAGGATATTCTTGTTAGTTGGGGTGATTTTTATTACTTAAATAGAAGATTAAACTATTTCTAATAGTTTTAGTATGTCTGTTAGAAAATATAATTTAAAAATCATCTGTGAGCTATGAGTAGTAGTTTCCAGAATATGCTAAGCCTTTTATAATTAGAAGCACTATGTAAGCATCAGATTTTCAGATCATTGTAAATCATAAGTGAAAGAAGAAGGCTGTAACATTCTAAGTAAATCTATATATTTGCATATCATTTTTTATCTATTTTGTTATTTACAAACACTCCATTCACATTCTAAAAGATTGTCTTTTTCTTAAAACTATATAAGCTTTGTTCCAAAGAATTTTACCGAATTCATCACTACTACTATAATCTTAACACCATCATTGTTTTGGAATTCTTTCTATAGTTTAATAGGACGCTCTGTTTGTCATCTCTTGAAACCATAGGCATATAAAGTGTGTAGTTAATATTTGTGCTACGCTGCAATGCAGGGCTCTGAATTGAATGGAATGATATCGACAACATTGCTTCATGGGCAGAGAAGATTAGCGCATGTGGATGAGGCGGGGAGGCTGATGGAGGGCGCCACTTCATCCTCTTTTCCATCCACTGGTGCGAAAGTTGCATTCTTGTTGACAGTGAGCAATCCTCCTTGCCCTGTAATGATGCGGCTTTACAGGTATTCAGGAAAGAAAGTGAAAAACTCATAGGCCAAAACTTCAAGATCATCTACCTGTACGTGGGAGCGGTGGAGCAAACCTCCAAGGTTTATTGCCGGGCACAGTTGCTTTGATTGCTCCTGACAAGAAAACGAGGCAATTGTTTGGGTACTGTGCATATGCTGCGTTTGGAGAAGAGCGACCAGTGCTTTTGGAGGAGTGCCATTCGTTCATCGCGGGCACAAGCATGCGGATAAACGAGGAGGGCCGAAAGTGTGTGGAAAGGCTACGCCTGATACACCCCAACGGTGCGGATCAACATTGTTTGGGTGCTCTCACAGACTACACAGGGGGAGGAAGTTTCCAGACCGCACTTCTTTCTACCCTTACTCTTTGCCATATGCTCAACTCGTCTCCTCGAAACACTTCTGGAAACATTTGAATTTCGCAAGTAAAGTTTCTTTTGATGCCTAAGATTCCATTCGAATGGATAATTGGGTTTAGGTACTTGAAAAAAATAAAACATGGTGAGACCTCGCATATTTAGGTATATTTTATATGTCCCTCTCCAATTGCATTGGATTTATTTAATAAATGATCAGTTTGAAGTTTGTTTGTTTTTTGAAATCTAGTTTTGTATATTTCTTTTAAACATAATAATTTGTACATGATTTTATATAAAAGTTGGTAAGTT
The DNA here is from genome assembly GCA_028749045.1 of Cupressus sempervirens. Taxonomy (NCBI): domain Eukaryota; kingdom Viridiplantae; phylum Streptophyta; class Pinopsida; order Cupressales; family Cupressaceae; genus Cupressus; species Cupressus sempervirens. The sequence goes on from CM053787.1 coordinate 590,952,460, forward strand.
AGTCAACAATTAACTTGATCTAATTTTCAAATATTTATAGAGTTCAAATTGGCTTATAGGTTGAACATTTGCTATCTTTAGTTAAGGTGGGCCACATAGAGATGAACTTGAATCGAATAAGTGGTCTCAAAATTCATCTTTGATTCTCAAATTCAAATTTAGATCCAAGCCCAACACAATTATTGACTTTAATAGAAAATATGTGATGTACACAATAGAGTTTGTAGAAAGTGATAAAGTAAAAGTCATTTTATCCATCTAAAATCCTTTATTGACTATTTTTATGACTATGTGACAAACATAATGGCATACCATTGCATCACTAGCTAGCATAAATATCATGATGAGATAATAAGCATACTACACGACTTAGCATGTTTTAGGATCATTATTCAAACTATTAGTTCAAGTGTAGAGGTTTGACGATAGAAAAGATACTCATACACAAATCTCATAGATCTTTTCATGAACACCATTTATTTTTAAACACATCTAATGCAAAGTTGATTAAATTTTAGGCGATTAGAAGAATGAACTCCTTTTTTGTTATTAAATGGTCAATTTTTTTGCCATGTAATTCAACTTATGCACACTCTATGGATGACCTAGTTCATAGTTAATTATTAGATTATCATTCTTCATTGTTTAAAATTTTGTTATTGTTGCCCAATTCTTAATAGCTATTTTTTTTAATGTGAGTTTTAATTTTTCCATCATAAACATGACTTATTTTGTTTTTAATTTCTATTTAATAATTTTTTTAAAAATTATAATAGTATTTTTAAGTTTTTAAAATGTCCCCCTTGTTTATACCTTTGAAATGAGCCTGCCCTTGTGGAAAAGTGTGAAAACCCTATAAAACTATGCTATATTGCTCAATATGTTTAAATCTCTAACTAAAAAGGTTTTCAACAATCAAAATTTGAGCACACATAACCAAATATGTCTTCAGTACTTACAAATTGAGCATACAAAACCAAATTAGTTATTACTATTCAAAAATCAAGCACACATAACTTGCAATTTCACAATGCTCAAATAGTAAGCATTGCTAACCTTTTTTCTTTAAAATTTTCAAGAAAGTCAAAATCAAAACCTTCATGTCCGAAAAGGTCAAAATCATAACTCGTTTAAGTTTTAGGTGCCCCAAAAATGAGAAGCCATAAATAAAATGGCGATGAGTGCTCAAAAAGTAAGCACACATAACTTAAGGTTTATAAATGCTCAAAAAGTGGATTTATTTCTAAGTTTATTGATTACGAATGCTCAAATCCTAGGTGATTTTGGTGTTGATGGACCTTCAAAGATGAGAACTCAACCAAGAAACCAATCTCACACCTAGGAAGAAGGCTCCTCCACTAGTGATCTTTGTATCATCAAGATTACCTACCTAATGTGCATCAGTATATAAGAATAGAAGGTAAAATATTTATATCTATCATACAATAACCCAAAATCTAAAGCTCCCTTAAGATATCTACAAATTCTCTTTATAATTACTAAGTGTGTTTCCTTATAATGGCATCTTAAATTGGAAGCACCTCAATTTGGTGGCATGGTTTAGCACCCATTTATGTGAGGTTGTCATTCATTTGCATTTCTTCCCCTTCTCCTTTCTTTTAGGTAGAATTGGTGTAAGACCTAATAAATCCTCTTTAAAGCTCCTATTTTCATGGTGTAAAGTTCACAGAAGGATCTAATCACTTAGGTCATCCCTTTCCTTCATCCAATCAATTGTGGGTTACACTTTTTTTGAAGGAAGAAATTCCCCAAAAAAAGTGTAGGCATTTGATTTTAGTGTGGGACTTTCAATAGAAACTACCCTAACACTTATGATAGAAAGTTAATTACTTTCAATCTAAAGTCATTAAATAGGCACTTTCAATTGAAAGTAACTGATATAGGTACTTTCGATCAAAAGTATTTAGGGCAAAGTCAGGGTTAAAAACTAACCTTTTAACCCACAACATGTCATTGTTGCAGTCACCCCTGCAAGTTTCAATCAGAAGCAAACATGAGCAACCATACGACACATCAGCTACCCATCTAGGTTGGTGTTTTTCATTTTTTTGAGTTTTGTAAAGTTTTTAATTATAGTTTTATGTTTTTTAAAGTATTTTTAATATGTTTACTTATATACAAATACATGGAGTTTACCCCCTGATTCCTAGGCCCTGACTCTCCCACTTTTCGGAAAACTAAGGCATCGACAAGCTTTATATAATATCGGGGCCCCTGAACCTCAGTATTATGTGTATATATGCATATATATGTATACATGTGTATACGCATATATGTAAATATACATATATATGTATATATGCACATGTATATGTATATATATGCATATGTTGTGTGTATATATATGCACACATGTGTATATGTACATATACACATATATTGCTTCTATGCACATATAGTGTGTATATATATATTATGTATACACACATATTTTGCGTATATCCACTTATATATATGTGTGTATATATGCACATACATGTGTGTCTGCATGTGTATGTGTATATTTTCTTTTTTAATATGTATATATATATTTCAATTGTGTGTGTGTGTGTGTGTGCGCTTAGATTTTATGTATGCACATGTAATTTGTTTTTAATTTTAATATATGTTTAGATTTTATGATATTGCGCATGTATATATGTTTTTAGTCTAATATTTTATGTATATATATTTATATTTATATGCATGCATATATACATATGTATGTATATATATATACACACATGCATATATACGTTATGGTTTGAGATCCAATTTGTAGATTTAGATTTGATATGTTGTATAATTAGTGTTTCACTTGGTTTAGCATTGGAACTAGAGTTTTTTAAGGTTTAGTGTTATAGTTTAACTTGGATTAGTGTTATGATTAGGATTCACTATGGTTTAGTATATATTTAACATTACAATGTAGATCTAGTAAATCACATGGTTAGGTTCTAGGGTTTGGTAATCGTTGAGGGACCTAGAGTCAAGTTATTAGTTATAGTTAAATTGTAGGGTTAGAGACCTTAGGATTATGGCACATGCATATATATGTATGCATATATACATACACATGTTTAAATATGCATATACACACGCACACGCACATACACACATGCATGGTATTTAAATATGTACACATGTGTATGTACATATGTATGCAAGCACATAAATATATATGTGGATGCATATATACATGTATGTTTATATATGCATGCACATATATACATACAAATGTGTACATGTGTATATATTTAAATACCATTCATGTATGTGTGTGTATGTCTATATATATATATATATATATATATATATATATATATATATATATATGTATGTATGTATGTATGTATGTATGTATGTATGTATGTATGTATGTATGTATGTATGTATGTATATTTAAACATGTGTATGTATATATATGCATGTACCATAATCTTATTATAATATTAGACCTACGCTAACCCACATTAAATCCTAATCATAACACTAATCCAATTTAAACTATAACACTAAACCTTAGTAAACTTTTGTTCTAATGCTAAACCAAGTGAAACACTAATTGTACAACATATTAGATCTAAATCTAATTCAAATTGGATCTCAAACCATAATCAAGACCAAATTAAACCCATGCTCTTGGATTAGGCTAAATAAAATGATAACTTTTAAACCAAACCTAATTGTGTTACCATATCTAGCATTATTAAATATGCAATCAGATTATTTATCCCAACCATATGCGTGTGTGTGTGTGTGTGTGTGTGTGTGTGTGTGTGTGTGTACATATATATACATATGTACATATATATACATATGTGCATATATATACATATATATACATATATACATACACACACACACACACACACACACACACACATATATATATATCTACATATATATGTAGATATATATGTGTGTGTGTGTGTGTGTGTGTGTGTGTATGTATATATATGCACATATATATATATATATATATATATATATATATATATATATATATATATATATATATATATATATATATATATATATATATATATATATATATATATATATATATATATATATATATATATATATATATGTATGTATATATATGTCTATGTATATGTATATATGTATATATATGTATATGTATATGTATATGTATATATATATATATGTGTGTGTGTGTGTATATATATATATGTGTGTGTGTGTGTATATATATATGTATATATATATATATATATGTGTATATATATATATATGTATACATGTATATATTTATATATGTATGTATATATATGTATATGTATACATGTATATATCTATACATGTATATATATATATATATACATGTATATATATACATGTATACATATACATATAGATATACATATATATATATATATATATATACATATATACATACATACATACATACATACATACACATACATACATACATACATACATACATATATATATCTTAATTCTTTTAGTAACAAAAAAATAAACCCCAATTAAATCTATTTAAGATTTAGACCATACTTCATAATTCTAAATTCATCCCTCACCCTCATACATGTGTATGAAGTAGCTCGACCATGACCTAGTTGAGAAATTCATGATTGATTGATGTTCAATTTTGAATATGCACATGCCATAGAAATTAGGACTAAAAATTACTGTGTAGACCCTTTTAAACAAACACATGAAGAGTGTGTGTGTGTGTGTGTGTGTGTGTGTGTGTGTGTCTATCATGAACCCTGAGCCATTCTTCTAGGGTTTTTTTCAACATTATGATAGATGGGTGTTTGATTTTAGGCTCTCTCCTTAATCCATCCTATTAGGACCTCATAAACAATAATGTTTGTACTAGACACCAATCTACCTAGCTTAGAAAATAAAAATTTATAGATTGATGTTTAATTTTATATTATCCCTTCAAAATTATTATTTATTAATGTTTCATTTTACATTCACTCCTTAAGCAATCCTCTTAGGGGCCCTTTATACATGTATGTGTGCATGAACTAGCTCTTGATGACCTAGTTTAGATAATTATTATGATTTAAGATTTGATTTTATGTTCTCCCATTAAGAAATATTTTTAGACCCCCCTTTTGTTATTACAATATCTATACATGTTCAATTTTAGATTATCCCTTTAAGTCATGTCCTAAATTAAGATCCCTTTAAATATCCATGTGTATAAGCTAGAGATCATCACCTAGTTTGGAAAATTATGATCTACATTGATGTTTAATTTTAGTTTTCCCCCAAGTAATCCATCCTTTAATGACCCCTTTCAACATTATGTTATATTTAATTTCTTTTTTAGATTTTCCCCTTTATACATATCCTATTAAGACCCCTTTATGCATGCATACATACATGAACTAGAGAGACCATGACCCCTATATCTAGGACTATTTTAGGCTTTCTCCTTAATCCATGACTATTAGGTCCCCTATAAGCATGCATGTTTATAAGTTATACTCTTAATATTTTCCCCTTAATAAATCCTACTAGGATCCCTTTATGCATGCATAACATGATTTATAATGATGTTTGATTTTATATGTTCCCCTCTTAAGCCATTCTTTTAGAGTCCTTTGCAAAATTATGATAAACTGATGTTTGATTTTAGGCTTTCTCCTTAATCGATCCTTTTAGGACCCCTATAAACACACATGTATGTACTAGACACCAAGACTTGACTTAGAAAATTATTTAATATAGAATGGTGTTCCACTTTACATTCATTGAACTTAAGCCATCATATTAGGGCCCCTTTATACATGTATGAACTATCTAGATGACATAGTTTAGAAAATTGTGATGGATTAATGTTTGATTTTAGGTTCTTCCATTTTAAGACATCTTATCAAGTACCCCTTACATAATATTATGGTCTAGAGATACATGTTCAATTTTAGATTATCCCTACAAGTCAACCTATTATGATGTAACACTAGTCTTGCTCCTACCCTATCTTTCTCTAAGGTCTCCTTAGGTCATTCTTTTGACCAAATAGGTTATCTCATTGACCTTACTCTCCTTAGAATTCTTTATATGAGATCCTACTTTCTTCAACTAGTGAACACCAATTAGAGAGAAAAATAGCCCCACATACCACTTCTTAGGCTTGCATTAGCCCTTCTTGCTCCCTCTTCACCAATTCCACAATCTGCCCCAACATGATCATTAATCAGCCCACCAAGAGATATAAACTTCTAAGAGGTCATTAGGATCCTTTACAAGTCAAAACCAAATAGATAGAAAAATAGCTCCACATTCCACTTCCTAGGCTTGCATTCGTCGTTCTTGTTGCCTCTTCACCAATTCCACAGTCTGCCCCAACACGATCAATAATCACCCCACCAAGAGATATCGACTTCTAAGAGTTCATTAAGATCCTTTACAAGGCTTGCAACCACATTTTTTATTGGAATCCTAATCAAGTTCCAAAAAACACAATAGCTTCTTCCCAAATAGGGCTACAAGCAATTAAGCCTACTTTTTCTCAAAACCCCAAATAACTTCAAAAGGTCCTTAACAAGGGGGAAAAACTAAACCTTGATCTAGACACCCTTTTCAGATACCTAAAAGATTCCCCCAAGGTATTTGGCTTCTAAACTATTTGTATAGTACGGCCTACAAACATGCCTAAAATGTAAGGTTTCAAGGCTTTCAAAGCCTATCTAACAAGAACTTGGTTTTCCCTCCCAAGAATCCTTCACCAACACTTCCCATTGAACTTGGGACTTTAGTACTCATTTTTCTACCTCTCTCCAAGCTTTGACTAAAACTATCAATGCCTTCAATCCATCTTATGGGTATATGCAGGATCATGGTGTGCCAAAAAGTGGCGATGTGAAAAAAATAGAGTTTGAAAACATCTAAAAGCGTTCCAAAATCTACTATGACTTTTTTTCATCCATCCAGATACCAAACCTGGAAAGTAAGGCCCAACTCTTATCGAGTATCTAATTTGATATCGGATACCCGATATTATATCAGATATCCGATAATATCGAGTATCCAATATTATATCGGATACCTGATATCTGTCAGTGTAATTTAAAAAAAGCACAACCTGCGGGTTGTTTTCACAGTTATATTTTGGGTTTTGCAGCACAGATAGCAAGTTTTCAATCAGATACACGATATAAGGTTTTTTTTATTTTTAAAATCAATTTTAGTATAAATTTAATAAATTTTATCATAAATTTGTTAGTTTTAGTTGAATTTGTTAAAATTTAGGACTTTTTGATAGAAATTATTAAAATTAAGGTTTTTTTTAATATAAATTATGTTTTACAAATTAATAGGAATGGCTGATCAAAATGATGACACTAAGGCAAGGAATAATATTCCTCGTAACCCCCTGTCAAACAATCCAATGCCCCCACAAAATCGTCCACCAAATGATACTTTACCCCCTCAAAACCCTCCTTGAATTGAGGATTTGATAATTGAAAACCTCAATGAAGTGAGGGCCTTCTAAACAACCTATAATAATGTACTCGCATTGGCTCCTATGTAATCCACGTTAAACACCATAGTGGATAACATTGAAACCCTTACCAACAAAAAAAATGTAACTCTTCGTTGGTGTGACGAAATGCATGAGATGTTTGATGATGGCTTGGACTACGATAAGGTTGCAACCCTCAATATAACCAAAGATGATTTGGTTGGCCTTTTTGTAAACCCAAAAATCAATTTACCAGTCGATTGCAAAAAACTTAAACTATCGATTAAATGGTGCACAAATGACGCCATACATGCAAACTTTTGGGATCGTTGATGGATGGTTTTTGATATCCCTCCACATAGAAATTTAGAGGTGCCATTTTATTTCCTTAGAAAATTATATCCAAAATTTGTGTTGGGCCTTAAGGTGAACTAGTGGAGCATGAAGCCCAACATGGGTGTAGGGTTAGGAGCTCCTCAGAATAGACCCTCTTCCCCACAGAAGAAAGCTAGCACTTTTGTCCCCCCTACTAATTTCTCCCCCCCTCCTCGAGTGCAGCATCCTAATATTATTGTAGAGGCTAGCTCTTAGACCATTAGAGCCATTCATAGACTAAGTAGCCTATTGATATCTTAGACTAGGTCAGTCCTACCTCCCTATGTTGATGATGCTGGCACCAGTTCATCATCGACTAGCTCATCACATGTTTGTGTACCTCACAATTTCATTATGTGCAAGAATATTTGCCTGGGTCCCATAGGTGATCTTCTTGAGTATCATTTTGTATTAGACGAGGATACACCAGACGCACGTGTAGAGGCTATAGACCCTGATGACTCCTTCTATGTCGGTACATGTATACATTTTTTTGTTATGACATATGCAATTTAAAGTTAATTTTTATAATAGAGATTTTAATTTTTAAGCCATACTGACTTATACATGTATGTGATCTTCATTCATGTTTAGTTGATGACTGAGGAGGAGTTGAGAAAGGTTGATAATGCCACACTCTCGACCATTTCATTTGGCCTTGATACATATATGGTACATTATGTTGTGTTCTCATTATTTTTCTATTTGATATTGTAGCATATATGGTTTCGAGTCTTTCTTTTATCTTGCAGGTATCACCTGTCCCTGGGGGACAAAGTGTGGGGGATGAGCCAGCACCCATTGACAAAGGAAAGGTAATTAGGTGCTTTCTATTTGATTAAATATCAATGCATTCTTGTAAAATGTTTATGGTAATGAGATTTAATTACATTCTTTATTGTATATAGGGCGTGGCTACTAGCGATGAGCCCATATAGATTTTGCGTCATAAACGATTAGGCATTTTCATTCGCACCAAGAGCCCCATTGTATGTATAAGTATCATTTATTTTTCATTTTCCTTATCTTCATAAATAAATTCAAAACTGAATTCCATGATATTAACAACTACTATTTTGTATCTCATAGGAAACTCCTAGTGCACACGAGGTTCGACAGGAGAGTTTTGTAGATTTGATGATGCAACCACTATATCTGAGAAGGAGCCTACACTAGTAAGTTGTAGTTTGAATTCATGATTAAATATGTTAGAAATTTAGCATGCTATGGATTATAATGTTATAGTTTAAGTTGTAGATTCATCTGACAAACATATTTGAACATACACAGGCCATAATTAGCGAGGTACAAGCATTGCCGAGGGCATATGAGAGGACTCCTAACCAACACAGGAGGTCGATGAGAGAGGTATTTATTATGAAAGTTTAATCATATAAATCTTCATTAAAAAAAGATCATTATGAATTTGAGTAATTCAATGTTAGATACAAAGAATCATGTAAATTTAGTAGTCTAACTTTGGGTTTTCCTTTTTTGTTTATGTAGGAGGCATCTGATCCACCTAGTGCAGCAAAGAGGTCGCATTTTGATCATCCACCAGCACCTTAGGATAGTATAGTTGTCATAGGATGCGTCATGAGAAGGAAAACAAAAAGGAGAAATTAGAGCTTGTCCATACCAATGTATGGGGACTAGCTCAGGTATCTTCCCTTCGAGGCTCTCATTATTATGTTACATTTATTGATGATACAACAAGAAAGGTATGGGTTTATTTCCTTAGATAGAAATCTGATGTATTTCAAAATTTAAAAAAATGGAAATGCTTGGTTGAAAATGAGACTAGTAAGAAATTAAAATATCTCAGATTTGATAATGGTGTTGAGTATTGCAGTCATGAATTTGAAGATTATTGCTCCACTAATGTTATTCATAGACAAAAAACTATTCCAAGGACTACCCAGGAAAATGGAGTGGCTGAATGCATGAATAGGACTATAATGGAGTGCATAAGGAGCATAAGGTTGCATGTTGGGTTGCCCTTACACATGTGGGTGGAGGTTGTTAATACTGCTATATATTTGATTAATGCAGGTCCCTCTACTCCTTTGGGTTATGGTAGTCTAGAGGAAGCATGGACTAGTAAGAAGGTGATTTATTCTTTTCTCAAAACCTTCGACTATGAAGCATTTGCTTACATAGATTCTAAAAATAGAACCAAGCTGGAAGCTAAGTCAAAGAAATGTGTATTTTTTGGATATGGCATTAATGAATTTGGTTATAGGCTTTGGGATTTTAAAAATCATAAAATATGGATTCTTAGATATTTGAGAGGAACATCTAATAAGTATTTACACTTTGGGGGGCTCTACTATTGATTTATAGGGCTATGTTGACTCAGCTTTGGCAGGGGATATTGATTCCATGCAGAGTACTATAGGTTATGTCTTTATTATTGTGGGGCAACCGTGAGCTGGGTTTCTAGGTTACAAAAGGTTAATGCTTTATCCACTATAGAGGCAGAGTATGTAGCTTCTACAGAGGTAGCCAAGGAGATGATATGGCTTCAGTTCTTATTGGAAGATTTGGGACACCCTTAGAGGGATAATTATTTATTTATAGATAGTCAAAGTGCCATTCATCTTGCAAAGAATTCAGCTCTGCATTCAAAGACCAAACACATACAGTTGTGGTACCATTTCATTCATTCAGTTTTGGAGGATGGATAGTTAAAGCTGGATAAGATACATATAGATGAAAATCCAGAAGATATGTTCACAAAGGTAGTAAAAAGGGAGAAGTTGAACTCCTCTTTTGTTTTTGTTGGTCTTCTAGACTAAACATGAATAAAAGAACAACAAAGTCTAGGGTGGTTTGATTCAATGGGAGCCCCATGTGGTAGCAGTATAGCTATAGGATCAGTCTCCAAGTGGGATATTGTTGTTTAGTGTGGAGCCTGATCAGTCCCCAAGTGGGAGATTGTTAGTTTGTGGTGACTAATCAGGGAAGTACTATAAATATGGCCAACATGTTGCAACCCTAAAGCGACATAAAAATACTTGTATAAAAGGGCTTAGGGTTAGGGATTATTTCATTGTGGTGATGCAAAAATTGGTTTTTGTGGCGGTATTGAGTTGTAAAGGATTACAGATTGTAATGAGGTGGTAATCACTAGATCCTAATAATATTGGACTTGTTGTTTGGTGGATGTAGCCCAGGGATTAGGTGAACCACGTTAAATCTTGGTGTCTTGTGTTCTTTTCTGTGTGATCTATTATTTTCTAATATTGGTTATATTTGCATGTAATTATTATTTATGTCTATGGCTTAATCCTAACATTAAAGGAAGCAATGGAGTAAATGATCACTCAATAGATGACTACTCATAGTAGTATGTGTGGAAATTCTACCACCCCCTACTTGCATTTTAATATTGCTAGGCCACAATGATATATGAAATATATTATTTCCATTATTTCTCCTGATTAATGGATGACTAGTATCTTGTGCAAAACCTAGCATGAAGACATACAACACTTCCTCCAATAGACTCCTATGTGACATACACTTCTATACTCATAGCCAAACATTTGATCTCAGACATTGAACTCAAATATTTGACCTTGGACACTTTTACCATAGACATTAAACTCGTATCTAGATATAAGTTTTTATCAAATGCATGAACATTTGTATTAGGTTACTAATCTTCAATACTGAGATTTCTTACATATTTGTTCTCACAATTTATAGAGTTCTCATACTAGGTATTTTTTCCTCTGTTGATTGATTGCTTATATGAATTTATGTTGTTGGTTGACGTTGAAAATATATGTAAAATGATATTATTAATAGGCTATGTAATGTGGCAATGTGTATACAAATATGAAAATGAATTCATTCACTTTCTAAAAATGTTAGAGCTCAAAACTAAATTTAAGGATATGTATAGTTTACAACAATAGCCTACAAATTAACTAAACTTTCTAATGCAAAATTGTATCATACCATTGATTTGATAAACTTGTGAATGTTACTCTGAATCGAGAATGCATGCACAACTACATTCTATATGCATGGACAATAGGTAAAAAAAAATGCACCATAATTACATTTATAATGCAGGAGCGTCCTGGGTGTAAGAGCAATCTTGCATACCCAAAAATATTTGTATTTCAGTCTTTTCTATCTTAATAAGGACTACTAGACATAGTGGTTACTATTTATGGGAACTTGCTATTTTTAGTAAGTTTGTAATATGAGCTCGAAATGTTCTCATTTTCTATTGGAAGGTTCATTTTAAAGTTGTAAGCCTCTCATAAAAATCTCATTGCTCAAACATAAGTATCAGAGAAGTTATCGTAGATTTTTCATGGAAAATTTTGCTAAAAACTCTTCAAGCTCACCGTTGGAGGCCTTAAAGTGCTTGGATGAGGTCTAAAAACTCGATGAAAGGGCACTAGCACCATTCCGAGCCTATAGATCAAGAGCTGGCATTTTTGAAAAGTGGTTATAATAGCCAATCAGAGCAACAGTTTGTGAGTTATGGCCTTCAAAAGTTGGGCTACTGAAATTTCTAAAATAATTTGTCAAAGATGTATTTGGCCAACTCTATGTGTATTGATAGGGTCTTTTGACCCTAGGTATTAAGTTTGAGCATCTAGAACCTTCTCGGGCAACATTACAACTACCTATTTAAGAAAGGCCCAAACACTATCTAGGATAGCTCTGGGTGATAGTTGGTAGCTTGTCTTGCAGATTGTTGTAATGAAGGTGCCCATGTGGGTTAGCATATTGTACTTATGAATTCCATAATTCCACATTTGCAGTGCAAATAAGAAGTCCACCTTTTGTTCTCGTATTTTCTATTATTTCTATGTTTCTGTTATAAGTTGATGGTATTAAGGGGAGCTCCCTGCATCAATTTATTTAATAGGTCTATTAAGTTTTTAAAATTATAGACCATCATGAACATTAGAACTCTAGCTGCTATGGATGAAAGAATGTCCTTAGCAAGCCAACACATAGATAGTCTTGATTTTCTTACATGCTGAGGACATTACGCTTGCCTATAAGACTTAAAGTTACAATGTTTGTGATGGTCTATAACTTTAAATACCTAATTGAATACCTCTAAAAAAAATGCAGACCTGTTGCATTTTTTAGCTCCACCTAATGTTGTATGCATATGAATTGAGATTGCATATTGAACTATGGCCTCCATCTACATTTCTTGAAACCAAGAGATTCATATAGTTAGTTTCCATGCAATTGTAGGTTAATGTTGAGCTTAACTCAATTTTAAGAATAGTTTAATATTATCTACTGATCAAGGCCAAGCAAGTGAAGGTGGAAGCTCATCCACCCCCCCCCCCCCCCCACCCCGCCCCCAACATCTAAATTCCTTGTTACCATCTAAAATTTATTCATTCTATTAATAAAATGTAACATTCATGAATTATCTGAAGGCTAATTCTAAGAAGACTGAGGTCATGGAAGCCAAAGAAATGGATGATCTAAAGGCCTCTGTGATTAACATGAATATCCTTGCATATTAGGTTATTGATGTACTGAAGACCCTGTAGCTGTCTTTTTGTTGGCTTTTTTCTTTCTTTTTGATATCTTTTCCTATTATTTCTATTAAGACTTGTGGTCTTAGTTAGTTGTATTTTTTGGTGTTGATGCATAGTACTTATGGGCTTCTTTTCTCTTGTTGTTAGCTACTTTGTAAAAGGTTTCGAGTCCTTTAAAACCTATTTTTACTTAATCAAAACATTCATGAATTATCACATGATAACATTCATTAACACATAAGTTTCATTAGAATATTCACATTAACATTAAAATATAAGATTCAATAGAACATAAATAAAACATCTAGACATAAGCATCGGTCATTATCAAATAAGTTACATAAGTTCACATGAATCATTCTTTTTTATTTTTTCTTTTTTTGTCCTTCCCTATATTGTTGCAGAGGCATATACATGTCATCATCGATATTTCTTCTCACTCGTGGACATAATCTTGATGTCCTTTGCAAAGATAGGTCCTCTGCAATAACAAATAAAAGGGTTAAATTTTAAAAATTGAGACGTTAAAGATTTTAAAGAACATTGTAGCACTCTTTACCTTGTCCAACCACATCATCTTGCTTGTCAGTTTGAACCTCAACATGCTCATCAGTAACAAACTCTACATCCCATGCAAATGCAATACAAGATGTTTTCTTAATCCCAATACATATTATAGTTAAATTTGTATTACTACACCAAATTCAATTGAATATTTTTACTTTATTAATAATTTAGAAATAAAAAATAAAAAATAAAATGTATACCTTCAACACTACGATCCACATTCAAATCGATGCCTCCATGGTGCTCAACTGGTGTATCAGGATTGACAGGTTGCAATCCAATATAAATAATTAGTACATTTATCAACAATATATACATATAAATGCAAGATAAATATTGAGAAATGATAATCATTCATTTTAATACATATAAATATATTCACTTTAAAGTTTTAAACAAATATATAATCATTGTTTTCTTACTTAAAGAAAATATAACAACTTATATTTTTGGAACTTAATATCAAATATAGTAATTGCTATAGTATTCAAATTGAAATAAAAATTAATTGACTTATTTACCTTATTGATAGATCTAGCAGAGGAACCTTGCACACTCATTGCTCAGAGTTGTTTAACTATGGCTATATAGCCTTGTCTTGTAGGCTAATTTCTTGTCCTCTTCAAAAGTTATTTTTTAAAACTCCATGGCCTACCTTTTTGTTTGGTATCATGAATTTTTTTTGTAATCAATTTCATCAAGACCAAATTGTTTACAATTTATAAATATTTGCATATAATTTTTCATTTACTTATACCTACAATTCGTGCAACAAGTTTTGAATATCCACCCGAGCTGAGCTTGTGTTGCCCGTGCTTCTATTTTCTTGCTTTGGTTTCCTTTGATGTGTCAGGCAACCTATGTGAAGTTTGAAATATGCTAGATCACATAAGTATTAAGAGTAATTATTACATCATTTTATTCTTTATATTATGACATACCTTCTTTCCTCGGGTGGTACCATTTCTCCACCATCTCTTATTTTTTCTCAGTGGCATCCTTTTTAAGATTCTCTCACTCAATAATAGGAATATAGGGGGGCTGCTCGTAACAAGAGTTGTTTTTCATTTGGATCCTATAGTTGTACCTAATATACTTAAAAGTTTGGCTCTCTTTCTCAAGAATCCTAAGCCTTTGAAAGATGTTGGGTCCAAAAAGTGTTGTCATGACATCAATGAGTTTACCCTTTAACTCTTTAGTTTGTAAATTCCACCTTTTAAGAAAAGAGAAAATATGTTAGATTCATAAATGATTTGAAGCTACCTTTTAATTTACTTGAAGAAATTAATCAAAGGAAACATGATCTAGCAATGAAATCAAAATATGATACCTTGTGTGTATGATTGGTCCAAATATATGCAAACATTCATCATTAAGTTTTTCATAAAATATATTATTCCCTAAAAAATAATAATGGGATTAGTAGTTATTGCAAGGGATTGTATGGGAGGTTAGTGCATTTGATTATGAGTATAAGATTGTATAGTAAAAGAAAGAATCAATCTTTAAAGTACCTGGAAGTTGGGCTACTCTCAAGGGAAGACCATCTTCATTGCTCACAAGTAATTGATCACAATTCTTTAGTGTCCATGCACATCTAACGCAAGTACACCGAGGAATGTCCTCATCACCTCCTGCATAAAATAAATTGAATATTACAAAATTCTCCCTAAGAAATAATAGTTCAAGTGAAATAAACACATGAAAAATGAGAGAGAAAAAGAGAAATCTACTTACCAATAGGCATGGTCATTGCATCTGTGGCCATGCTACATGTTGCCAAATTTGTAGTTGACATTACCTCTTTGGTTATGTTCCTTATAGCAAGTGGCATAGTGAGCATAGGATCAATTGTAGGAGCTGAAAATTGAGATTGTTAGAGCACAATAAAACAAGATTGTTAGAGCTATTAAAAAAAAATTGTTTTAGCAAAATAAACGTGTGGGATAGAACATATGATGTACTTGAACCACTTGAAGTATCATTCTCCATCAAAATAATACATATGATGTATATGATGTACTTGAACCTTTAACCTCTTCAACATCCTCTATCAAAATAATACATATGCATATTATTTAATGAAATAAATAAAAGAGTATGCTATAAAAACCATTATTGAACTTTTTTTATAATTAAAAAATACATTAATACTTACTGTATATGTCTCAACTAGGTGCATTGACTCATCCTCCATCTATTGTATTTCAAGAGTATGATGTCGAGTTGATGCCAAATGCTTTAACCTTCTTGCTAAATCACAAAGCACCTTTTGTACTAAAGCCACAGGATCAACAACTGACACAAAATCAATCATGAATTCATCTTGCTCATTGTGTGGCTCCTCATGGACTACTTTTCCTTTCCTTTTTTGTGATCAACAGTCATTTGTGAGAACAATATTATTAGTGCTATAATTAAAATCAATCCAAAATAGAGTGAAGAATAAAACATAATAATAAAATATGCATTAACATATTTCTTGTATCTAATTTGTAAAATAACAATAAGTTTTACCTATCGAGAAGAAGAAGTCTCTTGAGAACCATCACCACCATGTGTATCTTGTGCTTGTTGATCGATATTGTAGCTCTATATTTCAAAAAAAAATTCATTGAGACATGTTAGAACACATGTTTTATTATTCTAAGTTAGCAAAAACAAAAGCAAATTTAATGATGTGATTCATTGATTGGAGTTGATTTTAAATGTGCATAGTATGTACCACCTCAACCCATGATAGTGGCTTTGTTTGTGTCTATGTGATCTGAATTATAATCAATAAGAAGCTCTTCACCTCCACGTATTGATTTTATTACACATACAAATACATGATTTCCCTTGCATGCCTCAAATATGTATTTAGGTCTCTTGTAATGCCTACCCCTACTTGACTTTTATGTTGTACTGTCAAATTCTTTTAGGCCAATTTTCTAATTGTGTTTTATGATTATCAGTGCTTGGTTACCAGATTAGAATAAATCTATTTCATATTCATTTAATATACGTGTTGTTACTTTAGTACTAGTTATTTCGTGTATGCATGATTATACTTTGATGATGATTGTATACAGTGATTCCAATTATTTCGTGATGTTAGTTAGATAAAATATTTTTATGTGGTTTCTATGGATACTTACCCCATACTTGCATGTGTATGGTGTGCGTGTATATTTTTTTTATGTTTGACATTTCTAATATAGTTGAGGAAGGGAGTTGTAGTCACCTGCTAGTCAAGATCTACATGATGCACCACTTTTTGTCATTGCTTGTTTAGTTTAGAATATATGTGTTTGTACATGCATGAATTTTATGTAGATTGTAGGTACCGAGTATTGACTTCCCTGAATTGCCAGAATGAGCATGCTCTATCACAGTATTTCAATGGTATAAGTAGGGAGATAATTCTTGAGTATGAATCCTAAACCCTAAGCCAATTGTCCTAAAAAATAGGACAAGTATCTGAGTTGTTTACCCGTCTAAATACGTCTAGTGATGTGAATTCATGATTTTGACCTTGGAGTTTGATTTTGTTCTTTGTCTTCAATTGAGTTGTCATATTCAGTTTTGTGGGTGTGTGATGATTTTCAATTATATTTAAATCAAATAAAAAGATGATTTAATGATTTAATTTAATGGAAACTTTATAAAGAAAATCCAGTATTTAATTATATTTAATTAAATGAAAAATTAATTAAATTAAAAGATTTTATTAAAGTTATATTTTTGACATAGTTATATTTATTTAATTTAATGATAATTATTTAAGAATTTTATTTTAATAATAAACTCTAAATAATGTTATTAATTAAGTTAATAAATATATTATTAAAAACGTCTCGTGAATTAATTAAATAAAAGAATTAAATTTAAAGATTTTATTAAAGTTCTATTTAGGCATTTTTTAGTTATTTAATTTAATTATTATTATTTTATTTAAGAGTTTTATTTTTAATAATAAACTCTAAATAATATTATTAGTTGAATTAATAAATATATTATTAAAGCATCTCATGATTTAATAAGAGAGAGAAAACATAATTTAATAAAGTTTATTTTAATTAAATTACATAAAACTTATGGATGAAATTAAAATATAATAAATTAATCAAAGGGATAAAGAAAATTAATTTAATAAAGATATTTTAAAATTGCTAAGACTTGTTCATGAAAAGGTAAAAGGTATAAAGTAATAAATAGTAATTGATCAGCGAGTTCCCTCTCGTGATTGCACAATCAGAGCCCCAAATTTAGGGAGAACTCTTTATCAGAGATCTAGAGCTCATTTTGCAATTACACATGTTTTGGAGGAGCAATTTTTGAAGAAGAAAGTTTTCAAAGAAAGGGGATACTTTTGCGTGCTTCATGCGATTGTCGTTTTAGCATTAGATCTAGGTAGGATCTCGTGGTTTATTTTTATAGTGATTTTTTGACCTTTGAATTAATGTCTTCTCTGTGTCTATTGTGTTTCTATTTCCAGAATTCTTCTGGGTTGAAATCCTTGTTTGTATATTTATTGTTCTTCATTTTCAAAAACTTCTATAAGCAATTTGATGATTGAAAGCCTTGTGTGTGGATTTGGTCGTTCATTGTTTCTAGGAAACATCTGTATACAAATTGGAAATTAGAAACCCCTCGTGTTAAAATTTATTATTCTCTAATCTTGAATACATCTAAGAAAGAGTTAGATTAAAACCCTTTTTAATCTGAAGTTTCTGTTTTTAGTAAGTTTCCATTTTTTGAAAAAATTTCATTTTTAGCAAGTTTTCATTTTTGAAAAGTTTTTATTTTAGTAAATTTCTATTTTTGGAATGTTTCCATTTTTAGTAAGTTTTTATTTTTGGAAAATTTTTATTTTTAGTAAGTTTTCATTTTTGGAAAATTTCTATTTTTAGTAAGTTTTCATTTTTGGAAAGTTTATATTTTTAGTAAGTTTATATTTTTGGAAAGTCTCCCTCTTTAGTAAGTTTCCATTTTTGGAATATTTCCATTCTTAGTAAGTTTTCATTTTTTTAAAGTTTCTATTTTTAGTAAGTTTCTATTTTTGGAAAGTTTATGTTTTTAGTAAGTTTCCATTTTATGAATGTTTCTATTTTTAGCAAGTTTCCATTTTAAGAAAGTCTCTATTTTTAGCAGGTTTTAATTTCAAAAAAGTCTAATTTTTAGCAGGTTTCCATTTTGGGAAAGTCCATATTTTTAGCAGGTTTCTATTTCAAGAAAGTTTCTATTTTTAGCAGGTTTCCATTTTAGGAAAGTCTCTATTTTTAGCAGATTTATATTTCAAGAAAGTTTTTATTTTTGAAAAATTTTTGTTTCAAGAAAGTCTATTTTTAGCATTTTTCCTTTTTGGGAAAGTTTTTCCAAAGTTTAATAAATTTAAAATTATTATGGTAATAATTGATAATTATTATTTTTTATTTTAATAAATATTGTAAAAAAATTTAATTTAATTATTTTAAAATTTGATTTATTACTTTATTATTTAAATATAATTCTAAAGTAAATTAAAAATCAAAGAAATGAATTGAGAGAATTAATGGTTATCTTTAGTAAACTTGGGTTGTGCTTGATGATTTGATTTTATATGAAAATGATTTATGTTGCTAGGGAAATTTTCTTATTCAAAAATCTTAGTAATTAACATATTTTTAAAAGATGAAAACTGTGATGTGTATGTTCACTGAACTCTTATGTTTTGATAACGAATTGAACTATGAAACAATGTTTAAATAACTTTATATGAATTGTTGAATCATCTGAAATTCTAGTGAACTCGGAAACCATAGTGAATCTGGCAACTAAAGAAATGAAAATTGAAAGCCTGATTGAGATTGAAAATATTATGAACTATAATATTTGGAAATGAAAATTTGGAAACCTATACTGAAAATTAAATATGTGTGTTTTCCTAAACCTAATGTATTATGAAAAGTTACTATTGTATGTTATGTATGAGACACGTGATTTTACTGATGTTAGGTTTTGGGGTTTGACTTAGCTTTGACCAAATCAAGATGTTTACCAGAGGCTTCGAAGTTCTATTTTGTGATGTCATGATGATGTTTTGATCACAATATTTTATACTAAACCATGGTAATGTGTCTTGTATGCTCTATGAGGTGTTTTGATCTATTGATTGGTATTGCTTTCCAGTGTTCTTGTTTGAAAATGAGGTGAATGGTGTGATCTATCTGATATAACCTTTGAGTCTTCGATTAGTTGTATTTGGATTGCTTTCCAGTCACTTGTATAGGATTGAGGTGTTTGTCTGATTTATTTTGGTGATGTCATGTAATGACATGGATTTGGTTTATGTGTATTTGATTTTGGATCAGTCCTATTAGGATGATCGTATTGGTGAAATTTATAATTTTGATAAGTGATGTTTTAGTGCTTTCTAGTTGCTTATATAAGAACTGATGTATGGTTTATAGTCATTCGAGATATTTTGATTTTTTTGAGCTTAGGGTAGGTTATCTATATGTCATATTGGGAAGTGGCTTGCAATGGAGGCCGGAGCTCTAAAGAGGATGCTTGGGTAACCCATTGTTGGTTGTTTTTAATAAGTGATAACATTTCATTAAATGGGTTTAAAATAAATTAACAAGATATGGTACCACATAAAGTCACCAAGGGGTTGAAGTCCTTAGAGACTGCCAGGGTAACCTTAAAGTTGACTCATTAGTATGCCTTGTCTATACGAAAGGATACTGATGTTGCATAGAGACACTAGGGGGTAGGAGTCTAGAGAGGTTGCCAGGGTAACCTTATAGTTAGCTCATGCAATGACTCTTGTCCACTTGCATAATAGATTTTCTACATGTCTGTGTTGCCTCTAGGATTAATTTATACTTGTGTCTTGGTACCCTCTGAGATAGCTTTCTTTCAGGTGATTCCTTGAACCTAGCTGTTGGTTTTGACTTTTGAGTTTGTTATCCTATTTGGGACTTGAGTTTATCTCCTTAGCGTAGTGGGAGTGGACCTTTTTGGGTTTTACGAGGTTGGGTGGTAGTGTTTTTTCTTATACCATTGAGATTTGACTGTCGGATGTTGCTGCTAGATGTGTTTGTGCAAATGTTCTTTTCTATATGTTCTTGTATTTCTATGATGGATGGTTATACCTATTGTATTGTATTTGATTTCATAGATCTTACTAGATGATGTAATCTATTTCATGATGTATATTAATATAGCCTCTCATACCTTGTGACTTGTATAGTGGATGATTATGCATTATGATTATTGCCAAGTGACATTCAAGATGACTATATTATTTAAATGGATTCATACTTGTATATTATTATTTGATGTGGATTTATTATATATTAGATTTAGTGTTAATTAAAATTAAATGTGATTCAACATCATGGGACCCTTAAGCGTTGTAACCTATTTATGTGTTATTGATGTATGAGTGTATGTTAATTGCTTCCGCTATTTCATACCTATTGTTGTATCTTTATCTTTAAAAGAAAATATTTGACAAACTTAGTGAAACTTTAGGTTAATTTATTTTGGGTCACATGGCAGGGCATTGCCTCGCTTCTTAGTTGATGCAGGTCGTGTACTATTTATAAAACTTACAATATTTTCTGATGCTTTTGGCCTTCCATCAATGTGTATAGTTACTATTTTACTTTGTTCACCAACTGTTTGTTGTATATAATTTGTCGCGAGTGCATACCTACACATACTTTTTTTATATCTAACAATATACATCCAACTAGAATAATCATAGCAAATTCTAACATACTCCATCAATTCAACAACCTTGTTGTAAGATACCTTTATGTCATCCATGGAAAATAGGCCCAAACCATGTAATGAGGATGGTGCTATGTGATATATCCTCTCTCCAACAGAAACATTAGTGTTTATTGGAGGAAGTTCATCAAGGACCCATTTTTTCTATAGATGTTTTCACCTAAAAGGCACATCAAAGTTGCCTTCACTCTCATCATCATAAGAACACGACCCCCCTTGAGAAAGGACAAATTTCATGGGCTTATTGAATTTCTTTATGATATTTTGACCTCAAGTTGATCTCCTTGATTTAGACATTGATCTATCAAGAACTAAATATTGAATAGCATAGGCATTGATCGCATAACTGTACATTTCATTCTTTTCATTGATAATCAAACCCCACTCCAATGTTAGCTAGTTGACCCCCCCCCCCCCCCCCCTCCCTCGCGTCATTGATATTATTTGTCATCTATCTCATTATTAGAATCATCATCATTGTCAACATCGTCACCACCACTATCGTGGTCATCTTCATCGTCGTCATCGTCGTCATTATCATCATCATCATCATTAGTAGAATCATCATCATTATGATTAGTAGCAACATAATTTGCATTAGGAGCATCATTGATTAACTCTCGGTCGTAATAGACTTCTTCCTCTTCCTCGATATCTTCTTCTTCCATCACATTATACTTTATCAACCTTCCTCTTAGATCATGTCTAACAACAAATGACCAACCCAATTTATGTGGAACCTCTAAGTAAAATAACTACTCACATTGGCTTGGAAGAACATAAGGCTCATCCCCAACTGGCTCAAACAACTTCGTATTAATCATTGAAAATCCATTATCATGCCCAATAGTAGTTCTATCAGGATCATTTTGATTGAGTCATAGTCTATATCATTTGATGATGAAGATAACTAATTTGAAGAAATTAAAGACACAGTCAAGTATATCAACCAAAATTTCATAGTATCAATTTTGAGATTCTTGAGGATGTAAGTCATTTCTAGATGAAATATTGTTCACTCGAAAGACTGCACTTATCCTAGAATCACAATTTCTCTTCATGTCATAAAAATGTTTGATGTAAAATTTATAACCATTGCATAACTTGTGGTGTTCCATCTATAGTACTGGCAAGCATGTATAAATTATTGCATCACGAGTTCAAAAACATACGGTTGATTAACAAACTTATAAGTATTTGGAGATCTCTTAAACCATATGCTAAATCTATTTCCTTTTGTGTAACATTGGGATCTCCATTACCATGATCTTGTTTAACCAATGAAGACATGAATTCCCAATTTAATCTATGACCAGAATGTTGACATCGTTCAATCTAAACCGCCATCCAATCTTTGATTGTTTGCAATAAACAAATGTATTGCATACCATTCTTTAGCAACTTACAAAAGTAAAAGATGACTTACAATAGATTTATTTTCAAGATTAAGTATTAATTAACTACAATAACATCTCATAATTTATTACCTTTCACTTTCCTAAATCTATCATTCCACACCAAGTACTCCACTTTGAATTTTTTATGGATTTGAGATCCCAAATGCAATCTATATGGGTCTTTGTTGCAAGATTAGGAAGATATTGAGTAACATACACCATCATCTGGTATACTATATATCCCTCAGCCATAGAACCCTCGAGACATGCTCTTTGTCAAAACAAACCCTTTAAAAATTTTAGGTGTCTCTCAACCATCAACATTGACCTAGATTGTACATGTCCATGCAATTCAATCTCCTTAACTTGGTGTATGAGGTAGTGTTCTTGTACATTGAAAAAAGTTGAAGGTAAACACTTTTGCATTTCACACATTAGTGAACAAATTATTTTCTTCCAATATTTTATATCTTCTTTAAGGATTTCTTTAGATGAAAAGCACCTACAAGGGATTCAAGACATAAAACATATAAATACGAGACTTTACAATATGTTACTTGTTTGATATATTGGAAAAATATCACTGCTTACCTCATGTATTTTCCATGATCATATATCACATGTTTGATATTATTATCAAAGTTTTTTGGGAGAAAAGTGGGTAGCACATACTACAACAGTTGTCAACTAGTCATTTCATTCTTTTCTAACATAATACAATGAAAATTGAATGTAGTTTCACAAATATATCATAAATACAAAAGACTGTGACTTATCTTGATAAAGGTATGCCAATCATCTATTTTTAGCCCTGACCCAAATTCACATTTCTTTGATATGAGATTTCTTATATTCGCAACAAATTCTATAGGAAACTAAATTTTACATATGACTTCTTTTATGGCATTACTTTGATGCTTTGTTAATAACCAAGGAAGGGAATTGGCATTAATCCAGTTTCCATTGCTATTTGATTCAATGATATTTTTCATTTCATGATTGGAATCATGAATGTCACTACAAATTTTGGCAAGCTTTTCTTTGTCACACCTTCCATCCAATATTTTCCACAATGTCTCTATTACATTCATTCCAATATGCATAGTCTCAAAAAAATACATAATTTGTAGTTGCTTGTAATAAGACAACCTACTAAATTCTTTGGGATAACATTTTAGTCTTTTTGGAACTTGGTCAGTAATGCATTGATGACCTTCAAGTTCATATTTACATAATTAGCCAACAAAGCAAAATAAAAATATGTAATTTCCAAACATAAACCATTAGGTGGAGCGATACTACCTCAAATTCTATTATATTCGAACTGCCATAGGTGAGGTTTCATTCTTCATGGCTTTGATGTAGTCTCTTCTTTCCCATTGAAAATATATTTTTCAATAGTTCAATACTTATGATTTCTGTGGAGGAATTGCCTATTCTCATCAAACACTTACTTTCTTCAACTTTTGGAATGACAAGATTTCATCTTTGGAGCACACATTGGACATGCAAATTTTCTCTTTATTTGAATGCCTACAAGAAAATGATACAATTGGATTAAATATGTTCATTTTTGAAATTAGTATTATCTTGCACAACTAAATTTCAACATAACATACCATAGAAATGTGTCAACCCTAGGACATCGTGAATTGTCCACACAATCATTGCATGGAATTGAATTTTTTTTTGTCCAATTGGTCTAGAGATATCATACATAGTGAAACCATTCTATAACACCAGCAACTCATTGATAAGAGGCACAATATATACATTCATATCTTTCACTTGGTACTTACCTTGTTGAATAAAGAACATCAGATAATTATTGTGGTCATTTCACTCCAAGACTTATATTTACATGTAGATAACAATAAAATAATAAAATACTTGGAACAATCATTGCCAACATAATTTGGTCCCTCTTTATTGACATCCATGGAGGAAGGTTATTGTTAATAACAAAAATAGGCCACACCAAGCAAATTGATCTTATCTCTCCAAATGGATTGACACCATCAGTTTCAAGAGAAATCCTGAGATTTTGACATTCTTCTTTAAAGTGTGGCCATTTTTTCTCTATGTCCATAAATGTTGAACCATTTGTAGACATTTGAATAATGTCACCTCAACTTCTATTGTGTGAATGGTAATCCATAAATTGTGCAAAGCTACTACACCTGAATAATCATTTAAGATGTGGAACAATGAAGATGTAACGAAGAACCTTGCAAGGCATTCTATTGCATTTTTGTGTTCTTTATTATAAATAACATGATCTTGATGACAAACATCTATTTCTTGATACTTCATTCCAATATGTTTTAGAGTGGCACATAATTCTCAGTATGAGTGAGGGAGAACATTTGATGGTGGTAACAAATAGTCACCTATCAATCTACATCAAAAAATACAAGTCATTAGTATAAACAATCTTAATGGTACATATTTCACCTTTTATAGACTATAATGATGTATATGACAAACCTTAACATACATGACATTATTATGTTGGATAAACCATTCATAACCTTCAAATTCACCAACAACAATACAATAGAGAGAAGAGTTGATTGGGATCCTTCATAAAGGGTCATGTTTTCCTTCTCAAGTAGAGAGATATCATGGATGACCTCAATGTCATCCTCATCATAATCATCATCATTAGTAGTAACACCAGTACCAAATGTGTCATGGATCAATGCATTCATACCATCCTCTTCAAATGTGTTTTCTGGCACATGATTTTTATCTTCCATGAGATCATGATCTTCTCCTTCAATACTCACACCTCCATGTTCCTCCATATTCATGCCTCCATGTTCCTTTGAGATATGGTGGTCGATATCACGTACTACCCTGGGGAGATTGACCTATATAAAAATGATGATAATCAAACCCCCATTCCATGGTTCATATGTATATTAACTGCAAAAATAATATAACAAACAACTTACCAATGGATGATAATCAAACCCCCCTTTAGTGTGACCATTCTCACTAAAATGTCTCTTAGCTATTTTGATTTTAATTCTTCTTCTCTTTAAGTCATTACAACTCTTACAAGGACAATAACATTTGTCATCACCTTCCCTTTGAAATTTTGACAACAATCTAGCGATTGTATCCCTATTTTGATCAAATTCCCTTGTATTAGCTGATAGGATCCTTCTTCACTGGAATAACTTATTCTTGCAACCTTATTGAGTTGGTTGTGTTGGATACAATTGATTAATTGTGTGTTGTCTTTGATGTTACACAAATATCATAATCACTATCAGTCAATATATGTTGAGCTCACTCAGGCAATGAAGATAGTTCTCAGTGTCTACCGACCATTCCTGTGTTTGCCTAGTCTAGAAGGCAGTGTCTACCAAGTTCACTCGGGTATCGAAGGAAAGTTGGATGGAACCAGTGTTAACCGAGTTTACTTAGTTGCCAAAAATATTTTTATAAGTTTGCATTGTGAACCAAGCTTCTATTAATTAACAAAGGAAATCGCTTTAGAGTTAGTTTCTACCAAGCAGGGTCAGCTAACGAAGGATTTTCTTATTCTGTTGTATTGAGTTTCATTGATCTATCTATTAATTCTAGCTGACTAAGGTGATAAATATTGATTATTGCAAGTTGTATTTGAGCCGACTTGACAAAGTGGAAGGTATAAGTATAAGGTCAAGTTGTAATTTCAAAGTGTGCAAGCAAGTGTGAAAGTGGAAGTGTAAGAGAATATGTGAGTTATGATGATGTGATTGAAGATCTATTAATGAGTAGAGGAAGTGAATTTGAAGGATAAGCTAAATATCCTTGTGGTGTAGCAAAGCCATATTCGATCAAGAAGGATCAAGTACATCTGAGAATAGAGATTTGAAATCAGAAAATTAGTTACATTCAAATCAAGTCATCTCATTGTTACGCTCTAACCATTGTAGCAGTGATCTAAATCTCTTAACAGAGTTGGATTAACAACTATTTGTAAATCCTCTAACAAGGTGGAAATTCCATTGAATTGTTCTCAAGACCTCTAACCAGGCCACTCCTAACAAGGTGATTAAATCCTTTAACTGGGTCACACCTAATAGTGTGTTTTGTAACCTTTAACAGGGTTGGCTCTCAACAGGGCTCACTTCAGAAGAGTGAAAATCAGTAACTAGTTGTTATTGGTGGTTCTTCCCAAATTGGGTTTCTACGTTAAATCTTGGTGTCAAATGTGTACATGCTATTTTCTTTATGTGTTTGCAACTAAGTTAAAGTAATGGTAATCACAGATAACATCTAATGGTTTATATGTTAATTTTTTACCAAGCTAATCTAGTTACTATTGAGTTACAACATAATGTTTGTTTACTGAGCTTCAGCAGTATTCAGTTATTTGTTTGCATTTTTTACTGACATCAAAAGGGATCTAGGATTTATTTTTGTAGTAACTAATTCACCCCTCCGCTCTCAGTTACTCCTCTTATATTTCCAACAATTGGTATCAAATCTTTTGGTGCTTGCAGAGAAGGTTTCAAGGACCTAAGCTAAAGATATGGATGTCTTACAAAAGAGAGATTCCCAAGCTTAATAGAGACAACTTTGTAGCATGACAAGGACTTATGAGATTGCATCTAGCTACCATCAATGATTTAGGTTGCAAGTATCTTGATTCTGAATATAAAACTCCCACTAGAACATTATCAATTGAAGACATTGCTGAAAATAAGAATTATAATATCATGATGATTTATATTGCATCTGCTCTCAGTTATGTTGAATTTGATGAGTTAAATGATTGAAAAACTACTTTTGAAATGTACAACAAACTGAAAAATATCTATGGAGGAGATGACAATGTAAGAAGAGCCAAAGTAAAAAGCCTTAGAGGACAATTTGATCAAATAAGAATGAGAGAAGATGAAAACATTGAAAAATATGTGGAAAGAATTAAGGCTAGTGTAAGTGCAATCAAAGCATCTGGAGTAGACATCAAGGAAGGAACTGTTGTAAGTAAAGTGCTCAAAACTCTTCTTCTCATTTATGCAATTAGAGAATCCAACTAATAAGATAGGGTTGGATGCTCTAGTTGGAAGATTAACAACTTTTGAGTTAGACAATTATGATAACTATGTTCCTGCTTCAAAGAATATTGAATCTACATTCAAAGCTAAACTCTCACTCAAAGAAAAGGGTAAACAATCAAAATCTAATCAATCAGGAAGCGAAGAAGATGGATCATTAGAAGAAAGTTCAGACAGTGATCTTGAAGTTGTTAAAGCCCTGCTTGCAAGGAAGTATTCCAAAGGAAGAGGAAAATACAAAGGTAAAGTTCCTCTGATATGCTTTTCATGTGAAGAAATTAGTCACATTACTACTAGGTGTCCAAACAAGGAAATGAAGGATGAGAAGAAAAGCAACAAACATAAAGGCAAAAAGGACTCCAAGAACTTCAAGGACAAAGGTAAGAAATCTTGTTTCATAGCTAAAGAATCTAATAACAATGAAGATGAAATGGTTTATATTGTTGTAAAAGATGAATCTAATGATGAAGTAGAAAAGATGGCACTTATCTCTCATGTTAGCAAAAATGGTATATAGATTATTGGCAGTGGTTGCTCACATCATATGACTGGTGACAAAACAAAATTTGAGCATATGGAATATTATGATGGAGGTAGTGCAAGATTTGGAAACAATGAACATAAAAGGAAGAGGATGTATCTTGTTAACTAAAGAACTTGTATGTGATAACGCTTATTGGGTTGAAGGACTAAAGCATAATCTACTAAGTGTGGCACAATTGAATAACATTAGATTCAAGGTAGAATTAATGAAAGGACAAGCCAACCTACTGGATGGGAAAGGAAACCTGGTTGGTTCTGGCAAGCAAACAAAAGGTAATCTATTTTATTTTGATCCTAGTGATTGTTCATGTTTTATGGATTTAGTAGAGGAAAGTTGGTTATAGCACAAAAGGCTATGTCATGTAAATTTTGACAATTTGGTTAAGATAAGAAAACATAAAAGAGTAAGAGGTATTCCTAGTTTGAAGAAGCCTGACATGGGTCTATGCAAGAATTGTCAAATTGGTAAGATGGGAAATACAAGCTTCAAAAGCAAAGACTTTCAATCAAAAAAAGACTTGGAAATTATTCAAACAGACTTATGTGGACCTATTGGAATCGAGAGTCATAGTGGAGAAAAGTTTTTCATTCTCATTGTTGATTACTCCTCTACAATGATGACAGTAATGTATCTAAAAGAGAAATCAAAAGCCTTTCAAAAATTCAAGTGGTATCTGGGAAGAGTAGAAAAATAAACTGGAAAGAAATTGAAATGCCTAAGATCAGACAAAAGTGGTGAATTCATCTCTCACAAATTCAACAATTTTTGAATTGAAAGAGGAATCAAAAGACAAGTATCTGCCCCTAGTGACACGACCCCTAGTACACCACAACAGAATGGTATAACAGAGAGAAGAAATAGATCTATCATGGATTGTGCAAGAACTCTAATGATTGAAAAGATCATTGCTCTCAAATACTGGAAAGAAGCTATTAGCACTGCAATTCATACCTTGAACAGAGTTTAGTTGAAGAAAGATTCAAACAAGACACCTTATCAGCTATGGTATGGCTACAAACCAAATGTAAGTTACTTGAAGGTATTTGGTAGCAAATGTTACATATTGAAAGAATCTGGAAAAGGAAAATTTGATGTAAAAGGTGATGAAGGCATATTTCTAGGTTACTCCTGCAAAATAAAAGCATACAAATGTTTGAATGTATCCATTCACAAAATTATAGAAAGTGCACATGTCAGAATTGATGAGTATGCAGAAAAGAGTGAAGAAGAAAGTAGCAAGGAACCTGAAGACTATAGAAGATTCATGTACTATGAACTTGATACCCTTCCTAATCTATCTGAAAGTAAATATGCTTCAACTCCTGAGTCCCCAGAAACTCCAATAGCTACCGAGTTGTAGACAGTGCAACCCAAGCTGCAAGGACCCGAGTCACAATCAGAGGCTACCAAGCTAGTTCAAACTGAGCTTGATGAACCCAAGTCACAAACAGAAGGACCCAAGCCTAAAATTGAAATTCAAAAATAAGATGGTGGAACTCAATCAAAGACCAAGGAGCCTATATTAGAAAGATAAATCAGAAGGCATCATGCACCTCATCAAATCATTTGAGATAAATCAGATGGAACAATGACAAGAAGCAAATTAAAAGGTACATGTTTACTTGTTGAATTTGAACCTAGAAGTGTTAAAGATGCTCTAGAAAATGAAAGTTGGATTGAAGCAATGAATGAAGAGATAGAACAAATAAAGAAGAACAAAACTTTGACTCTTGTTCCTAGACCCAAGGATAAATATGTAATTGGTACAAAATAGGTATTTAGAAATAAGCTAAATGAAGATGGAAAAGTTTCAAGAAACAAAGCAAGATTGGTATGCAAAGGTTACTCTCAAGAAGAAGGTATTGGCTATGGTGAGACTTTTGCTCCTGTAGCAAGACTTGAAGTTGTTAGAACTTTACTAACAGATGTAGAACATAGAGGGTTTAAAGTATACCAAATGGACGTTAAATCTACATTCTTAAATGGAATTCTTGATGAGAAAGTCTACATTGAACAACCATAAGGTTTTGTAGATCATAACAAAAGAGACATGGTTTGCAAACTACACAAAGCTTTATATGGTCTCAAGCAAGCTCCCAGAGCTTGGTATGAAAGACTCCATAATTACTCGGTACATATTGGTTTTCAAAGGACTAATGATAATAGTAGTCTATATATCAAGGCAGGACCAGATAAGAAGATTGTGTTATCAGAAATATTTGTTGATGATACATTATTTATAAGAAATGATGATTTATGCAAAGCATTCTCAGAAGAAATGAGTAAAGAAATTGAGATGTCCATGTTTGGTGAAATAAAATTCTTTGTTGGATTGCAAATACAGCAAAACAAGAATGGTATCTACATCACTCAATCTAAGTATATCAATGAGATACTAAAGAAATTTGGAATGGAAGATTCAAGACCAGTTGGAACACCTATGTCTACTAGACATAAGCTTTCCAAAAATGATGATTTCAAAGAAGTAGATAAGACTACTTATAGATCAATGATTGGAAAGTTGCAGTATGTAGTTCACACAAGGCATGATATTGCTCTAACAATTGGAATAGTGGCAAGATTCTTAGCAAATCCCAAGGAATATTGCTCTAACAGTTGGAATAGTGGCACTCAAGAGAATCATGAGGTATCTTAAAGGTATTGAAGACTATGGTTTATGGTATAAACTTGGAGGCAATTTGGACTTGAAAGTATTTGCTGATGTTGATTGGGCAGGAAGTCTTGATGATAGAAAAAGCACTAGTGGTGGAGCATTCTTTCTTAGTAAAAGACTAGTATCTTAGACAAGCAAGAAGCAAAATTGTACTTCTCAATCCACAACAGAGGCAGAATATGTAGCAGTAGTAGTCAATTGCTCTAACATTGTTTGGTTCAAACAACTATTGCAAGGAATGAAGGTAGAAATCAAAGATCCAATTGTCATATATTGTGATAACACTAGTGTGATCAACATATCAAAGAATATAGTGATGCATTCCAAAACAAAACATTTTTCTATAAAATATCACTTCTTAAGAGAATTGGTGCAAGATAAAGAAGTCAGATTAGAATATGTGAATACAAAGGAATAGATTGCAAACATATTCACCAAGCCATTACCTAAGGATGCATTTATGTATCTAAGAGGTAAGCTAAGGGTCATTCCCCTATCTGAAATTCACTAAATGAAGTTTAGTGAATGCATCAACCAGAACCTGTTGAAGATCAATCAATTGAAGAAGAATTGACAAGAGCATATTGCAGATGAATCAGTACTTAAGGTACATTGGAATTTATAGAGTTATTTTCTTTGGCATGTATTGTCAAAGAGGGAAAATTTTACTATCATATCTCTGAGAGATTCTTTTTGGAACCTAAATAAAAGTTAGAAACCAAAGAGGGAGAAGTCTTCTATAGGTGAAGTATGTTGAAAGAGGGAGGATGTTCTAAATGAACTTGGTATCAACCAATGCAGACATAATTAAGTGAAAGGAAGAGCTCATACTGATAGAGGGAATTTTCAAATCCAAAATTTCATTGTGCTACGACATGTTGTGTTGCCATTAATGCCAAAGAGGGAGATTGTTGGATACAATTAATCAATTGTGTGTTGCCTTTGATGCTACACAAATGTCATAATCATTATCAGTCAATATATGTCGAGCTCACTCAGGCAGTGAAGATAGTTCTTAGTGTTTACCGAGTGTTCTTGTGTTTGCCTAGTCTAGAAGGCAATGTCTATCGAGTTCACTCGGGTATCGAAGGAAAGTTGGATGGAACTAGTGTTAACCAAGTTCAGTCGGTTGCCAAAAGGATTTTCTTAAGTTTGCAATGTTAACCAATCTTATGTTGGTTAACAAAGGAAATCACTTCAGAGTTAGTTTCT
Source organism: Cupressus sempervirens (assembly GCA_028749045.1). Taxonomy (NCBI): domain Eukaryota; kingdom Viridiplantae; phylum Streptophyta; class Pinopsida; order Cupressales; family Cupressaceae; genus Cupressus; species Cupressus sempervirens. Next base: position 590,985,055 of record CM053787.1, read on the forward strand.
ATTGAGCAAGGTCGGCTAACAAAAGATTTTCTTATTTTGTTGTATTGAGTTTAATAGATCTATCTATTAATTCCAGTTGACTAAGGTAATGAACATCGATTATTATAAGTTGTATTTGAGCTGACTTGATGAAGTGGAAGGTATAAGTATAAGGTCAAGTTGTGATTTCAAAGTGTGCAAGCAAGTGTGAAAGTGGAAGTGCAAGAGAATGTGTGAGTTATGATGATGTGATTGAAGATCTATTAATGAGTAGAGGAAATGAATTTGAGGGATAAGTTGAACATCCTTGTGGTACAGTAAAGCCATATTTGATTAGGAAGGATCAAGTACATTCCAGAACAAAGATCTGAAATCAAAAAACTAGTTGCATTCAAATTAGTTCATGTCATTGTTACTCTCTAACCATTAGAGCAGTGATCTAAATCTCTTAACAGAGTTGGCTTAACAACTATTTGTAAATCCTCTAACAAGGTGACAATTCCATTCAATTGTTCTCAAAACCTCTAACCAGACCGCTCCTAATAGGGTGGTTAAATCCTTTAACTAGGTCACACCTAACAATGTGTTTTGTAACCTTTAACAGGGTTGGCTCTTAATAGGGCTCACTTCAGAAGAGTGAAAATCAGTGACTAGTTGCTATTGGTGGTTTTTCCCAAATTGGGTTTCCACGTTAAATCCTGGTGCTATTTTCTTTATGAGTTTGCAACTAAGCTAAATTAATAGTAATCACATATAACATCTAATGGTTTATATGTTAATCTTTTACCAAGCTAATCCAGTTACGACCGAGTTACAACATTCTGTGTGTTTACCAAGCTTCAACAGTATTCAGTTATTTGTTTGTATTTTGTACTAACATCAAAAGGGATCTAGGATTTATTTTTGTAGTAACTAATTCACCCCTCCCCTCTTAGTTACTCCTCTTATATTTCTAATAGGTTATACTTAATGTTTATATCTACATATATGGTTTTGAAATAAAAATTTGATGTAATTAATGTGTATATCTGCAAAAATACTGGACATGTTGTACTTAAAGTTTATATCTACACATATGGTTTTGAAAGAAAAATTTGGTGTAATTAATGTACATATCTCCAAAAATATTGGACATTTTGTACTTAATGTTTACATCTGCACATATGGTTTTGAAAGAAAAATTTGGTAATTAATATGTATATCCACAAAATTATTGGACATGTTGTACTTAATGTTTGTATCTGCACATATAATTTTAATATTGGTATAATCATTGAACAAGGTATTTCTTTACTGAATTGCATTAAAATCACCATGTATTTCTTCAGTGAATTGCATTAAAATGTGCCTATGGATTATAGGACACCTAACATATAAATACAATTTGACCATACAGTATCGTTTGAGTTCTTTTTGTTGTAAATATACATTGTGAATCCCAATAAGTAAGTTGGCAAACTTGATATAAAGATGAAATATATTTTATCTATTTTATTTCTTCTTTACATTTCTTACCCAATGATCCCACCTCACCCCTATAAATATGCTCCATTTATATCTCCATCTACCTAATCAACACAAACTCCCATTTCATATTGATTACTTATGTGGACTATCTTTCTCCCATTCATATCCCCTCACACATTTGATCATTTGAGAAACTAAATTATTTGATTCCTTCGTGTATTCCTGAGGAAGGTCTTATTCAATTATATTGTTGGATGAACCATATGTGGAGATTTTCAATGTGCAGATCATTCATAGAATCATTAGAGATTTTTGTGTTGGAAGTTCTTTGTGTGAGTATCTTAGTGTGCTTTTATTTCTCAATTTCAATATGCTAATGCATTTATCTACCATGATTGATGTAGGGCATAAGCTATGCAAAGCTTGTGAATTTGCCTCCCTTGATGGGACTATGTGAGTACTCTTCTATTTAGTTTTCTCTATAATTTAATCACTAACCCCACATTAATATCCACATTCTCTTCTCAGTAAATCAAGTTATGCAAGTAGGTCTACTCTTGTCTAACTTTGGATCTTTGTGAACTCCATTTAAATCTTCCAAAATAGTAGCTGGTACAAGAGATTTTAGAACTTACACTTGAATTTTAATCTCCATTTCCCCTTGAGAGAGTCTTTCGTGACATTTTTTATGTTTTTTTTAATCTTTCAATTAAATGATACATGTTAAATCTTGATTGTATGTGGATTATTGGACTAGTAAACTTTATGGTTGACAGCTAATGGATAAGAATGATATGTAGGTCTAAATCATTTAGATGGATGGAAGGTTCTCAATAATGTGCCTTTGCAGCTATCTTTGTTTACAAATAATAGAAGGATTAATAGATTGTGGGCCAATAAATAAATGAATATAAAAAATATATAGGCACACATATATATACATATTAACACGTGCTCACATATATAATATGAATTGATTATTATTATAAAATAATAGATAATTCCTATTTTTCATTTTTATTTATATGAAATAACTTATTAATTTTCCTACCCATTACACAAGGAATTGATTCTATTAAAAGCATACTAAAATCTATATGTAAAGATTTTACATTACTATTACTAATAAAATTATTTATCATTAATTTTTTTTATTGATTTTCCTTTCCATTAACCAACTATTTTTTCTATTAAAATCAATATGAAATTCAAATTGACATATCTCAAAACAAACCCAAATGGTTGAAATGATCACAAGCCATATACATTCTCTTCCCTATTTACTTAAATTGTGAAAATAGAAATGAAAGCTATCAAGGATCAAACACCTATGCCAAAGTTACAACACAATGTGAAGTTGATTTTAGATATGGTAGAGGCAGATATTCAAAAGTTCGATCAAAATTTAAGGCAAGAGAGAGAGTCTGTGGCAATATATACCAGAAGGAGAAGCAGCGGCTTTAGAAAGAGACTGCACAACTAAAACAACAGCTAGACAACATAGAGGATATTATGGGAGCACTAGATAGAATATACAAAAGTGTTATGTTAGGTACTATGAAATTGGGATCACTTGCAAGTATCTTTGAGAATTTATAGTCCAAATATTGGGAGAAATACGAGTTGTGCAATTTGTCATGTATTGCATTTGCATTTGCTTTGCCATTGCTTATAAGAGTGTTTCAAGGTTGGGAACCAATTCAACATCCTTTGCATGGTTTGGATGTAATGTAATTGTGGTAGAGGCTTCTACAAGGGAATGAGCCTCATGATTATGGCATTTACACAAAAGCAGAACTTACTTCTTTAACTCCTTACACTCAACTCTTCACTAAATTTATTCTTCCAATAATGAGAATGACTGCTACAAATTCCTGGGAGCCAAGGGACCCTGAACCTATGCTAAATTTTTTGGAGACATGGGAGAAGTTACTACTAGCTTCAATACTTCATAAAATTCTAGATCATTTAGTGATGCCCAAATTAACAGCAACAGTAGATACTTGGGATCCTTGTAGGGAGACTGTGCCAATACATGCATGGTTACATCCTTGGCTTCCATTGTTGGGATAGCATATGGAGCCTTTATATCCAACCATTTTTTATAAATTGGGGAACATGCTTCATACCTGGCATGCAAGTGATGCATCTACATATGCAATTTTATCACCTTGGAAAATTGTATTTAATCCTGGTAGTTGGCAATAGCTGATTGTTCATTTTATTGTAACCAATCAGATGATAGTTCTATAGAAATTTGTAACCAACCCAACTAATCAGAAAATAGACCAATTTAACTAGATTATGGCTCTTTTCTTTCTAAAAATATCTTCTATGATATGTTTTTGTAAAATTTCTTGCGAACTGTTCCCATTTGTCCTGGTCTACATTATTTTTGTGCAAGATCTTGAGGTAAGTCATTTAGCATGAGTCTAGTGAGTTTTATTGTTTTATTATTTGGATTTTGGAATATGTATGCAGCTGGGTCAATTTTTTTATCGTGCTAAGATGTAATAAGCACCTTAAAAAGGATCTCTCTATATATATAAAGAGATACATGTTTAGAAGGAAATATGGTGGAAGATTCCTCAGGTATGGATTGTAAGAATGTTGAGTTGAACTATTGTAATCTAGACAAACACTCTTTCGCATTGATAAAGGAAGTTAGAAAATTTTGTGATTATATACTTAGAAGCAAGGTATATGCAATTGTGCCTGGTCATAAGGTTAAAATATTGTTGATGCAAAATGAATTAGGTGAGAGACAAGGAAAATGGATGATTATGACATTTACATAGAAGCAGTACTTACTTCTTCAACTCCTTATGCTCAACTCTTCACTAAATTTATTCTTCTAATAGTGAGAATGACTGCTACAAATTCCTGGGAGCCAAGGGACCCTGAACCTATGCTACATTTTTTGGAGGAATGGGAGAAGTTACTGCTGGCTTCAATACTTCATAACATTCTAGATCATATAGTGATGCACAAATTAATAGCAATAGTAGATACTTGGGATCCTCGCAGGGAGACTGTGCCAATAAATGCATGGTTACATCCTTGGCTTCCATTGTTGGGCTAGCATATGGAGCCTTTATATCCAACCATTTGTTATAAATTGGTGAATGTGCTTCATGCTTGACATGCAAGTGATCCATCTACATATGCAATTTTATAACCTTGGAAAATTGTATTTGATCCTGCTAGCTGGGAATAGTTGATTGTTCATTTTATTGTACCTAATCTGATGATAGTTCTATAGAAATTTGTAAACAACCCAACTAATTAGAAAATAGACCAATTTAACTAGGTTATGGCTTGTTTCTTTCTAAAAATATCTTCTATGATATATTTTTGTAAAATTTCTTGTGAACTTTGCCCATTTGTCCTAGTCTGCATTATTTTTGTGCAGGATCTTGAAGTAAGTCACTTAACACGAGTTAAGTGAGTTTTATTGTTTTATTATTTGGATTTTGGAATATGTATGCAGCTAGATCAATTTTTTTATCGTGCTAAGATGTAATAATCACCTTAAAAAGGATCTCTCTCTCTCTATATATAAAGAGATACATGTTAGAAGGAAATATGTTGGAAGATTCCTTAGGTATGGATTGTAAGAATGTTAAGTTGAACTACTCTAATATGGAAAAACACTCTTTTTCATTGATAAAGGAAGTTAACAAATTTTGTCATTATATACTTAGGAGCAAGGTATATGCAATTGTGCCTGATCATAAGGTTAAAACATTGTTGATGCAGAATGAATTAGGCGAGAGACAAGGAAAATGGATGGTTGTATGACAAGAGTTCAATTTGGAGATTCAACCAATGAAGTTGGTAAAGGCCAAGGATTGACCAAGATGATAGATAATAATGAGATCAGTAATGATGAAAAAATCAAATTTGATGATAAAATCAACACTGATAATCAACAAAAGATCATAGTGTCTCAAGTGGATATTGATCAAGGAATAATCACTGATGTTTGGTATCAAGATATTGTTTACTATCTTTCGTAGAATCAATACCCCAACTGGATAAATAGTTCCCAACACAAAGGACTCAAGATGAAATGTGAATCCTATATGTTGCAAGATAGAAAAATTTACAAAAGAAATTATGAGGGAATTTATTTGAAGTGTTTTGGATACGAAGAAGAAAAAGTAGTTTTGGAACAGTTTCATGATAGGTATGGCACAAGATATGGATTAGAAGAAGCTACAACTCACATGATTTTGAGATCAGGTTACTTTTGGCCTACCATCTTTAGGGATATATATGAACATGTATGTTCTTGCCACATTTTTTAGAAAAGTGCCAATAGAGAAAGACATCTAGCTATGCCACTAAAACTAGTGTTTGAGGTATGCCCTTTTGCTAAGTGGGGGCTAGACTTTATTGGTCCAGTAAACCCACCATCATCTATAGGACATATGTTTATCCTCACATCTATAGACTATTTCGCACGCTAGACAGAAGCCAAAACTTTTTGGAATTGCACAAAAAAAAGTGGTTACAGATTTATTGGAAGAACACATTGTCAGAAGGTTTGGATGTCATTCTTCCTTATATGTGATAATGGGTCATCGTGTTCATCAATCTTCCTTACTCAATGGGCATTAGAAAATTAGGTTATAATCAAGTTTTCCTCTAATTACTATCCCCAAGGGAATGGTGTGGTTGAGTCACCCAATAAGAACATGATTATAGTGATAAAGAATTTTCTACAGGAAAACCCAAAAGATTGGCACACTCAGCTAAAATATGCATTATGGATGGACAAAGTCAGGATAAAAAATGCTTTGGGTACATATCCCTATTCACTCATTTATGGACAAGAACCAATGTTCCCAATTAACCTCAAGATCTAAGTATTGAAATTTATGAAGGGATACGTTGAGAACACTAATAGAGTTCAGATCAAATTAATGAATCTCTTGGAATTGGATGAAAAGAACAACTTTAGAGAATATGGTAAAACATCAAGTTGTCATAAAATGGTGGTTTGACAAGTGCACCACAATCAAATCTTTCAGAATATTTGACGGTGTTCTCCTATGGAGCAAGGTGAAGGAAAAGTTGGATAGTCACATTAAGTTTCAACACTTGCGGATTGGCTCTTATCAAATTGCAAAGATTTTGGGAGAAAATAATTGTATGTTGAGATCCCTACAAGGGGTATTGGTCCCATTTCCAGTCAATGGCTAGTTCGTGAAACATTACTTCGAGGCCTAAAAGTGAAAAAAAAATTACTTTTTGCAAGTGTGTTTTCTTTCTACAAGTGCATTTACTTTTTTGCAACTGTGTTTACTTTCAGTTGTGTATGTTTACTTTTAGTTGTATGTTTACTTTCAAAAGTTGTGTCCATCTTTTCTTGTTAGTCTAGGGGTTAGGTGTAATCAAGACTCTTTCTTGATGCATTTCATAGATCACTCCTTGTGGTTTCGACTTTTAGGAAGAGGTATTTCTTTTTCAAAGCATTTAGATGATTTTGTTTCTTCTACTAACTGAAAATGGATGTTACTTATAGTTGTAAAGGATTTTCAGTCTTGAAATTAGAATTATAGATCAATAGTTCTCAACACATTACAAATTTAAAGATTGACTATCTTAGTGTTTTCAAATCAAGGTTGACAATTGTAAGAATTTTTCTAAGGGAAAAATTCACCCTGGAACTAAGAACTCAAACACAAGCACACAGTAGACCAAAAATGGATATGATCAATTAATCAGAGTATGTTTGAATACATTGCTCTGTTCAGAATGTGATGTTGAAACACACTAGGAGTGCCTATATATAAAGGCCTCTCAGGAAGCACCTAGAATGTCTCTAGAAACAACCAGAAGATAAGACAACTAAGCACCTTATCCAACATTCTAGATGAATGGATAAGAATGACAAAGTGTCATATGTGTGTAGAAGATTCCTATGTTGTAGACAACATGTGCTTAAAAGAGATGCAGACCCTTGTGATGTCATCATGACATCTCACAAGAGTGCACAAACTCCTAAGTGTCTCACAAATAAAATAATGCAAAATAATTAGATAATGCATTAACCTAAGTAAACTTAAGTAAGTGTAATAAGTAAATACTTATTTACACCAACACCCCCCCTTAAGTGTAACTTAGGGGAATGCCCTTAAGTTCACAAAACTAGGATGAAATGCATAATGGGTCCCGGCTACTAGGCCATGTTAGGTACCCATGTACATAATGAAAATGAAAATCTCCCATAAAGCGAGGAAAAAGGAAAAATCTCATGGGAAAAACCCTCCAACAAAAAGAGAGATAAATAAAGATGCATCGATGGATGGAGTAAGCAAGACACCCCCATTATGACATACATCCATGTCTATACAAGAAAGAATGGAGAAGGACAAAACCTCCTATGAGGAAAAAGTCCCCCCCAAAAAAGAGAAGAAGGAGATGAGGTAGTCCCCCCCACCCTTAAAAGTAGTGTGCCGATCAATGAGAAATGCTTCAATGTAGAAGTTGATCCACGACCTTTGGATGATGTTCTACCCCTTTGAAAAAAACAAAGGTAAGGTTACCTATGAGATGCGTCCCTGGATGGAGAAGGAATCTCTATGAAAAAGTCCCTGTGTTGATACTGATGATGGCTTCCTCCAAAACTAGTGAAGGGAAGAACAGATCGAACAAGGAAGGAGGTAGAACCTGTCTCAGGGAACCAACAGTCTTCTCAATTGATGAAGAGACCTCCTGTAGATGTTGTAAAGAAGAATCCACAATCACGCCAATCTGGAAGGATTGATCATGTAGAGCATGGATTTGAGGGTCAAAGTGAGCCCTCACAACAACTGTAGAAGACTCCTCAGCAAAGAGAAGCCAGAAATCATCATAAAAGTCTCTCATATCTATTGTGTGTGACTCCAAGAATATAACTGAAATGTCTAGCAAGAAATCATCACCTGGAAGACCATGAGTACCCTGCAGTGCTGAACTACATGAATCTGTCACTACGGAAAGGGATGGAATATCTGCCTCAAAAAGAAGACGAATGTCATCAATAATGTCTCCCACATCTTCAATGTGAGACTCCACGAACAACTGTGCAATGTCTGAAAGGAAGTCTTTGCATGAAGGTAGAGTAGGAAGACATAAAGTATCGTATTACACTGATTCTGAAGCATCTGTGGCTGAAATAGGGTTAGTAGGAGCAACAGGAGTTGGAGGTGTGATCTCATCTAAAGAGGAGTCAGTTGCAAGTAGTGGAAGAAGATCTTCTAGGAATGGAGGAATAGTTGGATCTCCATAATGCTCCCAAAGATACATCCATAAAACATATGGATGAGATGACTTAATTTTGAACGTCTTTTTTAAAAATTTATACTCCATATAGCGATAAAGAGTAGGAATAAGGAGATCAACTTGATCAACAATATACTCAAGATCTGGCGCATATGGCAATACATTATGCTGAGAGAGATATCTGACCATAAGTTGACTCCATTCCTTATAGTTATCTAGGTTCAAGTAGATCGAATCTACCTCTTCCATGATGGACCAATCAAAGAAACCTCAAAAAAAATTAAAGAACCCCCCCAAAAAAGATGATGTTGGCACTTGAAAGCCACTTGCCAATTTAGGGCCTATTTCTGAAAGTAGTATTTCTATCTACAAAACCTATAATGTGATTGCAGATCTGTAAAGTAGACAAAAAAATATACACTTTCAAAAAAAATGAAACTTGATTTGGAGTCCAAATGAGCCCGTACCAAGCATTTTAAGTGGCAAAATTTGAGATTTTGGAGTTGCAGAAAAATTTAGAAATAGACATCTCAAACCACCTGCACCAATGTGTAGATCACAAAATCCTACCCCGAAACAAAAAAAAATTGCTCACAAAAAGGAGTTTGTATGAGGAAGATATCGCTGCTGCTGTTATTTTTTCTGAATCACCGCCGCGCCTCCAAAAAATAAATGGCTCTAGATTTTGCCTCAGATGTCCGATTTGGATTAAACAAAATCTGATCTAGGGGTTTTTGGACCTTCTGAATGTGATGCAAATATCAGATTTGCGCCAACAAGCTTCAATCTTCACCTATAAAAATCTCTCCTATGGCCCTATGGCCAAAAAAATTCTAGAAAATAATGCAGATCCAAAAAAACCAGCAGAGATGCAGATGAAAAAAAATGTAGATCTGAAAATCAAATGTACAGATCTGAAATGATAATACCAATTCTACAAATCAGTCCTTCGGGTGTCCATTTGCAAAAAAAATTTGCCTCACAATTGACTTTGGCCTAGGGTAGGCAGCTTTGTAGCTGATTTTCACCGGTTCAACATTCTAGATGCAATGGTGAGGTCAGATCTATCTCTAGATGCTCCCAATTTCTGCAATACTCTAGAGTTGAGTTGCGGTGATGAAGCAAGTGTGGTCTCGAAACGGCTATGTGATGAGAAAGTCTCCAAGTTTCTCTGATACCATGTAAGAATTTTCCTAAGGGAAAAATTCACCCAGGAACTAAGAACTCAAACACAAGCACACAGTAGACCAAAAATAGATATGATCAATTAATTATAGTATGTCCAAATACATTGCTCTGATCAAAATGTGATGTTGAAACACACTAGGAGTGTCTATATATAAAGGCCTCTTAGGAAGCACCTAGAATGTCTCTAGAAACATCCAGAAGATAAGACAACTAAGCACCTTATCCAACATTCTAGATGAATGGATAAGAATGACAAAGTGTCATATGTGTGTAGAAGATTCCTGTGTTGTAGACAACATGTGCTTAAAAGAGGTGTGGACCCCTGTGATGTCATCATGACATCTCACAAGAGTGCACAAACTCCCAAGTGTCTCACAAATAAAATAATGCAAAATAATTAAATAATGCATTAACCTAAGTAAACTTAAGTAAGTGTAATAAGTAAATACTTATTTACACCAACAACAATAGCAAGAGATAGTTCAAACTCATCGGCTCAGACAAAAGGGTCTTTTCAAATAACTACTAAGATTATTGTTTGGCATGAGAGTTTTCAAAAGTTCATAAAAGAGGAATGCAAAGGTTATCAAAATAAAAAAGAATCAAAGAATTGACACTAATGCCTTGGCTATACAGTCTAAGTGTGGTTAGGGTACAGAAGAAAAAGAAAAGATGGTGTTAAGATAAAGATTCCAAAAGATTCATAAAGGTAATCTAGTAATAAGGATATGGACTCCAAAATGGCTATCTATACATATCACTTCATGGAAGAATCAAATGGAAACTGTAGACACCAAAATTTGTCCAAAACTCGTTTCCTAGTCAATTAAATAGATATTTATTATCTATTTAATTACCCTATGTTTAATTAAATAAATTTGCATTTATTTAATTATACTCACCTTACCTTGATTTAAATAAACTAAGGTTTATTTAAATCCTAACCTATTCCCACTTGCATCTAACCCCTTTCACTTTAATTAAGTATGTCATTTACTTAATTAATTCCCTCCTAATCCCACTAGGAATTAAATATTGCATTTAATCCTATTCGAGCACGTGTCTCCTACATTTAACCCTCACCTAACCTCACTAGCCTACCTAACCCATCATGCTAAACCTACCCACTTCTCTAATCATGCTTGCTTTGCATAATCATCCTAGCTAATCACCTCTTAATCCTAAGTGTGTTCTCACACATGTGTGAGAGATGTTCACACTTTCCTCATCCCTCATGTCTTGCATGTCTCTTGCACACTTGTCCTCTTACATGAGAGTCAAGGTGTCTCACACATGTGTGAGAAGCCATGCCTTCTCACACCCCTTGCACACTTGTCCTCTTGCATGAGAATCAAGTTGTCTCACACATGTGTGAGAAGCCATGCTTCTCACACCTCATTGATTATGTCACCATCAAAGGTTGCTGACACATGTGTGAGCATATTGCCCCCTTTGAATGGTCAAAACCCTAATCCATGTGGAGTCTACTTGGCCTCCACCTCATTAACACCTCATCAATCCTAAGAGATCTTAGCGCTCCATCTTTCATTCAATCTTAGCCATCCATTACATCCATTTTCCTATAAAAGGAGAGCCCTCTCCTCATTTCCACATCTACTATCTACCTCATTGTTATGGTGCTGGATTTGTGAGCAACCACATCCCACAACAACAATGAAATCATCTACACTTGATGATTTCATGAGGTTTGCATAGTGCTACTTTGATGTTCATGTTATGCTTTTTACATGTCTTCTTTCATATTTTGAGGTTTTGCATGATAATGTAGGAATGTGCATTAGTTGCTTAATGTGTTTTCCTTTATTTACATTTTTATGCAACACATTTTTGGCACGCCCAGTGGGACCTACTTCACGGGTTCAAACTAATGATCTAATGTGTTTTTGAGTGTTTTGTGAGTTTTCAAGTTTGTAGGTTGAAAGCTTGCATTTGGGGATCAAGTTTCATGAGGAACATCTAATCAAGTCAAGGAGCCCATCATTGCATTTGGAGGACCTAAGGGAAGTTTTTTGACATATAACACTCTATGTTTCATTTCTTATGGCTTTATTTCCAAGTTCTAGGGTACATAAGTATTAAATATTCGTTATTAGGAAAATTTTAAAAGAAAAAAAAAAAATTTACTCCTTCTTTGTTCATAGATAAATAGGTTAAAAGCAAAAAAAAAAAAGAAGGGGTTGCTTTATTTTATTAATACTTTGCTTTTATACAGATTGTTTTTAAAAATAAATAAATATAAGGGTTTAGTTTAAATTTAAAATCTAAAATCTAAAATCTCAAAAAAAAAAAAAAAAAAAAAAAAATCTAAAAAATCTAAAACAAAAAAAAAAAAAAATTTAAAAATCAAAATCCAAAAAAAAAAAAATAATAATAATAATAACTAAAAAAGAAACAACATTTTTAACAACTCTATTTTCTTTTTACCGCAGGGTGGCCACCGCCGCGACGCCACTAGCTACGCCCGCGAGAGGCGCAGCTGCCTTCGCAGCCCCCCCTGCAATTCCAGCTCGCGGCTTCTGCAATTCCAGCCTCGCCGCCGAGACACTCCTCCCCCTTCTCCCGGTCGCGACTCCTCCCTCCACCACACTCTGCATCCCCGCTCCCCAGTCTGCTACTCTCGCGGCGGCGGCTGCCCGCGACGCCGCTGCCTGCGACCACCCCTCCGCCGAACCCCACTGCTTCTCTGCTTCCGCGCCGCTACCCCTGTGGTCGCCCGCTCCTACATTCCCACCACCTGCGGGGTGGCTAGCAGCCCCCATTCCCCTTTCCTTTATGCCCGCGCAGCTCCTCCGCCCATCTACCGTCGCTATCTCCCCAACGGTTCTCCACTACAGTGGCCGCAGCCCATTTTAAACCCTCTGCAACCCCTTCTTCCCCCCTTGCTCCGCCCACGCTAATGCCCCGCTCAGCTGCTCAAACCCTCCGCACTTTTCAAAGATTTTAAAACATAACTCAAAAAAATAACAATAATAAAATAAATTTTGTTGTCTTTTTCAACTTTAGGTTTGAAATGTAACATTCATTTTTTTTAAAAAAATATGAATGGGATTTCACTTTTTTTTTAAAGCAAAAACGTTGAAAAACATCAAAAAACAAAGAAAAAATTGCTTGAATTTCTCCTAACCGTCAAATTTTTGCTCGCAAGTTGCTGATGTCAGCACTGCATCAGCAGTCCACATGCTTTATAAGCCATAAGGAGCAACCTTTGGTTTTTTGCTCATAACTTGAGCATACGAGCTCCGTTTTTTGCAAAACGAAATATCGTCGAAAAGCTGATTCCGAGCCTGTCACGTTGATGTTGGTTTTATAAAATTTTGATGTTGTTTATATCTCTATTTTTCCTGTCAAAGACCAAACTTTGTGCTAACCTTTTCATTGCAGGGTTGTTTCGCGTTTGTCCTACATTTTCGCTGCCCTAACTTGTTGTTTTGCAGGGATATTTTATCACTAACCATATTGCTTGCAGATTTTTGCCTTAATTTTGTTTTGGGAATGAGCTTGTATGCATAAATATACATCTTTGAATGCATAGTTAAACGCTCAAACAATCAAATTCAATCTTGAATGCCTTAAGGGAATGGACATGTATGCTTAGGTTAGCAAACATTTCGAATTGGTGCTTAAAACGAACTCACATAATCTTGAATGCCTTAAGGTAAATTGATTTCATTTTCAGCAATCTTGCTTATGCACATGCTTGATTTACTTTCTTGTTGACGAATCCACGCTTTCATTTACGTTGGCGATATTTCAAATTGGAAAGAATATTGTATGCTTTAAACACGTGTGTCTTCAAGTAGAGTACATAACCTAAAGTTTCCTTAGGAACGAACGCGTGTCTTTTTGAACCCCAAGGCCACTTACGTATTCTCTCCCCTCGCGCCTTCGGGTGATCTTGGGTGCACAAGAAATAAGTGGTTTTTCTTTTTTAGGAGGCCTGCTTGGGGATTTCATCACCCCTTGGGACGACCTCAACTCCAGCATTCTGGCGGAGTATAAAAATCGAAAGACACCTCTCTTGGAAGCAAAATATTGTCACTCTTGGCTAAGCCCCAAAGAACTTTATACCTTTGGAAAGTGAAGGAGGAGATTTGGGTTACCGTCTCCCCCCGGCTGTGTGGCAGTATTTTCTTTCATCTACAGATTTGGGCCTCACGTACCTTGCGTATATCGAGGATGCCCTCTAGTTGATCTTTGTACAGCCTAGTTGCAAACTTTATAGGATTGTTGGTGTGTTTGACGTTCTTGAGTGTTTGAAACACACTTGCCTTGTACATATTTCATTGTATATATTTTGCATCTTAAAACCTAAAAACCCAAAAAAAATCATAAAACATAAAAATCCAAAAAATCATAAAAATAAAAAAATAAAAAAATAATAAAAAACAATTTTAAAAACAACAACACGCCGTCGTTCAGGTCCTCTTACTCAAGTTTTCCACATCACTTCCACATCACATCTTCTTTCCATCCAAATCCTCACACTCATACATCTCTTGGACCTTCATCATTCACAGCATTTTCTTGACATCTTTATCATCTCTATATTCATCCAAATCATTTCCGCGTCATTCAATCTACTTCCTAATCTTCATCCTAGTCATGCTTCATCATCATCCAACTTCAATTTGTTTCGCCAATCTCATAATGCATTCTTAATTCAATCCTCCACATCATCATTCTTCTACTCCAATCCCTTGTCAAATTCATTCTTTTCTAATCAATTCTTAATTCAATCCATCTACATATTCCTCCATAATCCATCTTCCTAATTTCATTCAAATCTTCTTCTAATTCAACTTTGCATCACATCTTCCACTTTGGACATAGGAGTATTATCATTAACATTGGACTTTCATTCAAATCTCACATTCACTTGGTTAGGGTTTTTTATCAAACCAAATCAAACCCTTATCCATATCATATCCAATCATATCAATATCAAATCAAATCAAATTCAATCAAATCATATCAAGTCAAATCCAATTCGAATCAACACAAAGTCCAAGATTCGCTCCTAGTCTCAAGTTCATATTTCCTTCATCATCAAATCTTTCATCACTCTTCCTCTAACATCTATGGATTTGAATTTGCTTAATCAAATGGTTGACAATCTTCAAAGGCAATATGGAGTTCTACCTCCTGTTCAACCTGCATATCAAATCCATCCTTAACACTTCATATCCAACTCTCATCCATCTCATGTTCATTATTCTTCTACCTTTGACAAGGTAAATCTACCTCCTTACCCTTCTACTACATACAATTCCATTCCTAGCTCACACACTTCCTCCAACACAAATGCCCTTGCCATGAAAATTGAACAATTAAAGAATTATCTATTGGCAAGCCAACAGCAAGAGGCCACCTTCCATGCCATGTGTCCTCTTCCCCCATGTTTTGAAGATCCTAGTCCTCATGTCCCATCCAACCCCAACCCTCCATGCAATCCCCCACCCATAGTTACACCTTCCCACAATCCTCATCCTAATCCTCCAAAAACATCATCCCCACCTCGCAAGGGGTTTTTCACATCACTCTTGGCTAAGTGTAAAATACAAAATGAATAGAGCCAATCACCCAAAGTCATACCCCCAACTCCATCTCATGACCTTCCTCCAAAGCATGATATTATAGATGCCTCTTCTCCTCTAGATCAGAGCATTTCTCCATCCCATCCTTCCCCTATCCCTCAAGATCCATTTATCCCTCCTAGTCCATCTCCTAATCCCCTTCCTAATCAAGATCAAGGCATTTCATGTACTGCACAAATTACCGATTCCATTCCATCTCAAGAGTTAGCCTCAATAGATCTTCCCCTTCATGCAGAAGTTCCTTCCACTCCATCCACTAATATTCCTCCATGTCAAGATCAAATCATGCCATCTCCTGATTCCATCCCCTCCACTCTATCTCATGATTCTATTCCATCTCATGATCCATGCATTCCACTCAATGAACCTTTTCTAAGTCAAGATCAAAGCTCTCCTTCATTTTCCTTTCATGATCCCACCCCATCCCAAGATCCTATTATCCCTCGTAATGCCCTTCATGATCCTAATCCTCCACATGATCCTATCATACCTATCCAACCCCCTCATGAACCCCATACACCTGGACTCGCATCTTGTGTTGAAAATGCTAAGTATCCCATTAATGAAACAATTTTTCAAGATGTTGGTATGCCTTCCACTTCTTCCAACTCCAAATTTCCTCCATCCACACCCAAAGCTTCCCATCATTCATCCTCCAAGTCCATTCTAGGTCCTTATCTTCCATCCATTCTAGGTCCCTATGTTCCAAAGCCAAACCCTTCGTCCCTTCCATCCATTTTGAGTCCCTACATACATCCATCTACCATATCCATGTTTTCCCCTTCACCCCCTCATGTTCCTAATAAAGATCAACAAAGGCACACATCCTTGAATTCCTCCAAATGTTCACCATCCATATGCTCTCCATCGCATTTACCTTCATGCACCCATACCATAGCCAATGGAAGCAAATTGGATGCTACAGAAAAAGCGAATAAAGCTAAAAATCCACAAAAATCCAAGGATCAACATGTCCCCTCTAAAAGACATGTTCAAGAAAAGACAAATATGATCCAAAGCAAAATCAAAAGGCCACAAAGGCTGAAAATAAAAAATGCAAAGATTATGTGGATTCCAAAGCTACTTAATGTAGCAATGAATCTCAAAGAAAGATTCAAAATGACATCCAATTCTGCTAATCCAAAGGCTTCCACATCCGTTTTGGGTCCTTATATACCCAAATCCACCATTCCAACTCCATCGTCTCCTTCATCTATTTTGGGTGCCTATATCCCAAAATCCACTCCTACATATCCTCCAAAATTTCCTCCTTTCCATCACCCTTCAAGGTGTGTGCCAATGCTGATCTTTCCGCCTCCTTCATCCACTCATTCACAAGCCTTCCAACCTAGCATCCATCAACCATATCTTCCTCCCACCCACTCCAATCCCTTAATCCAAACTTTTTCATAAGCCATTTTCCTCCGTTCACTACCCTATCAACATCTATGAGCAAATAATCAAAATTCCTTGAAAATAAAAAAGAAAAAAAAGGAATAATAAAAATTCAAGGGATACCATCCATGAAAATAGATGCTTGAGTCCTCCCTCCATTTTCCTATCATGTCTTCCACTTCCACTTATCCTTCCACCTATTCACTTTTCCTCTTCCACTTGCACTATACATTGGGGGCAAGCGCCATCCATACCACTCTTCCTTACATCTCTTCCATCCTTCCATCTACCGTTCATATTCTGCTTCCATCTTTGATCTTGACTATCCTATTCCTTCCATCCACTCATGCTTACTTTTCATATCCCTTTCTCATTATCCTATATACATCCATAATTCATCCTTTCATGCATTTGATCTTGACATGCTATCCATATCTTTCATTCCATAGTTCTTCTCATGTTCATCCATTTTCCATCCATACTCCTATATACTTCCATCCCTCTTTCATATGTCCTTGATCTTGGTTATCCCTCCATTTCATCCACTTCATATCCCACATTTCATTCATAACCTTCATAGCATTATCCCTTTTCCATCTCTCCCTCCCATATCCCTTATTCAGTCGCTTTCATCCCCATGCTCGTGATCCATACTAGAGGCACATTATACAAAAGGTTCATACATGCTTTGGAAGAGCACATGCCTTCTCTTCCTCCATACGCTAAGCCTTCACGCCATCCTTCCCATTTCCATGCATCCTTTCCCACCATATTGTCTTCCATTTTCCTATCCTTGGTATGGGGCATTTGGACTCCTTCGAAACATGATCCTTGGCCCCACATTTTCCAATTCCATATCATTTGGCCCCTCATATCCTTTCACTATTCCTTGCATCCACCAACATCACGTTGCCTTTCCTCCATTTACCATACCTTGACCCTCCCTTGTCATTGGTCCCAATCCATTCTATCTATTCTATTCCACATTCATTCATATCACATTCAATCTAATTCTTCTAATCACTTCAATCAAATTCAACCATTCGCTAATTCAATCAATTTTCAATTCTTCTAATTCTTTCAAATCAATTTCTATTCTACTCTCATCATTCTTCATCCTACCAAAATCATTCTTCCAATCTCATCCACGTTCATTCTTCTATACATCATAAAATCATAAAACATATCAACTATGCAATCAATATTAATTCAATCAATCTAATCTTGTAATCTTGTACATCAATCTTTAATCAATTCATCACTTTGACCCAATCAGCTGATAATCCATTTATTATATTCAAACATCACTATCATGGGATGAATCCTTCCCAATCCTTGGATGTGCATTCCACTTAGCATTAGCTTTGCCATCCTTAATCAATCATCATCAATCAATCCATTAATAAGTTTTCAGCTTGACTAGGAGCAAAATGTTGGTTTGCTTTTGGTCTTTTGTGCATGGTTGCTTGATTACTTGTATGCATTAGCATTTTTTGCATGTATCATGGTCTTTCCATCCTATTGTCCCCAGGAATCATGGTCTTCCATATCATGGTTTCATAAGGCATATGGTTGTATTAGACCCCTATTTTCACGTACTTGACACATTGTCATCTTGGTTCCTCATACCTTGGTGCATAGTGTTAAATACAATATCAAACTTAGGTTGTTCACACCATTGTAGCATAACTCCCTTCCATCTTCCTTGCATTTCGAGAGAACATCCGTGTTCTTCTAACCCGCATGTCCTCTCGAGGGGGCATACCCTTCCACCCTTGTCATCCTTCGTCATCCTTCCATGACTGGGGCATCATGCTACTAGTCTTATCCTTCTAGCCACTATATTTTATTCTTCTTTGATATAACATTACTAATGCTATATCAAAGAGGGGCAAAATGTAGACACCAAAATTTGTCCAAAATCCATTTCCTAGTCAATTAAATAGATATTTATTATCTATTTAATTACCCTATGTTTAATTAAATAAATTCGCATTTATTTAATTATACTCGCCTTACCTTGATTTAAATAAACTAAGGTTTATTTAAATCCTAACCTATTCCCACTTGCATCTAACCCCTTTCACTTTAATTAAGTATGTCATTTACTTAATTAATTTCCTCCTAATCCCACTAAGAATTAAATATTTCATTTAATCCTATTTGAGCACATGGCTCCTACATTTAACCCTCACCTAACCTCACTAGCCTACCTAACCCATCATGCTAAACCTACCCACTTCCCTAATCATGCTTGCTTTGCATAATCATCCTAGCTAATCACCTCTTAATCCTAAGTGTGTTCTCACACATGTGTGAGGAATCCTCACACATGTGTGAGAGATGTTCACACTTTCCTCATCCCTCATGTCTTGCATGTCTCTTGCACACTTGTCCTCTTGCATGAGAGTCAAGGTGTCTCACACATGTGTGAGAAGCCATGCCTTCTCACACCCCTTGCATACTTGTCCTCTTGCATGAGAATCAAGTTGTCTCACACCTCATTGATCATGTCACCATCAAAGGTTGCTCACACATGTGTGAGCATATTGCCCCCTTTGAATGGTCAAAACCCTAATCCATGTGGAGTCTACTTGGCCTCCACCTCATTGACACCTCATCAATCCTGAGAGATCTTAGCCCTCCATCTTTCATTCAATCTTAGCCATCCATTGCATCCATTTTCCTATAAAAGGAGAGCCCTCTCCTCATTTCCACATCTACTATCTACCTCATTGTTATGGTGCTGGATTTGTGAGCAACCACATCCCACAACAACAATGAAATCATCTACACTTGATGATTTCATGAGGTTTGCATAGTGCTACTTTGATGTTCATGTTATGCTTTTTACATGTCTTCTTTCATATTTTGAGGTTTTGCATGATAATGTAGGAATGTGCATTAGTTGCTTAATGTGTTTTCCTTTATTTACATTTTTATGCAACACAGAAGCATGTGAGCTCCATGAAGCAAAATCAAAAGAGATTACTAAGGACCTAAAATAGAAAATTGATAACCTATCAAGAGCCCTTAGAATGGATTCTCTCATATGGTTAGACAATGGTTGATAGACAAGTTATTACAAGGATTCCTGATGAATGGACTGGTTGAGTGAAAGATTGTTTCCAAGTTGCTAGAAGCTCATGATAGACTGCACTTTGAAACATCAAAAGGAAATGAATATAGTGTGTACACATTGAGCTTGGAGATTCAAGATCCTGAAGTTTTGAGTATCAAAGAACTTCAAAGCTATTTTAAGTGTTTGGGATTCAATTGCCATTTGAAACATGTTAGAAGAAGGCTTATTGATGAAGAAATGCCTTTGTCATTTCTTCCCTTTTGTTGGGGCTATATATTGTGGTCTCACAGTGCACACCTCATTTCTCTTAGAAATGGTGACCCCCTAGTAAATTTTTGTCTCCTAGTCCCCTAGTACGGGGCTTGGGTCATTTTTTGACTCCCGCAGGAGTCTATGTCAAGCATCTGTCTCTGACTAGGGAAGTCCAAAGGGCCTGACGTAGGGAAAAAATGAAGTTTTGTTATTTTTCAATGCAAAAGTGTGTACTAGTGCACATGCGCACCTTATCAAGGTGCGCAGGTGCACTCAGTGCTCATGTGCACACACATCTTCTAGAAATGTGCACTTGCACCTGTGTGCACCTCCGAAGGGTGTGCACCTACGAGGGTATGCACCTATGGAGGTGCTCACCAGGGCTTGGGGTCTATATAAACCTTTGACCCCTCTTCATTCTTCTCCATGCTCATCTAACCACCACACCTCCACACCCCTTCATGTGCATTTTCTCATCCTTCATACCTATAATCAACACTAGGCACAAGGTTAGCTAAAACACTAGAAGGTGTGCACATGTGCACCTCCTCAAGGTGCACATGTGTGCACCTTCTTTCATAGAAAAACACAAAACTAATGCTTAAAACCCTAAAATAAAGCTAAGTCACCAACCACATGAAACTAATGCAATACAAACAAGGTAAAGGTGCACACATGCACACCTCCTAAGGTGCGCATGTCCACACCCTTTTTGCTATCAATAAACATAAGTAAAAGGTGCACACCCTATCAAGGTGCTCATGTGCACACCCTTATGCACAAATACAAGAATCAAAACATAGTCATTGATTCCCCACACAACCACCCACCCCCCCCCAAAACAATACTTGCATTGCGCACATGTGCGTAGTTGCGCACCTTACCAAGTTACGCACGTGTGCAACTGTGCATAAATGGCCAAATAGGGGTCATTTAGCACACCTATCACACCTGTAAGGGTGCGCTAGGTGCTTTAATCTACATAACATGGCTAATGGGGAAGAATTGACTCAACTCTGACTATTTTGTGTGGTTTTGGGTTTCTTTTCCATCTATTTAGGGTCAATTAGGATTTTTTTTAAGGTCATATTTTAGCTTTTTGGAATAACGTCTCCTCTCTTGTATAGATAAGATGGCATCATCATCCTCTTTGATGGTAGAGAAGATAACTCCAAAGCTCATTGTTTTCAAATATCAAGGTGCACTGAGGAAATCCCAATTTCAAGATGGACATTCAGAGATCAGAGATACCAAGCTTGGGCATATAGACTAGAACACATTCCTCACCTTCTACAATAAACCTAAAGAATGATCTACAATGGTATCAATGCTTATCAGATTTGGTCTACTCAACACAACATTAGATCCTACACCCCTTCAATCTTTAGAACTCATAATGGTTCTTGTGGATAACTACATGACCAAAGAAAAGGTTATCAAGAGTGTCACGAGGAGATAGTCCTGAACCTTTGACCTTAAAATATCAAAAAGGTTTTCCACCTTCCTAGAGTCGATCAATATTTATAGGTTTGTTATCAAGGATTTGAGAGATGGTACAGAGAAAATGAGAAAGAATCTAGAGAGATAATCCAATCATCTTTCTTGATTGATAGAACACCAGTGGGCTGTAGAGTTAGCAAAGTAGACATGACCCAGGGATATATGAAGGATGACATTGGATACGCCATTATGCTTTTGAGCAGAGTCATAGGACTACCTATAGTGGGATACCTTCAAACTTGGATGGCCCATTTCATAGAAACTATCAAGATGACAAAGTTGTCAATTGGTTGGGCCACAATTATGAGTGATAACCTAGATGAGCATTTGGTAGTTGTCAAGGCTGACCCCAAATTCTACATGACATCATATTTGGTGTACTTATAAGCAACTAGAACAACATACTACCCAGGACTTTACAAGAAGGGAAGCATGCAAGATGCCAATGTCTGGCCCTATGTGGTGTACCCTCAACTGGTAAAGAGTGAACTCTTAGAGTAGAGCATAGAATATAGGGTAGTGAATCAAAATTTCATATATTTAAATCATTCAATTCATAGAGGGTGATTATGCTAAAATGATGTTAGTAGAAGCAGTGACCAAGATCACAGAGATCGACACGTACTATATCCAATTAAAAATATTCACCTACCTAAGGGTAGTCAGTACATTGGAAAACCTAAAAAAGCTCCTGAGATATCCATTAAATAGGCTCATTTTGCTAGAGATTACTCAACAACTTACATCTTCATATGACAGAGTGAGAAAACAACACAAAAAGACATGGGTATGGCCTATCACAATTGGTGTTTTTGAGGTCAAGAAAAAGTAAGATATTGCAACTTTTGATTCTAAGTGTGACCAATATCCACTAGAAGAGTACAACTCCCCTCGCCCCTACTTTGATAACATAGGGATGTGATGCAGAGAACACAACAAAATGATGAATGAGCCAATCAAAATTCTATGCACTGATATCTCCAAACAAATCTCAAGAAATCAAACATAACTCATTGTATAACCAATTATACTTGACAAAGAAATTCATGATCTCACTGATGAAAATATTAATAAATTTGAATCATTGAACCAACAGCAAATAACAGAGGCTTCCATTACAATACATAATATTCTTAAATCCAAATAGTCAAAGAGAAAATCGAATGTAGATACAAAATGTTATTTATTCATTCTTTGTATTACATTGACTACATTGATCTTTTCCCTCCATTTTGCTCGGACTCTCCGTTGTCCCACTACTACTCTCGGGTTCTTGAATATAAAGATCTTCAAAACAAGACAACTTGACAACTAAATTTAAAACTAACTTTTAACTTCTCCTTTCCAACTTAATCTACTTCCTCTAACGGTTTTACAATATCGATTAGAGTAAGTTTCAAAACTATAAAAGACACTAGAATAGTATCAACTTCATGATAATACCAAACATATATTAAATCAAAATACTATCATCTATCTCAACCATAATAAACACTCTTACTCGACTAATTACATTCATCTTATGAAAATAAACACTTATAATGCATATATGATCTCAAATATCTGAAAAGTCTCGACTCTTGTGATGCCCCTACATCACACTCCCAGGGACAGAAAAATTCAAGTCCCGTTGAATTGTTGTGTTTTTATTTCGGGTTTTCCAACTGCATGGAGGTAATAATGTCAACATAAGAATGATCGAATTGATGTTTCTCGCCACAACATGCTAATTCCAACTTGTATAATGAATATCCTTCATGGCATGTTCATTGCATCATGGAACAAATACATTTTCCAGCCACATATCACCTACACAAAAATACCAATCAACTTGATACACAATCTGATCTTCTTCCTGTTTATATATCTCTAGAGCATCACAATTATTAACAAATACTTCATCCTTGTCATCAATAGTCTTCTCTTCAGCATCTGATCTTTGCACTACATCTTTTCCTTCCTGATCATTTTTGTCAACATCTCCATCATCTGGGCATATCATTTCTTCAACCATACTTGTCACCAACTCTCCCTCATTTGCAAGAACCTTTTCCTCACAAGGTTCAACAACAACCTCTTGTTGTTCACTCTCACTCTCACTCTCTACACCATTATTCATCTGCTGTTCGTGCCCTTCCAATGGAGCACTCACAAACTTGACGATAAAACATACCGTACCAAACCAAAAGCATAGGGAACCTAACAAGAATCGATAAGAAGACTGATTCACCATTAAAAACAACACATATTTTCACTACATATAACTATCTGCAGATTACAAAATGGATGGCTCTCTGGCAGCAACCAGAGAGCCACTTACATTTCCTTCTATTCACTTACTCTCTATCAAAATATTATCTTTTTGCCCTTATCGATTCTCCTCTCTGTCCCTTCAATCTCTTCCTCTTATAACATTTGAGGTAGTTATGAAGTCTTACAAGATGGTTTGAATTCTTGACAGTTACAAAATAAACTCATCAACTTCCCTATGGTAATTTTTCAATAACATTGGTGGCTGAAATCCTTCTATTTTGGATACATTATGTTGCAATTTTAAACAATAAAACTTTGTCATTGTATAAGGGAATTTTGAACCCCTTAAATATTTATAAAACTTTGAACAAAAGATTCAAATGACGAGGTGCCTCTGCACCAAGATGGTACACCATCTAGCAAGGAAGCAGTTTGAACATGAAGATGCATTAGAAGACCATTGGATGAACATAGTAGATGACTATGATATCCACATAAGGGATCATTGTAGGATGACTCTATATTTGGCAAAGAAGGTGCTCAAAATGAAGATCCCATTAAAGGTTGTTGAGAAACATACATGAGACATCTTGGATCCTCTATACAATAGGGACAAAATTTACGACAGGACTATAATGAATGCAGAGATTGAAAGAGATGAAAACACAAACATCAATCATAGAGCCAGGCACATAGTTTAGTTAATGAAGGACTAGATCAAGAAACCTTTTAAACTTAATCTAGTTACTTAGACTATTCCTCTTCAAGCCACAACATGCCCTGTGAAGGGTAAAGGTGCGAAAGTTACAGTACCAACCTTCCCAACTCAATCTCTTGTCAGGATGGAAATGGTGCGTCAACATGAGTGGGAGGTTGAGTATTTTGAAGTAGATAGGGGTGTCAAAAGGAGGAGAGCTCCTGCAAAGCCAAAGAAGAAAATGGCTCAAGTTCAAGTACCTCAACAAGAATAGGTACAAACTACACAACTTGAGCCACAAGTTGAGCCTGAAGCTCAAGAGCCCAGCCAAGAGCCACAAGCGCCTCCACATGAAGAACAAATGTAGGATGAATAGGCAGAAGAAGAGAAGCTAGAAGAGTAGAGGGTGCCACAATAAGCTACACAAGAGGAAGAAGCCTCCCCCTTAGCTCCTAAAAGAAAAAGAATTGAATCACAAGTGGTGAGAACAAGGAGGAGAAAGTTAAAGAAGAAAACTACTTTGTCTCCTTAGGTCCTTGACATTATACCAGAAGCTAAAGTGAAAGAAGAAGAGAGGGACAAAATTGAATATGTCCATTTGAGTCAAAGGACTCACTCTACTAGGATAGTTGAAGAAGAAAGGGGAAAAAGCTCAACCTTGATGCCTCCATTTTCTCAAAAGGAGCCTATTCACATTTCAACATCAGAGGATGAGAAACAACAATGGATAGCAGATATGGGGGGTCAAGAAACTGTTATCTTCAACTTCTTTGATTTTGATTTCATGCCCATAGGTACTGAGATGGTGGGAGAGAAAATAAGATATACTACCACAAGTGAACCCTTAGGAGAGGTCTAGAATCAAATGCCACGTCTGCCTCAAAGACCTCTAGGCATCCCACCACCACCATCTTAGGACTTAACATTCCTAGACAAAGGCTCAACAACACCACTTCCTCAGGCTACAAAAATAAAAGAACAAGCAATAGAGGAAGATGAGCTCCAACAACTGCAAGCTGATGAAGTATCAGAGGAAGGGAAAATAGCTAAAGAGCCTCAACAAGCTCACCATTATATAGAGGGTAGGACATTAGCCCAAGAAAATATAGAGACTCCAACAGGTGATCTTTCTTGATAGGAAAAGACTCCAAAGAGGGTGGGTAAGGGAAAAGGGGCTATAGTGGAAATCACCTCTTCAGTTAAGTACAGGTCTCCAATGGGCACTACACTGACATGGTTGAAGAGGGAGGTTATGTTTCAACAAAAGAAACTTCTAGATCTAACTATTGAGAAGGGAATGAGAGAGATGGTCAAAGCCATCAAGAAGCCTAAGCCACCTATGAGTGATACACAAACACTAGTCTTCATAATATAGAACCGAGATGAAGACTTGCTTGCACACATAGTTATTCCTCCTTAGCATGTTGACACCAAACAACTAACTCCTAAGAAATATCAAATAAAGGAGGTCATGTTGGGTAGACCCATGATAGACACTGCTAAAGTAATGATCACTATAGGGATGAAAGAGTTGTTTTGACATATGGACTGAGATGAGTCCGAGTTGATTGTGTTGAGGAAAAAATGAACTTTTAAGAGACTATTTGCATAGATTTGTGGGCCTATAGAACTGGACAATCCATAAATCACTCTTTTTCCAGCATTAGAGAGAAAAGAGATGGGTAATTTACAATTAGACTCACTTTTGGAGGCATGTCAACAATGTCATGACAATTTTAAGGAGAAAGGTGTACAAATAGTACAAGTGAACTTGAACCTGTTGCACCAAATTCAGTTGAGTGTGGATAAGATGGTATCTATAGTGAACCAAGATTTTGGATTGATGGATGAGGTACATACCTGAGCTAAAGACCTATAGGCGCTCTAACAAATAAAAGGCCAAAGGTATCATACATTCATGGAAGTATTGACTGCCGAGGAGCTTGATAAGTTGGATGATTGGATAGAGAAGATATCAACCAACACTAAAGTTATTCAGGGTCTACATGTAGATATTCAGAAAATAAGAGACCAAACTCAAGAGAAAATTTTGGAAGTAGAAAGGTATTACAATGTTGCTTGCCTTGAGATTTTTGAAGGTAAGTCAAAGACTAAGCTCAATATAGTGTAATCAATAGTCCAACAATTCTGAGGAACCTTCGAAGATGCTTCATTAGATGAAGATATCAGACAAGCATTCAAGACTGAAGAGGTATTGTTGGAGCTAGACATTAGTAAAGGATAAACATGGAGCTTTGGATTTTCTAGAAGCTACCCAAGTGACAAAGATAATAGAGAAATTCGAGAGCAAACATCCAAACATCATCTTGGTATAAAGGGGAAGAAAACCTAGATGTTGGAAATTTCATTTTGACACTTGGAAAAATTTTGCATTTTTTGGAACCCATCATCAAGGTGCGCAGGTGTGCTTTTCATAGAATTGAACTAACAATTTTGAAGAAACAATAGTGCAACGGCAACTAATTGTTGGTTGTTATTTTAAGAACATTTCATGCACCAAAAATGCAATTTGATTGTAGTTCAACTCCCAGAAACATTCAAAGAAGGCCAAGCTTCCATTTTTAGAGCTTCTAGTGACTCTTAGATTCTCTTGTAGCTTCCTTCTTCTTATCTAGTTTTTTCATTGTTTTAAGTCACGTAAAGGCTCATCCATCCATTAATTGATATAAACAAGGGTATATAATTAGATTTTTTTTATTATTTTATAGCATGAGTTGCATTTTAAGAACTCTCCCTCTCCTAACACAAAGGGAGGAGATGATTTCTTATAAATACATGGATGTAATATGTACCTTAGGTTGTTATTTTGATGCAATAATATATGTTATTGGTGCTCTTATTCTGAGTGTAGTTATTCTTGCCAGAGTGTGTTATTTTTGTGAATGCATGTTCATGAATGATAATGGAACCAATGGTTTTATTGCATTGTTATGGTTTTGCAACCTTTTAGTTCTAGTGTTTTCCTTGTGTTAATGATTTTTGTTGATGTATGGAGTTGGAGAAAAGATCACCTATTGTTCCTACATAGCTTCTCGTCTAACATAAGTAGACTTTTCATGGCCTTGTGATTCTATGAGAAGTGAAGAATCTTTCAGTTATTATTAAGTTCTCATCGACAAATGCATCAGTAGAATTGGGGAAGCCTTGCCCTTATTTTAATTGGTTTCCTACCTTATCTTTTCAGCAATTCAACTTGTAGACGTGTTGTTACCACAATTTATGTCTGTTAGGAATTTTTCCTTTAAAGTTATTTTCTTTAATTTCCATTACCTTGTCTTTGTTATTTTCTTTTCTAACACTTGGTTAAAATAAGAATTCATATAGTTGCATCAATAAATTTCGTTCATCATAAAACATAAAATACCAAAAATATATCTCTTTTCTGGTTACTTTTAAAACAACAGATTGAACATCTTATCTGAAATCGATCGAACCAGCAAAGGCATCCTCCTAAACATACACATTTATCTTCAATTGAGTCGATTCTAGTAGGTTGTAAGATCACCTAGAACCTTGGAGTTGATCCTAGATTAGCTTTTCAAGAGAGGAGTTCAAAAGGATTCTTGTCATTAAGTATCGTGCAAAATGATAACTCAACATGTACCTCGAGGTTCATGCCTATAGTTAATGTCAACTTGACAAATCATACAATTATTGTCAACTTTACATGGCATACATGCAATATCAATTTAACAATTAACACAATCAATGTCAAATTAACAACGCACAGTCAATGTCAATTGAACAATGTATGCATTGATGACTACCCCCTAATAATGCATGTATTTACTTAAATGAGACAATGCAATCAAATAGATGTATGCAAATGAGTATATTTAGGGTGTCCAACAAAACAATGAAAAATTAAGAAAGGTCTAAGGTAAGTTAAGTATTGCAAAGGAGGGCAAAGGGAAGCATGAGTGGATGTTGAATGTTTCTATAATAACAACTTATGTGGAAGACAATGATGAACACAGATAAATTCCCATTATGTAAAATGAAGAGCAGAAGAAATTGTGGACATACACAAATAGTACAATATCAAGTAATGATTAAATCAACAATGTACACTATTTGTTTACCATTTCTTCTAATTATTTCTTTTTGTCACATTACATGCAATGATTTGAAGGTCGAAAGATTGAATTAGAAAACCACAATATAAAATCGGTCTCTATTTTGGACATTATAGAGAATTACTTGACCATTTCGACTAATTTTTTGTTTCTATGGTTGTATAGTCAATTATTATAAAACCTTGAATCATCCCAAAACCCTTAACTGCAAATAAAATATCATTTAAAAGAATCCCTCTCACATTTCATCATATTCTTTTGAAAGCAATTAAGATCCCATTAAATTAGTTCCCTTTTCTTGTAATGAATTCTTTCACTAACATTATTAGCATCAGCAAAACCTTAGAAAATTATTGAAACACAATAAAAGCAATGATTTCAGTAAACATATTCAAGAAAATTATAAACTCAAATAAAACTCCATTATTCTACTGAATCCTACAAGGTACTTCAAACATTTGAAAAGAACACAATAGAAAACAATGACTATATCAACATTGTACACAAATTCTTTACTATTTTGACTATTTTCTTCTTTTCTATCTGTGTGCATTACTTGATTCAAAACCCTTAAATAAAAAATAAACCTTAACCTTGATGATTAAAAACCCTACAATCATCCCAAAACCCTTAGCCCCATCCTTAAACTCCTGAATACACGTTCTACAAAACTAGCATTGATATTCAAGGATTAAAAACCCTAAATCATTACAAACCCTTAACCACAAATCAATTCACATTTAAAAGAATCCCTTTTACATTTCATCTAGGTTTTTCAAAACCATTTCAAAACCCAAATTTTCATTTCCCTTATCCTGTAATAATTTTCTTCATTGTCATTATTAGCAACAACAAAACCTTAAAAATAGATTGAAACAATAAAAAACAATGATTTCAATAAATATGTTGAAGAACATTATAAACACATAGAACTCCCCATATTTGTGCCAAAACATGCAAGCCACTTCAAACATTCACAAAAAACACAACATAAATCAATGATTATATCAACATTCTACACCAATTCTTTACCATTTAGACTAATCATTTGTTTATAGTGTTGTACATTAAATTATGAAAAACCCCAAAATTAAAAATAAAAATAAAAAAAACCTTTAACCTCACTTATTAAAACCCCTTGAATCATCCCAAAACCCTCGAATCACATTCAATGATTAAAAACCCTTAAATCATTACAAACCCTTAACCTCATTTTGTCATTTCCTCTTTCCTGTAATGATTTCCTTCATTGACATTATTAGTTGCAACATAACCTTACAAAATAATTGAAAAATAGTAAAAGCAATGATTTTGGTAAATATGTAAAAGAAAACCATAAGTACAGCCAAAGCCCCATATTTCTGCCAAAACCTACAAAATACTTAACAGAAAGCAACAATTATATCAATATTATACATTTTGTCTTTGCCATTTTCTTAAACTATTACTTTCTTTCACATTACATGCAATCATTTCATGGTGAAACCCTAAAAAATACAACAAAAGCTCCATGAATATCATGGAAACAGTAAGTGAATGATAAATAACAACAATATATTGCTACTTTATGATTTCTCATGTCAAATGCAGAAGAAGAACAAATTTGACCAAAATGGCAGAGATGGAGTCGGCGGGAAGCATTGGTAGGAGCTCTGTGAGTGACTTCAACATGATGAAAATGAATAGGTTTAGGGTAAATTTTCCTTAGTTATTTGGTTAACCACAGGTGGTAATGTGGCATTTGGTGAACCTCTATACATGTCACCATGCATGGGTTTATGGTTGGTCATGGTTAAGTGGGGATACACAGAGAGGTGTAATACACATGGAGTTTTGATTACCACTAGAGACAATGTGTTTTAATTAAAATGACCCCCTCGCCACCCTTTCTACCTAGTTCACAAGTTCACATTATAAAATGAACATATATTGATGCAAAAGCAATTACTAATTGGATATATTGGTAATGTTTTTTGGGTTAAAAGGTTATGGTCATTGGGGGGGTTTTGTGGCAAGTTCCAAGTGAATGCTTTAAAATGGCACTTTTAGACCACCTCACACTCTACAAGTTCT
This sequence comes from Cupressus sempervirens, assembly GCA_028749045.1. NCBI lineage: Eukaryota > Viridiplantae > Streptophyta > Pinopsida > Cupressales > Cupressaceae > Cupressus > Cupressus sempervirens. The sequence goes on from CM053787.1 coordinate 591,015,925, forward strand.
ACAAAGATCTCTATAAATAGGGGAAAGATGAAAGGTTAACTTTAAACTCTTCACTCACCTACAAAGGTTCACCAAAATAATTGAGAAATTTTGACATATGGATTAGGAATTGTAGGTGCGTGAAGTGATCTAATTAGGATCTAAGACTATTACAAAGGAATGCTTAACATAATTACATAAAGTTAATTCAAACCATTAGTTAGTGAATTAACATAAATCAAATTCTTAAATGAATGAAGCATATAAAATATATAAATTAAAAGAAAGAGAGTAGAGAGATAGAAGGCAAAACACAAATTGATAACGGAGTTCATTCGCAGGTTGGACTACGTCTTCGGGTCCCTCTCCAATAGGGTGACCAATTTAATCAACTCCAAAAATCAATTACTAGTGTTTACAAGATCATTTCATTCAACAGGGATAACTTTAAGGAACACCCCCCCCCCAATTTATAAAATTGTGGTGAATCACATGTCATTTGGGTGAAAAAAAAAATAGTGTTGGCGAATTAAGCGTCAGTGGATGGATATTTGGTGGCGATTTTTTTAATAGTTTAGACAATTTTTATAAATTAATGGCAATTATAATTTTTGTTTTTAATAAAATTATTAATATTGATGGTGAATTATGTTTTGAAATATGGATATTGGTTGGCGAATATTTTAATAACCAGTACCTTTTTTATAAAAAGGTGGCGAAATTATTTTCCAAATAATTGAATTAATTTATTTGTTATGGTGAATGGTTTTCAGAAAGTTATAGTTGGTATGGCTATTTTTAAAAGATGGGAAATAAGTAGCCTAACCTAACATACCAACTTACATTAATTATTGGCCACTACCACTGTAATTATGTTAAATCTATTATTTGAGAACTCAGACCATCTGATGATCTAAGATCAATGGTTGAGGTTTAATTCCGGCTAACATTTTTTGAAGGAAGAAGAATTGTCGAGGTAGTCATCGGAATGTTGACACATATCAAGGTAAGTTGTATGCAGAGTACAGTGCACCCGAAAAGAATTAAATGACATGCCATGTTTGGAATGAAGCCTCGACCTTGTTCAAGTGTTCGGAATGGTGACACATTTTTGTCCAACGTGTATCACTTAAGTTGTAGGAGATAGTATATTGATGTCTTGTCACTGTTAATTACAATTTACAATTGGCCTTTTCCATCGGCGAAGCGGCTTCGCATGCATTGCAGGACATGGCACAGTCCACTAGCAGTAGTACTATTACTATTAGTCTTAATTATAATTGGCCTTTTCCATCGGTTAGGTGGCTTCACACGCATTACAGGACAATGGACGGTATTAGTGTTTAATTAAAATTGGCCTTTTTGGCACGTACTTGCAATTATGTTCAAGATTTGAGAATATTTGCTAATTTAATGTAATTGAATTGGCAGTCGGACGGAAACAAACAAATAATCCCTGGCACCCTGCCCGCCAAGCTTATTTATAGGCAATTGAGCTACTTCTTTCATCATTGCTCATCTCATTTTTGGTAGTCGATAGGTCTGGTTTGTTAATTATTTGTTAATTGTTTGGTGTTAGTTTGAACTTTGCAGTAAAGGTGGACAACCCTATTCGCCTGAGATGCATTTTGGAAGAGGAGCATAAGGCCTTTCTAGGTCGCGTTCTTGAGGAAAACCTCTTGTTAATTTGCAATGAGGTTGTTCCATGCTCTGGTGTGAAGTTTGTTATTGCTGCTGTCAAAATGGTTTTGGGGCATGAGTTTTTGAAGAATGAGAATCGGTATCGTGTCAACAGTGACATTACATCACAATTTCTAGCCTCCCTGCTTGACCTCGGAGAAGTAAGGGCCGAAATTCTGCTGCTCCTGAGGAAGATTTTTAAAGTAGTATATTTGGGCGATGACATTGAAATTGTCGCTCATGCAGTTTTAGGAGTTGGGATCCCTTGAGCGGGTGAAGTCCACAAGCTTCTGGAACCTGGCTAGAATGTGGTCCTACAACCATTTTTACTGGGCTTGACTGCTGGGCAGTTGCAGCACCATAGGAAATGCGCTAGAATTGCGTTGAATTTTCTTCGAAAATGGTTTTTCCTAGATAAAGTGGAAGATGGCAACAACTGGCTACAAGAATTCACAACCATGGTCAATTCTGGTGGTTTCTACAATGAATAGTACAATAGTTCTAGAGTCTAGAGTTTTCCCCCGATTTTGTAAATTTGTAAATTTCAAGAAATATCAATGAAATTTCTTGAGTTTCAGTTCCATATAAAATTGTATTTCATTGTTTTAACTTCTTATGCTTACTTATGCAACATTGCAATATTTTGCATTTTTTAATTTTCTATTGAATTGTTTATAAAAGCCTATGTGAATATAAAATATTATTAGTTTTTGCCTTTGGCAAGAGTTTGCAAAAGGTTTATTAATTTGCATTTTTTTAAAATTGAAAAATACAATTTTTTTAAAACTTTATTGGTTCATGATGAAAAAGGCAATGAAAAAATTCAATTTTCTTCATAAAAAATACAACTATTTTTTTCAACACCTCTATCTAAACCAATGCTTTTATATATATATAATTTTATTAGATTATACATTTATTTAACATATATAATTTTTACTATATTAATATTGTTAATTTATACTTTAAAATACATAATATTAATTTTGTATCAATTTTAATAAAGTTCAGATTATTTAGCTTGGTATATTATCAATTTATTTATTATAAGTGTGTTTGGTTTTTTTAAGCATAAATGTTATTTTAAAATTTAATTTTTTTTTTTAATGCATTATATTTAACCTTAAGAATATTGTCCAGCTTCTGCAATTGGATAAATTTATCACTTGAACAAGATATATCAAACAATTTAATAACTGAAATTAATCAATTTAACTCTTTTTAAAAAAAATTATACAATTTTATCTATATCTCATGTATAGTATAATTAGTTGATAAATATCTTTGGTATGATAAATGTTCTTTAGGATGTCATCTAGTTTTAATTTAGCATGATACTATAATGTTTATTTATATATTCTTTTACTATTTTAATTAATATACATCATTGCAATTATATAATTTAACAAGTGCCACATCGTGGCATGTACTTGCCTAATAGTTATTAGACTAATTAGAAATTAGGATTTACATTTTTTTTTAAAAGTTATTATATAAAAATTAGAAAAATAGAATTAGTATGGAGTTAAGTTATAGTTTTTATACTAATTAAAAATTATAATTTAAATAATAAATTTAACACTTTTACTAAAATATTATGTCTTTATAGTAAATTGAAAAAAATTCTAAATTTGCATTACATTTATGAAGGGTATACAAAAATTCTAATATTGGTTAAAATAAAGACAAGAATTTACTAATTTTAACTTCAATTAAAATAAATTCTAATTAGGTACAAAATAATTTAAATATTTTATTAGAATATATATAATTATAAAAATATACGTTTAAAATAGTTTACTAAATTATTTAATTTTAACTTTTAAAAATGAAGTTAGTGAAGAAGGTTCTAACCAATCCTTCTCTAGATTTAAAATTGTATAATTTATAGATTATTGCATATCAAAATGTTATCAGAATCACCTAGCTTAGGATTAACCCAATAAACTCTTTTTTCTTGAATTATTAATTTTTTTAATAATATAATTATTTCTTATTCAATTTACAAATTGTGATATTGAAATCTATGTAAAAGAAAATTTATGTCAAAAAGTATACGAGAATCTAGCCGAAAATAAATGAACATGGAGGTAGCCTCCGAGAAAAGGGGTCGTATAACACTAAATAAAAAGAACCAATTATCATTCAGATAAATAGTATAGATAATATATGAGAATAATAAATTTATATAAAAACTTTAGAAATATTTGATAAAAAGAAAAATAGTTCATTTTCATTGGTTGGTTGATTCTAAACTAATTCACTTATTGTGCAAACTAAATGCAATAGTACTAGCCTACCGATAAGTACAATAATATACTAACTATACTCGTAATTTAATGAGAGTGGGACCCACGAACCACGGGGCCACCACACCATTCACCGGTGCCTTGGATGTTTATAGATCAATGACCGAAGTTGAGTTTCAGGATGAAAGGAAAAAGAAACCCTGTCATTTCAAACGAGTTCCGAAAACATGACACGTGTCACTAAAATCCTCAGTCGACCAACAAATAACAATGTAGTTTCAATTTGGTGATGACGTGACACTAACACGTCTAACTCGTGATGTGAGTCATCCTGATACCTAACTACCTTAGTTAATGGGAGTGGGACCCATGACCCACGGGGCCACCACACCATTCACCGGTGTCGTTGGATGTTTATAGATCAACGACTGAAGTTGAGTTTCGGGATGAAAGGAAAAAGAAACCCTATCATTTCAAACGCGTCCCGAAAACATGATACGTGTCACTGCTCAGTTAACACATTGACATAATCACATTCCACTTGCAGTTAACAGTGACGTTATGAATGACATTAATACATTATGATGGGTTAGGTAACACTAGTGGTCCACGATTCCACTCACATTTATACTGAAAGTGTACTGTGTGACAAGAGTGATGACTATAGACTATAGAGTATAGATTATACAATTTTGGCGCGTTAAGTTTTTTTAATTTTGCAATTATACGTTGTCTGCAAATTTAGAAATTAGAAAGGGGTTACAAATTACAATTTACAAAGTTACAGCGCAACAAAGTTACAGATTCTTAATTTCTGGGTTGAGGATTGTGGTTCAAGGAAAGCAAAAAACTACAGTCTCTAGACTCTCAGCTCTCTGCAAAAATTGAAACTAAGGGCAACATGAACGTGAACGGGTAAGTGTAACTACTAAAATCCTAAAAATTTACGTCCCGCATTTTAAATTTTACAACTTTACTGTTTATATTATATATAAAAATTTAGTCTGTAAGGTTTTAATTTTGAATCACCCCTGTAGGCTTGTAGCTGTGTTTAAATATTTACCACAATGGGCAAAATAACAAAATTTCACAATATGCTTAAAACACCAGGTTTCAGTGATTTATTCCATGATATACATGATCCTGTTATTCATGGAAATAAGGGTATAATGGAGATAAGATTTGCACTTGAAAACAAGTGGAACGATCCAAATAAGGCTACAAAATTTTGTTCATTTAACCCTAGTGTAAATGCAACTACAAATAAAATTGCACCGTGGCTAGTTGGGTCGACACACATGGCGTTACCTCAAGTATTCTCTTGCCCAGAAATTGTTATGCTCTGCGCCGAAAATTATGATGAAAATAGAAAAGCAATTGTGAATAAAATTACTCAGGAGGAAATTTTGTCCATAACTGAGAGTGAATTTGCTAGTCTGTTGAACCTAGGGTTTCAACAACAGTCAAACGTACATATTGACCTGGGAAAGCTGGCAGATGATTATGAAAAATTAGATGCAAAACAGAGAGATTCTTATATCAGAGGAATAACAAGCGGTTGTAGGTTGAGTCCAAATCACGTGCCTCCTTATGATTTTGAATTTTTGTTGCCATGGGCATAGGACAGTATTTCCTTGCTAGCATTTTGTTTGAGATTGGATAGTAACAAACAAGTGGATGCCAACATTCTTGAAATGCTTTATCATATTCATTTTAAAAAAGAACCAGTAAGATATCATTTTATTGAGCACATTGTTCATTGCATGCAAGATCAATTACTAATGATTCAAAGAGGTTCAGAGAAGATATTTAGATTCACAACCTACTTGTGCTATCTTCTCCTAGCAAAGCATCGTGCATTATTTGAGGCAAACAAGCTTTGCAGTCAGACTCAAGGCCAAAATCCAATATATGAGTGGACACCTCAGATAAGGATGATTGATAATAGAAGGAACTACAACAATTTTGTAGACTTCTTTTTGGCACCAATGTACCATAAAATTACAGGCACTCCAATGCCTAGATTGCCTGTTACTTGTAGAAATTGCATTCAACTCGGAAGTGAACTACAATTGGCTGACTGGTACTTAATGGAAGAGTACACTATGTTAAGGTTTTACGGTTCATGTGTAGAACCCTACAAACTTCCAATACATGTAACAGAGAGGGTATTTGCATTGGAATATGTATGACAAATGGAGAGCATAGATGTACTCTTTCATGGTTAGCAAAAGAAAATGATATTTCCCTCCTTGCCATTCTCCTTTGGAGGGTTCACATTTGAGAGAAGAGGATTCAAAGTGGCAGAAGCCTTTTTTTCAATTTTTCGATTTGATGTTAACAATCACTGGCAATATGATCCACTGAACATAATTGGAGCAAGGCTTAAGGGCATTGGGACTTCTGCAAGCAAATATCCACATGAAAGCATGCCTTTGATTGAAAATTTTAAAAACATGGACTCTTGGGAGGAGGTCAAAAAATAGATGGAGAAATATGCTGCTAAAAATAATATGTCAATACAGGAATTGTCATCACAAATAATGGCATTGCACAAATAGAAAGGAAAAGTGTAGGGCATGACATTGTCCAATTTCTACAAGAAAGCTGATAAACCATCTACAAAACCTATTCCAAAAGAGCTAATGAATGATTGTATAGATGCTGGATGGAGTCGAAGCAAAATTTCTCAATTTTGGGAAATGAGGAAGAATCTTGGTGAGCCAAAGACCTCTTTAGATCGTGATGAGGCTGAAGAGGATAGAATATTTGACGAATTGTGGAATAAGGAGCATCCAACTGAAGCACATCACAATGATACTGATGATGATTACGATGACCAGGATTCTTTGAATCCCTCATCCAGTACACAAATTCAGAGAGGAGTTGATGCATCCACCCAACTTCTATATAGCAAAGGGGCAAAAATTGTAGAAAAAATGGGCTACCAAGGTTTTGGTGGTCTGGGTCCTAGTGGAGAAGGGGTTTGGTTACCACCTCAACCACTAGCTGTAGCACCAAAACATGGTCAGAAACCAGGCCTTGGGCATGGAGATCAATCATCAACTCAGTCAATTCCATCCACATTGGATTCATCTCAGTTAATTAAATTTGTTCCTTCTTCATTTACAGTTCCGCTTCCAAGCACTCAGATTCAATTCAAATCAACTGTCACTCCCATAACTGTAGATATCATGGGTACAACTACAACTAGTGGTCCGAAAAGGACATTATATATAGATGCAAAAAAATTTGGTCTCGGAGATCAAGAAAGTGTAAAGAAGTAGAAGGTTATGACAAGTATTAGTAGTACTACTAGTACAACAACACCAATGGTGACTGTGAGTCCAACAATTGCCCATCCTTCAGGACAAAACCTTCAGAAAAGTCCACAAACCCCACTAATGGGTCTAGGTGTTGGTTATCCTCATGGTATTGGTGGAAGCTCGTACATCAGAGCAAGTGCTACTGCTATTTCACCATTCAAACATTCAATTGTCTCACAAAATCCTGATTTTCATTACAATGAATTTGTAACTAACTATGAAAAAACAAAAAACAAGAATAGATAAAATAGTAAGACAATGAAGATGGAAGCAATTGCTACAGCTCATGATGCAGAACCTGCAACCAATAGGCTATTTCCCACGTATGACCTAGATAAAGATATGATGGAATTCATGGTTGTTATGCCCCCAGCTAGAGATAACAATCCACTAGAGAGTCAGTTAGATCCATCTGAATTTTAAGTTAGCACCCTCCAAATGGATTTATCCAAAATTAAAAATGTGGACAAGATAAATGTGTCCAAAATGACCAACCAAGTGGTCTACAGTTCAGTGATGAAGTTGGAGAGAGAGAAAGGAAAGCTTCAGGGCACAATAGATAAGTTAAAGGAAAACCTGGCAAATGTAAAGGCAAGTGAGAAAGCAACAGTAAACAGATGCAAAGAATTAGAGAAAAGGATAAAAAATTCATCCTCTGGCTCTAAAGAAGCAACTGAATAGCAAGAACAAATGGACACAGAACTGAAAACTCTAAGGGAAAATTTGGAAAAAATGGGAAAAAAACTCCAGGATGAAAAAGAATCTTCAACAAAGTTATACAGAAACTTGGAGAATGCTACAAATGTAAACAATAAGTTAAATAAAGAATTGGAAAATGAGAGGGTAAAAACAAAAGAGTGGGAAGAGAAAGCAAAAGGGTGGGAAAATAAAGCAGAGCAAATAAGAAAACATAGTGAACACGAGTACTCAAAAATGAAAGAAGACCTAAAGAAGGCAAATGATAATATTAAAAAATATGAAAACGGCTTGAATGACCATGTAAATAATATAGTAAAGCAAATAAAAAATTACTTCTGGGGGCAAATAAAGACTTCTATTGATAGGTTGTGTGATTGGTTCGAACTCTACGAAGCTCTTACAAATTTTTTTGGGAAGCTGAAAGAGCAACTTGAGGAGAACAAAAGTTTTGGTCAGAGACAGAAAACTGCAAAGCGGATTATGGAAGAAATCAACAGCACTACTGACAGGCATTTGGCAAGCAAGGGAATTTAGGACCACATTGGTTAAATAATAAAGGCGACCTCTGTATTTCATAAATGTCAAAAATTAACAAAAGCAGAAGAAGTTCTTGCTTTATTTGGGCCAAAGCTCGCCAAGATGAACAATAAAACAACAAAATTGATATCTCTTGGTTTATCGAGTCCTGGACCTGATTTCTCAACAACGGGTTTCATTGGAAGAGAAGTTTACAAACAAAAGTTGGAGGACCAAATAACCTTTGATTTAGGCAACCTTCCTCAGGACATAACCCATGAAGGCATTGCAAAGTGCATCAAAACATTCACAAATTTGCATGCACTAGTGGAATGAACATTGCTTGAAACATCCTCTTCCAAGTATGGAATGCCGACGAGAATGCAGGTCATTTACCATAACATCAAAAAATTTGCCCTTCCAACCGAAGAAGAATGGAGCATACTACATAAACTTATAGTCTGTATGTGAAAGTACTTTCAGTTTCAATCATCTCTATATCTTTACTATATATGAATATCTTTCATATTATCCTACATACTACAGTCTAGACTCTAGAATTGAGTTTAAAGTAACAAGTTTGAACTTTGTTTTTGAACAGGATCAATGTTGCAGTCTTGCAAATGCTATTGCCTATACTAAAATTGCTAATTTACTAAACTGGCCTGTCAAATGTAGAAATGTACAACTAAAGTTGTAGAGATGTTTTGGACTTGTAGATGTCTTACTGATTTAGAGTTTGAGACTTCACATTAGGCAAATCGACCTGAAGTTGGTGTTGCTCCCTTTTTTCTATAAAAGGGAATTCAAGGTCATTGGCTTATAAGAATTGTACCGTATTAGCTGAATATTGCAAATGAAAACCATTGATAATTATTAATTGTGGAATTGAATCTATGATTCTATCTAATTTTCATGTTTTCCAATTCAATGTATGTTGAATAAATGAATAAAATAGAAAACAAAATTTCATTCAGGAATTTCAAATCCAAATATGAATGATCATTGATGACATGATATAAACTACACTCTACAGTAATAATACTCTTTGTTCTCAAATTTTAATGATGAAACATAATACATCCTAATTTCTTGCTTTTCTAAAATGAACATTGAATGATAGGATATCATATAGTAGTTAATAAGTTCAAAAAATACCTATTGGTTGCCACTGCTAATTTAGTAGAAATTTCCTAAATTTTCCAATTTATCTCTATGTCGTCATCATCATCCAATTCTAGTAGTCCATTTGCTTCATTGTTCTCTTCATTTTCATTTATATCTTCTTCAACTTCAAGTTCACTCTGACCTCCGCTTCTATGACTCAAACTTCCAATCCCATGGCCAGTGCCACTGCCAACTGTACTTGTCCCACTTGGAGTCGCTGTAGGAGATTGGTTAATGGTGTTGCCTAGTCCCACCCTTCTTCTTTTGCATCTTTTCTTCCAAATTTCCATTGCTTTTTGAAAAGGAAAAGTATTGACATTATACCTAGATGTGTATACCCTCAAGCATGATTCCAAATTCTTGTCTAGTTTGTTTCTTAGCTTTGATTTTAGGAAGCTCAAAGCACTGAAAACTCTCTCATCCTCCACTGAACCTAATATCATGGTTTGACATAGATCAACAAGCTTGAAGTACTTTGAAATTTCTTCACGCAACGATGTGCTTTGTTTTAGTTCTGTCCAAAGCTTTGTTGCCGAGCCCTCTTCATGTGGGTTACACATTAATTGATATTGATGCTTCATGGTCCTTGCAAAGGTGCCTGATTGCTGTCTAAGAAGACCCTCATCTAATATTCCGTTGATAGTCACTCCATTGAATTCTATAGATTTGCAAAATTCCTTTATCAAAATCAACAGCCTTCTACGATAATCTTCCTTATTGTTGAAGGACCAATATTGAGGAAACACAATTGCCATGGCCTCAAGCAGTTGATCATATGGGAATCGTGATATTATTTCAGAGGAAACTCTATAGGCTATGTCCCTTGTAGTAGATGCTATAGACTCAACAATCTTGGTAAACTCTTCCCTTGTAACTCTTGTAGCTCACTTCTTTGGGGCATTGTAGTACATTGGTATCTGAAATCCCCTTACACAAACACATAAATCTCCATTTTCAACAATCTTTAAATAATTATCAGGATCGTCCAAATCTGTTAATTTTTGCCAGTGATTAAATCTATCATCAGATAAATTTAGGTCAGTATGATAGAGACTATCGAGGGCTCGGCATGACACTTTATGCAACTGAGCATATTCTGCAATATACATGGCTCTTTGTTGGGCTTTTTTCATAATTAACCTCATTTCTTCTAGCATGGGAAGAAGAGATGCCAAAGTCAAAAGTGTCTCTAGATTGCTTAACCTCCGAAGCAGGTCACCACATCTCTGATTTTCTGCATTGTCCCGATTTTCGTACATCAGTCCAATCAAAGATTGATATTCAAAAAATACTCGATGCGCTAGTCCATCCAAAGAGATCCATTTGGTATCAACAACTTTTAGAAGCTTGTTTCCATCGGTAATTCCATCAGCAAAGTGTTGAAATTCCCTAAAATGCTTGGGAGTTCAACAAAAATATGCATACAAATCTCTTACTAAATCTTCAACCTTGTTTACTGAAGGAAACTTCTTCACAACTCTAAAAGCAAGATTCATCCTATGGGCCATACAGTGAATGGCAACAACATATGGTGAACAAGAAGCCTGCATCTTTGTGCAAAGACCATTCCTTTGACCTTGCATTACTGAAGCTCCATCCGCTCCAACACAAACCAACTTCTTCACTATTGTTAATTCATCCATAGCTCCATATTCAATTAAATTGCTCTTTACTAACTGAAATAAAGTTTCTGCTATCGCATTGTCTCTCAATTTAGCAACAAATAGTAGATGTGGTTGACGGACATTATTCTATACAGTATAAACATGCATGCATACCCATGACGTATTATCTATTGCCGTGACTTCATCTAAGGTAAATGCAATAAAGCTTGACTCTTTTATTTTTCTTTGTACATCCTCTATTTCAACCTGTGCAATACAACTTGCCCATTCCCATCCACTGTTTATCAACCAATGACTGACAAGATAGTTAGGAACTTTCAAAAAGTGTAAAAAACCACTCATTTCTGGATAGTCTATCATTGGATGCCCTCTGCTCAAAATATATAAAACATTACTTAATTGAACAACTTTTCCACGTTCTTCTACTTCACTTGCTTTTGCAAAAATAGCATTAATAGAACCTTGAACTTCACCAGGCTTCGTCTGAAATTTCTTAAACATATAATATTCTTCAGCATTCCTTTTATGTTGACATTGCTCCTTTGTTTTATATCTTACCACTTTTATTTCCTTACTATCTACAGTTGAGGTTTCGTAAATCTTACCAACATGTTTGTCTATGGTGTCTAGTTTAAGCTGCAACCGCTTTTCCTTTTTATAATTCCAACTACAAATTGTACATCTGCATTCTACCGGTGGCTCACCTACAATTGGATTGTCCACGAGCTCAATGAATGTATACTTTTCTGCCCAATCAAATTTAAATCTCCTAGCCATCTCCCACTGACAATCAATTTTTTCTTTCAATTTTCCTCTCCCTTTAGTGTCACTATTACTGTTAATTGCACCATCATCATCACCGAAGTCGATTGATTCGTCCTGGTACTAGTTATTTACTAGATATTCTTCTTCAAGGTCATCTTCATTAGAGATATCAGGTTCTGCAACTCCATCACCAGATTTATTAGGCTCCCCAATTTGTTGAATGGACTCTTGTGTAGGTTGAGATTGTACAGGCTCCTCTGATGATGTACCTTCCTTACTTTGACCAACACTGTTGCGTCTACCCCCACCAAAGTATGAAGATATATTTTTGCATTTCGTTGGCCTCTCTTGGACATCTCCACCTTCATTAGTCCTACTCATCTTCCTATTTAAATTTGACTGTGACATCTCCATCAAATTAAGGTTGCAATAAAATACTATGGACTCGTAGTCGTAGTCGTTCCAGTTCTCTACTAATCACAATACTATGAAGAAGGCTCCTTCATTCGGCATGTTTCAATAATGAAACTGATGTCTTAAATAGACAACTACAAATAAACCGTTTTCATTTTGGCGAATGGGCCGACCGTTACATATGATAATAACTAATATTTGGCGAAGCTTGCGTAATTTCAAGTAATCAGGTGGGCGAATAGGGCGGGAATTTGGGACCCCATTGTGTGTGATGCATGGCGAATTGGATCCTAGGACAAATACAAATTTCACATAGGAAAATGCGAATTTGGCGAATGATGATCATCGAAAGAGATACTCAATTAATTCCGTGGCGAATAAGAGTAAACATTAAAGAGAAATATGGGTGAAGAACCCAACTACCAAACTAAAATTACGTAATAATAGTGGTAAATGTTTTGACCACTATATGAGTATTTTATAAAATCTGGGTGAATCGGTCAACTAGTATACGGTGTTTTTTTCACCAATTTCTATAGCCCGATCGAGACATATTCACCAATTGGCGACTAATCGCCACTAAAAAAATCCCTTCCCTTCAAGTACAGCAACATCACAATATTTTGATGTACAAGATTGATAACAAAATCCCAGTGCATTCTCTCCTTCTCATCACTTGAATGCCTTACTAAGGCCTACAACCCCCACTTAAATACATAAAATTAGCCAAAATATGCTAAAAAAATTATTACAAAAATAATCCCTTTGTAATCATGCTCATCTTCATATTTACATCTTAATGAATTTTGGTTATGATTTCATGTTAAAATAAGGAGTTTGTTTTTATTAATTAACCTTATTTAAATGAGGTTGGTGGAAAACATATCATTCAAATAGAATGAATCTCACCATTTAATCATAAATGCTAAATGACACAGTGGTGGGCCTTAATTTTAGAAGGTTGGTGGTTAGGGGTTCAACACCCACTGGCCTCAATCCCCCATTTGGCGGCTTTGTTGCATTTAAATAGCACACCCCTCCTTTGCTTAGCAAATACCAACGTGTGGTGTAGCGGCCATTTTAGAAGGTTTATTGGTAGGGGGTTATGAGTTTGGAAGGTTTGGTGGTAGGGAATTGTGAGTTTGAATTCCATGAAGACAATTTGCTAACTGCTTTTCAAGGTGCCTCCTCATCAATAATAATAATTATTTTCTCAAACTTCAAAACACCATAACTTCTACATACAGATTCTATTTTTGACGAAAGAAATTTGGTTGGAAAGATCTCAACAAGTTCTTTCATTTGAAATCCATTGTTGACAACTTTTGAGATCATTAATTTTTCCACTTGTTTACGACCTTTGGTCCCAGTTTGACAAAACTTTGACTGGCCATAACTTTTTCTTATGGATTCTAATTTCACCTATTCAAGTTGTGTTGGAGTTAGAACTGTGAACACTTTGTAATGATGTTGATTCTTGGAGTATTGGGGACATTTTAATTTTCATTGATTTTTATCCCCTAGATCAAGCCTCCCCACTGAAGAGCTTTTGGACCTCCAAAAGTTTAATTACTTGGAAAGTAGGTAAGGGTAAAGTTCCCTCACTTTATCAATCTCCATCCACCTTGCCTTGCTTGGATGCATCCTTTTCAATCCCACTCGGAGGTATTCAATTGGTCCTCTTCATGATGTCCTAACATTCCTGCCAAGGATGACATCTTCTGGCAATTCTGACATGTACTCTAGTGAAAGATTATCAATGGATGGAACCTGAATGTCTATGTCTTCATCCAAGATCATTGGAGGCTTGGGTAAATTTGCATGTATGGAGGAAGATTAAGGTGAAAGACATTGGTACTAATCTTTTCTAAGATCTCAAAAGGACCATACTGGACTTCCTTCACCTTGCATTCTTTCCTTGTTGATGTGTAATCAAACTCTATTACCAACTTGAAAATGGTGATTGATATGATGCTTATCATGGCGAGCCTTGTATTTTGCTTGGCTCTGCTCCAATTGTGCTTCTATTGCCTATTGGATTGCTTGGACATCTTGGATGAACTTTAAAGCCTTTTCTACATCATGGCATCCATCTACAACATCATCCTTCTAAAAAGCAAAATCCATTGGTGTCTTAGGCAAGTATTCAAAGCAAGTCTCAAAAGGAGACCTCTTTGTAGAAGAGTGTGCCACATGGTTGTAAGCATGTTGTACATAGTGAAGACTTTCATCCCACAACTTAGGATGCTTACTAAAGTAACCTCTAAAAAGATGAACAATTGCCCTGTTGACTACCTTTGTTTGTCTGTTGGTCTATGGATGGAAGGTTGTACTCTTCTTCAGCTTGGTGTCCATGACTCCCCACAAAGATGACCAAAATTCCCTCAAGAATCAAGAATCTCAATCTGATACATTAGAAGTAGGTAACCCAAAATGAACCCATTCAAATTGAAAGTACAAATGAGTTGTCAATTCAACAGTGACTTGCTTTTTACAAGGTATTAAAATACACATTTTTTCTGAATCGATCAACTACTACATACAAATAATCATGACCCTTCCTAGACATAGGTAAACCCCCAACAAAGTCCATAGATACACTTTCCCATGGATGGGATGGTATAGGTAAAGGTGTGTACAAACCCAATTTCCTATTACTTGGTTTTCTAGTTGCACACATTACGCATCCTTTGATATATCTAGTGACAATTTCTTGCATACGAGGCTAGTAATAATGTTTTTGCAATTGAGCCAATGCCTTACTTACCCCAAATTTTCCTGCAATCAAACAGGTATGTGCTTCCTGGATTACATGTGTCGGTTCATCTTTAGGAATGTATAATTTTTCCAAGTGGTACAACAAATTATCCTACACATAGTAATCTTTCTCTTCTATATGTTTACCCTAGATTAAAGTTGCATAGATATCCTTAAAGTTCTCATCATTAGGATATTGTTCCTGAAAACTTTCATGAACCATATAACTATTCTGAAGGATTATCAAAGCATTTTTAATAGGAGGCCTAGAGAGCATATCTGTTACTTTGTTATGGGCGCCCTTCTTATACCTAATAACCAAATGAAACTGTTGTAGAAAATCCATCCACCTAGAGTGCTTACTTTGTTGCAACTTAGACTGTGAGTGCAAAATATTGAAGAGGCTGGTGGTCAGTGTGGATTATAGTTTCTTTTCCTATTAAGTAGCGTTTCCATTTCTTAACACTCTGAACTAAAGCATAAAGCTCCTTATCATAAGTGGGATAGTTACTTATTGCTCCTTAAAAAAGTCTCAAAGTGGTAGCAGATTAGTTTAGCTCCTTGCATTAGTACAACTCCCATGGCAAATCCACTCGCATCTATCTCGATCTCAAATGGTTGATGTAAATCTGGTAAAGCCAGAACTAGTGCGGTGCTCAACTTTTCCTTCAAAGTGTCAAAAGCCTTCTGTTGCGGACCTCCCCACTAAAAGGTTGCCTTCATATCAGTTAATGCATGCAATGATGATGCAATATAAGAGAAGTTTACAATGAACTTTCTCCAGTACTGAACTGCACCTAAGAAACTCCTAACTTTTGTAACTGTACTTGGCTTAGGGCATTTTCCAATACATTCAACCTTTGCAGGATCTACTTTCAATTGACCATTCCCTACAACATAGCCTAAGTACACTAATGATGTCTTAGCAAATTCACATTTAGACATTTTTACATAAAGTTTTTCTTTTCTCAATACATCCAAGACTCTTTTTACATGAGTTACATGATCATCCCAAGAATTACTAAATACAAGGATATCATCTAAATTGATTATGACAAAATCATCAATAAAGGGATGAAAGACACCATTCATGACTCTCATAAATGTAGCTGGTGCATTACAAAGCCCAAAAGGCATAACCAACCACTCAAATAATCCATTTTCTGTCTTAAAAGCAATTTTCCTAATATCATTCTCTATAATTGGAATTTGATGATATTCACTACGCAAGTCTAACTTAGTGAAATAAATTTCATGTTCTATTCTAGATACCTGTTCTTTACCATTATCTTGTTTAGATCCTTGTAGTCAATGCACATTCTCCAAGCCCCATCTTTCTTTGGAACCAACACAATAGGAGAAGAACTAGGATGAATAACTCCTTTCTCAACGAGCTCTTGAACCTTCTTTTTGATTTCTTCATTTTGCAGAACTGACAAATGGTACATGCCAATGTTAGGAAGTGGCACATCCTGCTGTAACTAAATTTCATGTTGTATCTCTCTCTTAGGAGGCAATCCTTTCGGTTCCTGAAATATATCATCATAAGCAGAAACAACCTTGACCATTTTAGACTTATGTTTAAGATCACACCCCTTAAATGCCTTAGATGTTTCATCTTCTTTGGCTTTTACAAGAATTAACAAAAAGTTCTTATTGGAATTGACTAACCTTTTCATCTGACCAGCATTAACTAATACAAGATTAGTCTTTATCTTATGTGCTTGTACAACATATTCAACCTTATCTTTGAAAAAATGATATTTGTTCTCCCAAGCACAAGACCACAAATATCTAAAGGGACTACATCAACTTCGACCTCGTCTACAAAGTTTGCAGTGATAGCAAATCTTAATTTACATTGCTTAGTTACTTGTAATTGTGCATCATTGCAAACCCATCCAAGCGAATATGGTTTTGGATGAGGTGTTTTAGTCAAGTAAGCTCTTTAACAACTTCTTCAGCTATCAAATTAACTTGAGAACCCGTATCAAACAAAGTATAAACCTTATTATGTTTGATAACAACCCAAATTTGAAATAATTCATTCCCTTTCTTATCATTCTTAGGAGAAGATTTTTTACTTGTACTTGAACTTATATTTGAAGAACTTGTAGCTGGAGAAAAAGATATACCTTTTCCTTTACCTTGGATTCTGATAGCAACAATCTTTGTCTCATCTCCGGAGCCAGATCCAAGATCTTGTTGAATTACAACATTAGTCTTTTGTTTGCCTTTATTTCCACCATATCTCTTTAGCCTCTTTTCAAGGTGCAGCTTCCAACACTTAGAATCATCATGCCCTTCTTTCTTGCAATGTGAGCATGTGAATTTTTCACCCTCTTTCTTTATTGTAGCTATCTTTTTTCCCTTTCCTTTGTCTTTGGATTTACCTTCAAACTTAGATGGCTTCTTATCAACCTTATCAATGAAAGTACCCTTACCCCTTAACCCTAAATGTGTAGCCTGTACACATACTTCATCCAAATTACATGGATTCAAAAACCAAAATAGAGTGTCCAAGGTAAGATGAAGACCACCTATGTACTTGAGTAAAGTATCTTGGGTGTACAATGGAACATTTAATGAAATAACCTTTTTACAAAATTCATGAGTGTACTCTTGGACAATTTGACCTCTCCCTTGCCTAAAATGTTGCCAGTTCATCATTAATTGTTGCATATGGCCTAGGGGGTAGAATTGCTTCTTTAAAGCATTACAAATTCTGACCAAGACAAACTAAACTTAAAATGCTGTGAAGCTTCATCCCGAGTCTTACTCTCCCACCAAGTTAGAGCTTTACCTCCTAACCGAAGAGTGGCTAACTGAATTCTATCAACATCATCTACAAGGTTTTGAACTCTACAATAGACTTCTACTTGTTGAATCTAGTCATCTAATTTCTCGGCATTTAACTCCCCACAATACTTTGGCAAGTCAAACTTTACATCCAACTTTATTCGAGGCTTATGCCCACCCTTAAAAATGTTAGAAGACTCAGAATGGGTAGAAGAAGGAGAAGAGGGGGAAGAAGGAGAAGAGGGAGGTGTGTTTGGAGGATCACAACTGTCTCTTTTCTTTTTCCCTTTGCCCTTCCGAGTTGCATGTCTTTGCATCTTTTCTTCTCTTTCCTGTACGAAAACTTCTACCATTGTTTGCAAATTCTAAAGAGTCTTTTGGATACTCTTATCTTGAAAAACTTGTCCACCACCTTCGTCTGTTATTTGTGATGATGGTTTAGTCCTTTATTTTCCAATCTCAGGATTGTATTCCTTGAGCTTTCCTTCACCTTTCCCAATCCTGGATCTTGTTAGCATTCAAATCTGCAATACTAGTTACACAAGAGCTCTGATACCGAACTTGATCTGATTAGGATCTAGGACTATTATAGAGGAATGCTTAACATAATTACATAAAGTTAATTCAAAGCATTAATTAGCAAATTAGCATAAATTAAATGCCTATATGAATGAAGCATATAAAATTTACAAACTAAAAGAAAGAGAGTAGAGAGATAGAAGGCAAAACACAAATTGATAACAGAGTTCGTCCGCAGATTGGACTACATCTCTGGGTCCCTCTCCAATAAGGTGACCGATCCGATTAACTCCAAGAATCACTTACAAGTGTTTACAAGATCATTCCTTTCAAGTACAACAACATCACAATATTCTGATGTACAAGACCGACGACAAAATCCCAATGCATTCTCTCCTTCTCTTCACCTGAATGTCTTACTAAGGCTTACAATCCCCACTTAAATACATAAAATTAGCCAAAATAGGCTAAAACAAATTATTACAAAAATAATCCCTCCATAATCATCCTCATCTTCGTATTTACCCCTTAATGAACTTTGGTTATAATTTCATGTTAAAATAATGGTTTGTTTTTTATAATTAACCTTATTTGAATGAGGTTGGCAAAAAACCTATCATTCAAATAGAACAAATCTCACTATTTAATTATAAATGCTAAATGGCGCAATGGTGGGCCTTAATTTTAGGAGGCTGGTGGTAAAGGGTTCAAACTCGCTGACCTCAATCCCCCATCCCTCATTTGTTTGGAAGGTTTGTTGGTAGGGGGTTTTAAGTTTACCAACTGCTTTTCAAGGTGCCTCCTCATCATGCTGACATCATGATGATGTCATTAATAATTTTTTGTTTTTCAAACTTCAAAGCGCCATAACTTCTAAGTACAAATTCTGTTGTTAACGAAACGAATTTGGTTGGAAAGATCTCAACGAGCTCTTTTATTTGAAAGTCATTGTTGACCACTTTTGAGATGATTATTTTTTCCACCTTTTTATGGTCTTTGGTCCCAGTTTTACCAAACTTTGACTTGCCATAACTTTTTCTTCTGAACTCCAATTTCACCCGTTCAAGTTGCGTTGGAGTCAAAATTGGGAACACTTTGTAATGATGTTGATTCTTGGAGCATTGAAGACTTTTTAATTTTCACTAATTTTTATCCCCTGAATCACGAAGTTAGCCTAGGATTTATATAAGACATAGAGATATAATTTCTTTTCTTGAAGGGTTGGAGTTCAAGTTTTGTTACATTAAAAACTAACTAAAATAAAATTTGAGAAAAAACTTAAAATGAATTCTTAATTATGTACATAAAAATTAAATTTATAAAAGAATAACAAATATTTATATTTATCAAATTTGATTTTCCATTTTATAGATTATGATACTAATATATTTATTACATTGAATTTAAATACTAATATTTAAAAAAAATTAATTTTTTAAAATTTAAATTAAATATTTTAATGATTGAATGTTACCATTTTATAAAGTCATATAGACATTATAATATTTAGTTATGTAACTTTTTGTGGACTACAACAAAAGATAAAATTTGCTAGCATATGCAAATTGATTTTAATCTATTTCAAGAATATTAATAATATCTAAATTAGAAATTGAATTATATTTATTTATGAATGATTAAATGATTGATATTTTCTAAATAATTATTCAATATAAAAAACTCTTGACATCATAGAAGAGAAAAGATAAGAAATTTAACTTACAAAATTTAAATTGAGAGAAAATCAGAATTCATTCCACCATATTTAAAGTTATGAAAAAATTGGAAAAAAAAGTCAAACTCATTCCACCATATTTAACTTGATTATTTTAATTAAATTATCTAAACTTATACTTAATATTATCTTAATTAAATTATCTAAACTTACACTACACTTAACTCTTATAAAAGGAGGTAGACCTTTTTTTTTCAATCTTACCAAATATCCACTTGATAAGGGTTACAGATAAAATAGTCAATTTTTTTTTCCAAATTCACTCAACAGTGATTTAAATTTTTTTTTTTTTTTTTTTAGAATTTTCAAATTTGATGAATAGTACATTTTATTGAACTTAGCGGCATCCAAAAACTCTACACCCATTTGCTGTTTAATGTACTTTGTCGGACTCTGAATCGCGTTTAGCCATTGATCGTTGAAGTCAACTGAGATTTTTTAACGATTGTACCTACCATTGCTTCTTACCCTTCAAAATTAAACCAAAAATCTAAAACAGTTTCAGAGAAGCCGTGATTTGCAGTTCTCACTGCAAATCTTACGTCACACGCGTTTTTCAAGACGAAAATCATGATTTAGAGAAGAACCTGTCACGTCAGGTGCATTTTCTCGGCTATTTAGCCAAGGGCCTAGAGAAGCCGTCACTTGCGGGTCTGGACAAAATGTTCCTCAAATGTTACATCATACGCTCCTTGGCGACTTCCAATACATTCCTGACAATTTGTGGACAGAACTAGTTAAAAACATTTAATAGGCACTTTCAGCAAAACTACAACACGTTTTATATATATTTTTAATGTATTTACATTTTAAGCGGAAAGAGTAAAATTTAGATGAAAAACAAAGGTAATTATATATAACAAAGATTAAAATTTTGAAATAAATCAATGCAAATTATTTTGTATAAATGTAAATTTCCCTGCAACATTGTGAAGAAAAAATAAATAATTATTTCAATCTAGATTTATATATCGTTGAATTCCGTCAAACCGTACTCTGACGATATTTCACTTATAATTTTTTTATTTTAGTCTATGATTCAATTTTCCAATTCCGTAAGACTGTCCTCTGAATAAGTCGTCCGTAGGCCATTTATAGAAGGAAACAGCTCCATCTGCAGAGGAAATTTAGAAAAGGCAAGGCTGAGGTGTCTCAACAGGATAGAAGATCGCACCACAGGTATTTATGACTTCCTCTACAGAGCTGCTTCTGTAAAATTTTCTCTACTTTGTCTTTCTTGTAGGAACATTTGATTTCGACAGCAGATATTTTACGTTTAAAATGAGTAGATCATGGTTCTGAAACTCGGGTAGACAATAATGTGTAGGAACAATAAGAGCAGATTTTTTGTCGTTTCAATCCTATACACATAGGATAGGAAAAAGAAGATCAAAACAGGGCATACATAATTTTGAAAATGGATAGCATTTGATTTAACCAGAGCTAGAAAACCGTATAAATTCTCTCATGGTCGATTCATTTATAATAGTAAAATTTGGGGGTAAGCAGGAATGAGTGAAGATAAAGAATCTGGTGTAAATATTATATTATAATGCTAGTTTTTAGGTGTTTAAATCTGATATAGAGCATATAGAAACAAATAGGATGGATTTTGGGCTTTGGGTTTTTTGGTGAAGTTGGATAGTTCAATGTGAATCAATAGAGATCAACTATTGTTAATTGCAAGGACTTGGCAGTATAAGTGATGAAGCTGATATTGTAGTTTAGGTTAAATTTCAGTTATTTGCTATCAGCAAGATAGGATTCAACCTAAGACTGAAGTTGTCTCTTAGAAGGCAGGCTATAATTTTTTTTTTTATAACTGAAAGAGGTTTTAGTTTAAGATTTGTGTTGTCTGAGTGATTTTGGTGGAATTGATACACTCCAGTCCTTCACTACCAACCAAAAAGATTTCTGTTCCAACCTAAAAATTGTGTTCGCTAGAACCATTTGGCCAATCAGTCAAAGAAATTTCAACCTAAGAGTTGTATTGGATGATTGACTCTAATAGAATCAACACCTATTAATGCTTTGCTTGTAGCCAAAAAGATTTCAACCTAAACGTGTCTTCCCTTATCAGATGACTCAAACAATTATGTCTATCTGTCAAAAATGTTTTAGCCTAAAAGCATTTTCGAACCACTTTTAAAAAATAATTTTTTTTTCATCCTTTACTATCAATCCAAGAAGCTTTAACCTTATTAGAGAACTCTAAATTGAATTTGAAACGCCCAAAAGTGTATATTTTCTCTTAATTTAGATGCTTTCAGTACAGAATGAAAGAATGAAAGCACAATGTATAAATAAATGTTTACAAATCACTAATTAGTAAGATCAAGCTCAGTACTAAATTTATGTTTTATTCAAGGAAATTTAATTGGTACTGTTCCATCTAAAAATGAAAAAGGAATTTACCCGTCGAAATACTTGTCATGGAGGAAAGTTAATAAATTAGAGAAAACTTCATAATCTATGTAATGACCCTGCTCAAATCTGATCCCAAAATGCTGATAAAGGTTCAAGAAAACACTTTGCATACAAGGGTCATATGACTGATATAAAATTTTAGTTTGCTTTTATGGCTCTTTCCTTCACTTAGCATCAACAAGAATACTTGCAAGAAGACTCTAAATTGACTAAACAATGACCTAACATGAATGTGCAACTTATTTTGACAATATTCAATGCATATATGTGACTGAAACTACTTGCAATATGCAGCTACAACAACTAGTAATTTTGACAAACACTTGGGATGCAACCTGTGATGGTGTTAATGCACTTATAGCCAAGTGGCATTAATACAAATACTTGGTATGCAGAATTATAACATTATTTATGCCAAAAAAGAGAACCTACAGCCAATTGACATTTTGTCAAACAATTGGCATGCAAACTAATAAGCTGATCACGAATGATAAATACATATTCAATTACACTATATTAGACCAACAAATTATGTCTCTTTTATTGCACATAAAATGTTAACTACAATGCTAGTATGAAATGGCCAAGACTCTTGGCTTACATCCACAATAATATTGCTTAAGTCTGTTACAACTTTCACCTACAGCCTTACCTTCTAATATGCATCTAAATGATAAGAACAATGCATGTAATATCTAAAGGAACTTGATTGTAGATGGCTGTAATAATTTTTTCCAATGCTCTCTTTCTGCTTTGCTTTTTTCGATCTGCTTTTTCACTTGCTTTTTTTCGGATCTGCTTTTTCGCTTTGCTTTTTCGAATTGATTTTTCGGGTTGTTTTTTCGGATCTGCTTTTTTCAGACTGCTTTTTCGGATCTTCTTTTTTCGGACTGCTTTTTCGGATCTGCTTCCAAAAACTTAAACCCTTAGGTAGTCTGAGTATACAAATTAAGCTCAACTTGAAATGGTTGAATACCACTTTCAAAGTGCAACCCTTCAGAAAATCTTTCACTTCCTCAGTTATGTGATCTACTGGGAGGTATCATTCCCAAAGACCAATAGACTATCTGAAACCCTTGGCTTCACAATAGACCATGTGATTGTATTCACAATCTGATGTCAAGAGAAATGATAAAAACTGGATGATGAGAATGAAGCCCAGGATGCCTATTTATTCTTTTTCTCCACCTTCACCAGAAACTTTTAGAACATTATTTTTATTTTATTTATTAAGTGACTTTATAAGATATTTTTCAAGTCACTTTATTAAATTAATTAAATATAAAGTTACCTTTTTAATATTTATTTATTTGATAACTTTATAGATAATTAACTTAATACCACTTATTTATTTAATTAAAATAATTAATTGGTCATCCTCATAAAATATTCATTATTTTGGACAACTTAATTAATTAAATTAATTAAATCAAATTACCGCCAAAACGGGGACATTACAATTCGCCCCTCTTGAAATTGCTTGACCTCAAGCAATTCACCACCTGGATCCCACAAGAAGAATTGCATAATGTCCCTGTCATTGCCAAACAACTCCTGCAACATTTGCTCAATCCATCTGTCATCCTATCGTACCAACTCAATACCACCAACGCATTCTACTGGCCTAAGTGGAATGTACAACCCAACTTTGCAACAATGGTGAACATTCCCGAATGAAATTGTACCCAGTATGGAGAATCCACATACTGTACAACTCCTGCAGTCAACACAACTCTGCAGATCACCGACCACTGTCTCATAACCATAACTTCCATGCATCGCTGATGGCGAATAGTCATCACATGATAGATAGCAAGAACTAGAACCCAAACCAAATCTGACGGCCATCAAGTCCTTAACACCTGGGTCCACTGCAAACTGATGAACATACCTTGCAGTATAATGCTGATTAAAAGAACCAGCCTCAGTTGATAGCTCGCCATACACAGGTGATGCAACCCACTGCAACTGATCACTAATCAAGCTGGAACTAACTACTACTTCCGAAGATATTGCCAAGGGAGTAGTGTCACTAGCAAGAACCATGCCAGCTGCCGGCTCACCAACATCACACATGATCTCTGATACAACATCACTAGTGTCCTTGCCATTCGTAGTAGAGACCACCACCAAGTCAAACATACCTCCATGCTCAGCTGCAGCGCCCAACTCAACTGAACCTGCCTCCAGTGGAAACGAACCAAACATGCCAATACTGGTATTGAGGACAGATATATCCTCATCTCCACTGCCTCTATCAACCTTGACCATGGACATCCTCGGATCGCCAGATATCGCGGTCTGTGACTATACAGAATCTGGTAAAGACTGAAGTCGCTCTAACTCCATGGTCACCTCAGCCAAATGAAATTGTGACTCCTCGAAAGCCAATTGTGTACTCTCAAGGAACTCAAAAGTCACCTCGAGCTGTTGAGTAAGTTCACTCACCTTATCTTCTTTGACCAATAATGCGTCATATGCTGTACTGCCCCACTCCATAAGATAATCTCTGTCGGCTACCAACTGCATATAAATTTGTCTCAGAATCCGGATAGCCTTCCATAAAGAGTGGATCTCTATCAAGGAAGATAACTGCCTCCCTGCTCATCACTAGTAGGAGAACCCCATCCATAAACTGCTAACAACTGTCGAGCAGCATCGAAATGCTCGCAAGCGATAGCAATGTGTCGCTCACTAACTCTCAGCTGACTAGACACATGATTGTGTTGGTTGGTCAAACTCCTATACTCTACCCCTGGTACACTGTCCAAAGGAGTAACCTCAAAATCGCTATCATCTGTAATACTGCCATCCAAATTCTGCAGACCAACTACTGAACTCATATCATCCAACGGAGTGACTGAAGTATCAACATAAACCTCTGTATCAAAGGAACCCGCTGAAGAGATTAAGTCCTCGACACTGTCCACAACATCCCCCTGGGTGTCATCTGTAATAATCAGATCCTGAGACTCTTCTGTAAACTCTGTCATATCTGAGAGATCATCAACCCATTCCAACAAGAATGGTCGACTGGATACATGAACAATGCCCAACACAAGTGTATAAAAACTAATTCCAGCATCAAACAAGCTGTTGGCATGGATGAGAACTACACTTGGTAAACTACTAATCAAGTCCATGATGGTGCAACAGATACTATTACCAAAAAATGATAGACATCTCCGATCAAAACATTCCCAAGTAGTAAGATAAGGATCTCAACAACTAATCTATGAACGGAAATCAACTGGCAACTCAAGTAAACTCCTCACCTAAGTAATGTGAACAATACCAAATGACTTCACGCACCTATCTACTATACCCACTACAATCTCTGAATCTGGAGTGTGAATGCTAGACATACTCATATCATCATCAACATGTGACCCGACTGTAAAAGAAAACTGAGTCCCTGCCATATGCGCTAACTCTTGAACTGAACTCACCTCGAGACAAAGCTCGTCCACATGTCTCTCAGAATCCTAGAGAGCCAACTGAGTATACATCAAGGAATTCCGAGTATCCTCCAGCTCATGAGAAAATCGGTCAACCTCCTCTTCCTTCTTCTTCAATGCATCTGAATAGATCCCCACAAGATTAAGGAGATGATCACGATTTGAAAGTAGGTGTATGTAACTTACCTTCATTGCTTCCATGCCTTCCTTGATCTGCTGTAAGTCGTCATAAGAAAAACCTGTTGTGACTCCTTTCTGTCTCTCCTGCAGTTGAATCATCCAAATGTGATTCTTGATCAATCCATGCATCTTGTCATGATGAGATAAAGCCGCGACAATATCCTTTTTCTTCGTCTTCAACTGGCTTGCCAAAACACGTGAAGAACTACTAGCCTCTATCTCATGCGAAGAAGCATCCAACTGTGCTTGATACTCATTTCCTGCAAAGTCCTAAATGCTCACTTTCTGATCAACCGTACTATCCTCAAACATGACAGTATCCTCAACTGTTGTAACTTCATCCAGCCCAACTGTACTGGAATCACTATCTGTGTCAGTCACGCAGTCTAGTGTGCCTGTGATATCACCTTCTAATGCAACTGCCTCAACCTGCACAACATCTGTAACCACTTCTGCCTGTGAAGATGATGCAGATAAACCATTACCTAAAGATGTGCTAATGTCTCCCTGTATCGAATCAGCATGTTTGTTAAACTCCTCATACAAGTTTCTGCCTGTCATAGGAAAAGTACTTCGATCCTTAGGCCTATCAATTAGGCTCTTTAACCACGTACATGCCATAGGTGACACATTCCTCTTTTTGGTCCAAACCCACCATAAATCTTTTGCCAAAAGTTTAGAAATTTCATTCTCCTCCTCAAACAAGATTGTGAACATGATGGAGTGCATCGATGCTAATACGCTGCTGAGATGAAACTCATCCATAATATTCCAAAATGTGTTAAACATCCTGTGAATGTCACCGATACAACCTATTGCCAGCATAATGTTTTCAAATCTACACCTTGCAAATACTTCAAGCAATCTTTCCCTTTTTGTGAAATAAGGGTCCCAGATGTTGTCCAACTTTTCAAAGCTTTTTACCATGGCGTGAAGTATCTCTCTCATAATCTAATCGTTATAAGAATTAAGGCCAGCTATTATCCTCATGATTTCACTAATGCAAGAGAGAGCTGCAAGTCTTATCACCTCATCATGATGTCTCAATAAGCAGTGCTTAACCAAAGAACCAAATGTTGGAGATAAAACTGTTTGCATAGCATTGGGTTTTTTTTTTTTTTTTTAAAGGGGTAAACGCTTTGACCTGGAGCTATGAACCAGTGAGGTCACAAATAGGGGACCTCATCCCCATTAGATTTGAACCTTGATGGCAAGGATAACAACTCAACAACTTAACCATCACAACATGCCACTATTGGCACATAGCATCGAGTTTTGACTGATCAATCTTGTCTAAATAATTTTCCAACTCCTCCAAGGTTTTTAGAAGGTCCTCTGTTTGCTGAAATGGGCAATCTAATTTCTTTTTTGCATTGTACATTCTTTCTTCCAAATCTCTGTCTCCTGTTAACGCTATACTAATAATTGAATTCATTCTAAAATGACCCAGTTAGGCTGGCAGGAAACCGCTTTGATACCACTGTAATGACCCTGCTCAAATTTGATCCCAAAATGCTGATAAAGGTTCAAGAAAACACTTTGCATACAAGGGTCATATGACTGATATAAAATTTCAGTTTGCTTTTATGGCCCTTTTCTTCACTTAGCATCAATAAGAATGCTTGCAAGAAGACTTTAAATTGACTAAACAATGACCTCACATGAATGTGCAAATTATTTTGACAATATTCAATGCATATATGTGACTGAAACTACTTGCAATATGCAGCTACAACAACTAGTAATTTTGACAAACACTT
This sequence comes from Cupressus sempervirens, assembly GCA_028749045.1. Taxonomy (NCBI): domain Eukaryota; kingdom Viridiplantae; phylum Streptophyta; class Pinopsida; order Cupressales; family Cupressaceae; genus Cupressus; species Cupressus sempervirens. The sequence goes on from CM053787.1 coordinate 591,043,980, forward strand.
GGGATGCAACTTGTGATGGCGTTAATGCACTTATAGCCAAGTGGCATTAATACAAACACTTGGTATACAGAATTATAACATTATTTATGCCAAAAAAGAGAACCTACAACCAATTGACATTTTGTCAAACAATTGGCATGCAAACTAATAAGCTAATCATGAATGATAAATAGATATTCAATTACACTATATTAGACCAGCAAATTATGTCTCTTTTATTGCACATAAAATTTTAACTACAATGCTAGTATGAAATGGCCAAGACTCTTGGCTTACATCCGCAAGAATAATGCTTAAAACTGTTACAACTTTCACCTATAGCCTTACCTTCTAATATGCATCCAAATGATAAGAACAATGCATGTAATATCCAAAGGAACTTGATTGTAGATGGCTGTAATAATTTTCTCCAATGCTGCCTTTCTACTTTGCTTTTTCTGATTTGCTTTTTCACTTGCTTTTTTCGGATCTGCTTTTTCGCTTTGCTTTTTTCGGATCTGCTTTTTCGCTTTGCTTTTTCGAACTGCTTTTTCGGATCTACTTTTTTCGGATTGCTTTTTTGGATCTGCTTTTTTGGATTGCTTTTTCGGATCTGCTTTTTCGGACTGCTTTTTCGGATCTGCTTTTTTAGAATACTTCCAAAAACTCAAACCTTCAAGTAGTCTGAGTATACAAATTAAGCTCAACTTGAAATAGCTGAATACCACTTTCAAAGTGCAACCCTTCATAAGATCTTTCACTTCCTCAGTTATGCGATCTACTGGGAGGTATCGTTCCCAAAGACCAATAGACTATCTGAAATCCTTGGCTTCACAATAGACCATGTGATTGTATTCACAATCTGATGTCAAGAGAAATGATAAAAACTGGATGATGAGAATGAAGCCCAGGATGCCTATTTATTCTTTTTCTCCACTTTCTCCAAAAACTCTTAGAACATTATTTTTATTTTATTTATGAAGTGACTTTATAAGATATTTTTCAAGTCACTTTATTAAATTAATTAAATATAAAGTTATCTTTTTAATATTTATTTATTTGATAACTTTATAGATAATTAACTTAATACCACTTATTTATTTAATTAAAATAATTAATTGGTCATTCTCATAAAATATTCATTATTTTGGACAACTTAATCAATTAAATTAATTAAATCAAATTACCGCCAAAACGGGGACATTACAATCTATTGTTTGTTCTTGGAGATTTATGAGAATTAGGGGGGGTGTTCTTTAAAATAGACGTGGAGCTGTTTGTGATTTATTAGGAATACTTTAGTTAAAGGAGGTTGGAAACCTAAACCCTCTCTAGAAAATCATCATGAAAATTTCTCATGAACCTTGATACCCTTTTCCATGCATCATAAACCATTTCTTTGTATCCACGCTTGGAAATAATATTAACACCAACTTCATACAGTTTTTTCAAATAAAATGTACAACCTTTCGTGGGCATTAAAATGACAGGAGGAGAGGTTTTACTTTTAGTTTCAATTATGTGGAAGTCTAAAGAGACCCAATCATTATTAAGACATTTGTTAGGAGAAGAGGTGGCTTGGATAAATGAAGCACAACGTTCCTTTGAAGCTTTACATTTGGATTGGGGACTCTATATTCTCTATTAATAAAGGGTGCAAAGTCTAACGGACCCTGGTTCTTTTGCTAAGAAAACATTTTCAATAGGACATTGTATTGTAAAGGGAAAAATAGTGTTAAAGGAGGATATCCATCCCACTTCTTAGACATCACTATAAGGATTAAGATACTCCTTGATTATACAGCGACGAGTAGAAGGAACTGCTTACATAGCATGAATTCACCATACACCTAGAACAAGATTGCATATGAGTATTGTGCATAACATGAGAAAAAGTGGGCAAAGTCACAGGTCCTACTGTAATTAGTAATGTGGTCATACCTAATATCGACCAACACTATTAAAGCCACAAGTAAAAAGGAAATTTGGTTGACTAAAGGAGGAATCCGTAAGTATGACCATGAGGGGTCATGTTGATTCTGAACTTCAAAAGAAGACAATTCATCTTACGAGAACACAACATTCATGTTTATTTCATGCATACAATAACAAGGTTACGATTTTTGGTTTGAGTTTTTGATGCAATACCAAAAACTCCCCTCAGCTACAAACTTAAAGAAGCACAACATATAGCATACATGTAGAGAAGGTCAATTTGCGACAGTGAATATATTCAATCACATTGTTTCAAAAAATGAAATTCCTCACGACTCTCTTTCACAAACTCAAAGAATCATAACATATAACATACATGTAAAAAAACTCAATTTATGAAAATGAATATATTCAATCACTTTGCAAATCAATGTTTCTAAAAAAAATATATTCAATCACATTACAAAACATGTTAAAAGAAAATGCCCTTCATGACTCTCTTTCACATTAATCAATTCAATATAAACACATACAATCATTACATTCTTAGTTTTCATTCTTGACATTCATTTCAGCTCCAACCCTTATCTTTTCCTTCATTCTATGCTCTTCTCTATCTTGTCACATTCTTCATCCTTACTTAGAGCTAAGTGGCACCCAGCTACTCATGTGGTGAAATAAAACTCTCCTTTCTTTTAGCCACTAATCTCAAAACTAGTCTTCTATTTTTTTAGGGTGGATTCCCTATCAATATTACTAGTCTTATCAACAAAACCACCAACTTCGTGCAGGTTTGATTCCTTAGCACAATCTGTCTGCAATGTAGCCTTATCGCTTCTCTTATGCACTGCCTCTGCTCCACTAGGCCCCTCCTGGTTACTCCACCCAATGTATAACCCCTCTCCTCTATGCTGAAATCTCCACAACATAGATCCACTCTGCGTTCTTTTAATAATGCAATCTCGTCTCTCTCTACTAATGGAGCTCGTGTAATATTGAGCACCACTTCTGATATGCATCATGAGGAGGACTGTATTATTCTTCCCAAGATTCTATTTCCACTGCCTTAATTTTCTCAGTGCCATTTCTCATTATCGACTTCTGTTTGTGGCAGTCTTCTTTCTTTCTTTCCCTTGTGCACCATGTATTCAATCATTTGGATGTTCTCTTCCTCCAGTTACATATATTAATAGTCATTAACCAGAAACACAACTCTTCATTTTCTAACTGTCAAATAATCGAGTTTCATTCAGTAAATGTCCATACTTATTTTTTATGTTTCCATTTTGACATGGCCAGGCAGGATGCTCTTGCACCAATTTTAGAGGACGTGTTTCCCTTTATAGGTTAGCATGAAAAGGTGGCATGGTATTTTTTTTTGCATTGTTGGATATGAAACCCAACTGCCTCTTTTTGCCTTCCAATAAATCTGGTTTTTCAACTTGTTCATTTGAAGACTTTTGGGTATTAGAATTGTCTATATATTGGTTGTTTTCTGTTGCATATGCATGGTCGAAAAAACCAGTAATTAATAAGACAATGTCTCTGCTTTGAAAATTGATGTAGTTTTTTGGCGAACCTGTTATCTTTCATTCTTTATTTTCTGGTTCTGTAGATCATTTTTATTTGATCTTCATTACTAACAATTTGGTATCAGACCTCAGTAGTGAAGTTGAATGTAATTTGTTAAAGAATCTCTAGAAAATAAAGGACAAGAATAAATGGAGAATAAAGAAATTCTTTAGACAGAACTTTGGTCTGTGGAAGATGCATGTGGAGTTACCATTGATTAAACAAGTTCTCTCATTCATGCTGGAAGGGAAGCCACCGGGGCTTTACTTAGTGAACCTAAATCATAGCACATGTGTTCGTGGCATACTAAAGAATCTCCCTATTTTCAAAAGAAAATTACCCCAAACTCCTTTTCTCTCAGTGTCCACCTAATACTCCGCACGCCTATCTTTCTAGATATACCCCAAATAGGATAAGGCCTAAAGAGAGAGGCAAGAACTGTTTTAAAACAGAAGAAGACCCAAATTTATAAGAAGATAAAGGTCACTGGTTAGAAAGAATGATTGTTGGTTTTATGGGAAAGCCAATCACATATTGGAAAAATGTTGGTCATACAAAAAGGCACAAGAAAGATTGAAGGGCAATGAATTCAACACTGCTTATAATAGAGTTATTGTTGGCAATATGACCAACCAATCAGATAAGGTAAGTTACATGGTTGTCATTTATGGCAAAATATTTGTTTTGCAAATTAGTCATGTTTATTTGTGAAGGAAAATTGTCTAAGTATAAGACAGTGTTACAGCAGCATGACAGATTTGTTGATAGAGGAATATTCCCTTGGAATATTCTCTTGCGCAGTCAACTAGAGATGCATGACATCATACTGATGATGTATACTAGTGCGCATGTTCGTATGACCAAGCGAGTTCAAGTTATGAAGGAATTAGTGATGCAGTAATGTTACAGCGTAGAACAGAGCATGTCAGTAGAATATGTTAAACAACTTGAATAATTGTTCTAATTAATATTTCTTGGTGAGCGGACTCTAAGAATGATATGTGAGCCGACTAAGGAAGAATTTACCAACATGTTTGGTATAAGTAAAGAACTTCATTTGCGAAGTTGTGTGTAAATGTGATGTGATGTGATATTGCTAAATACATGTGTAACCAGCAATTGCAAAGTAAAGTGAATGTTGTGAAATACAAGTGACAAGTGAATGCGATGTTATGATTTATGATGCGAAGCAAGGTCATGTGAGATATGATGCAGATTGATGTGTGCGTAGTCACTCTCTGTACGAAGAATTGACAATTAGAAGATTTGCAAAGTACATCAAGTATTTCAGTATTGTATGTATACTTATTTCTTGAAGAACTTATTGTATTGCTGCACGTTAGGGCAGTGGGCTCTTCTTGCACACATTATTTGTTCTACCAACTCCTAACAGGGTTGAGGCTTCTAACAAGGCCTAGTCTCCTAACAGGAACTCGAGACACTATACATTCTTATAGACTCCTAACAGGGTCAATATCCTTAACCAGATACTTTATATAGTGAATCATTTCGTGGGTTCCATCCCCACCGGAGTTTTCCCTTGGGCCAGGGTTTCCCTAGTTAACAAATATGGTGTTATGAGTTCTCTTCTTGTATGGTTGCTTATTTTGTTTAGCACTATTAGTATTCTTTCTCATGCATGTGGAAAAGTAATTAAAAATATTTAGTTGTGGTTAAAAAGATTGAAAATACTGATTCACCCCCCCTCTCAGTAATAACTATTTCTAACAATTGGTATTAGAGCTTACTTATTCAGAAGAGGCTTAACAACTTGAATAAGATCCCTATGGATATGGAACAATTGAAGAAGAATCTTGAAGAAGCTCTTGAACAAATTGATCTACTTACAGATGAAAGAGATGGCCTTAAAGACAGATACAAAGATGCAAAAGCTTACATTAGTGAACTAAAAGACAAGATAGATGATCTGAAGCAAAAAGGACCTAGTAAGCAAACCAATGACGATGATATTGAAGATCTAAAGAAAGAGAATGAGATCTTAAAACATGAGTTAAACATAGTTGAACTTAAGCTACGTCTTAAGAAAAATGGAGGAAAGAATGACTTTGGAATTAAAGCTGAAAATGCAGATCTAAGATCCCAGTTAAGCAAGGTAACATCTGAATTGGAGTCTATCAAGTTAGAGCATGCAGAATTAGAAAAATACAACACTATTGTGAAAGGTGAGTTGGTACAAACCAAATAGCAACTTGAGAAATTATATACTACCAGTGAAAAGATTGAAGAACAAATATTTGTACAAAGACCCAGTTATGACAAGACTGGATTTGGATATTTTCTTGGACAATCCGCCAAGAAACCTATTGAGAGAGAAGAACCTGATAGTCCTGAAGTCAAGAAGGATTCGAGCAAAACAGATGATACATCTAAAGACAAAAGACAAAGAGAATGTTACTTACTCTGAGAAACCTAAAGAATCTGAAATAAGGATAACAGAAGAAAGGAATCTCATGCCTGGTGTGATGAACTTGAAGATGATTGCAAACGTAAGTCATTCAAATCTATCTCTAATTTTTATTGTCATAATTGTCATGGATATGGGCATTATGCAGTAGATTGTAAGAAACCTAAATTTGATGGTATAATACAAATAATAAAATGTTTAAGAACACTAACCATGCAAGAAACATAAGATCTCACAGCAATGAAAGTGGAGAAAGAAGAGAAATTGTTTGTTACAGATGCAACAATCTTGGACACATTGGAAGGAATTGCAGAGCACCTGACGACCAACAGAATGAACAAAGAAGAAATGTACCTGTATGCCAATTATGTAATAATTTTAGGCACACAACAAAGTTCTGCAGAATGGATAGAAGAGACTTGAAAAGGAATCAGAATTACAAAAGGAACAATAGAAGAAATGATGATAGTCTAAAGGAAGAAATGAAGGAGCAGACAAAAGAACTCAAGGAAACATTTGTAAAGGCAAAGGAACCTAAAAGCTCTCATACAGCTCTAGAAGATGTACCTAACAAGACAATGAAGTCACTTATTGTCTATGACTCATCCTACCAGGATTAAGTCTTCTCAGCAAAACAAGAGTGTTAGTTATTGATAACTAATCTTAGAAAGAGTATCATAGGTTGCGCAGTTAATAGTACATTCTAGACATTGAAAGGAGTCTACAGCGAAGTGCGCATTGCTTTATATGATCAAGATAGGGATATATAAGAAGAATAATCTTTCTGTTATATAGAGACAATATACAAAGCTAGTGACAGATATGCATTTAATGTGAAGTACAAATTGCGAAAGATTTAAAGGACGCGAATTGATTTGCATACATCATTTGTTTGTGCGAAATTTGAGTGCGAGATCAAAGCAAGATTTGAAGTGTTAAAGAAGTCTGTAGATATGCGAAGTCATCGGAAACCCTAATATGCGAAATTAAGGTATTCTCTGAAATTGTTGAGCATAATCTTTCAGAAATGGCAAGACAAAGTTTTTAATGTCAGCAATAGACCTAGATACAATTTCAAGAAACACCCATTTGTTTCTTTACTTGATGGCCCTCTTGGAGCATTTTCGCAAGTTTCGGAAAACATTCTTCACATCGAGGATATAAGAGATTATAGTCATTGCAAAATTGAAAGCATAGGTGATATAGAGATTCATAAGGAATTGGAGAAAATGTGCAGAAATGATTTTTAATTGAAACTTGAATATGGATATTTAGAGCAACTTAACCTAGTTAAGCATATGTTCTACACGGACTTCGACAATCATGAATGGACAAGGATAATTCTGAGCAGAGTGCATGATGATCTTCTATGGCTAGGAGATTCTATCATAAGTATCGATAATGACCTAATTCACAAGGTCACAATTCTAAATAATGAAGGAAGTAATCTTGTGAACATTAAGAATGTGTGCAAGATAGTTGAGACAAATCTCAACACATGTTTTGACGACAAGAACATGAAGGTCAATAGCATTCAGGATGATGGAGTAAGACTGATTTGCAAAATTTTGGGATACAAATTCAATCATGGATCAAGGATAGATTCAGTCCTTGCAGGATTTCTTCATGCAGCTTACTTGGTAGTAAAAGGTGAAGATGTTAATCTGTGTGACATTATCCGAACACAGCTGTTGGATAATATATCAAGAATCAAGAAGTCTAGGAGCATAGTCTTTAGGTTTGTATCCCTACTGACTCATATATTCTTCTATGCAATTAAGAAGTTTCCTGGTATCAAAAATTGGGATGAAAGTGAGTGTGCAATGCAAACAATCACTCATGCATATAGAGCCAGACCTGAAACAATCAAAGACAGTGATATTGACAGAGTAATGAAATCTTTCCAAGAAGAAATGAAACAAAGGTATAGAATACCTCCTGCGTTAGTGGAAAAATACAAGGATGAACTGTGCTTCATGGTAGAAACAAATTTTACTTGTATGGAGGCAGTAGTTCCTCGAGTTAAATTCATTGAACCTATGGGTTATGGAATGAGTGAGGAATTGATTGAAGGGTATGCGCAGATAATCCTTCACTCAGAAGTTGATTTTGAATGTCATAGATGGGGGACATATACTGAGAAAATGAGAGAAGTCAAAACAATTTAAATAATCAAGGACTCTAAGAAAAAGGTGGAAAAGGTGATTGATTCTATTATGAAGGAATCAAGAATGACAAGAAAGGAATTTGATGAAATGAAAGGGATAGCCATGGAAATGAAGGCCAGTGGTCAATCTGAGCTATTGACCCCCACACCTATTGTAGTGGTCGTACCTATTTGAAGAGGTTACAATTGCCCGGACAAGTGCGCAAACACCTACAGTTCCATATGCAGCAGTTGCGCAGCAGCAACCTTCAAAGAATCCAGTAAAGATTGAGGAAGCGCCAATGCTTAGGAAGTCTACAAGGCTGGAAAAGACCACCCCTCCTAAGAAGAGAGTCAAGCAGACTTCAAGTGGTCTAAGCAAGAAGAGAAGAACCTTGTAGATTAGTTCTTCTAAATCTGAGGAAGAAATTGGTGACAGACCAGTAGAGCCAGCTGATCAAGAAGCAAAGACCTCAACCGGACGAAAGGCATGGAAACCTAAGGTAGAGAATCTCAACATGCAAATAATTAATGACAATAATTTGTGCAATTAAATAAGTACTATGATTTGTACAATAATATGGATAGGAGCCAGCTAGAGAATGCTGTAGTTAGGAATATGATTCTGAAAGATAAAAGGTTTGATAGTATAAGAGGTCAGATACCTGAAGATTTGTACAATAGACTGAGAAATAGAAAAAGCAGAGTGACAGAGGAAAACAAGCAAATGAAAATCAATATGGTGAAAAAGTTATGTACCATAAATAATGAGGAAGAGATAACAAAAATTCTGAAGGGAATAACACCACTATTAAGGAATAAAAGGAGATCCATTCTCCTCATGGGAGGAAACTATGAAGAAATAAATGTGGAAACTCAAAAGGCTATAGTTACATTCATGTCTACTATGCCAAATTTGAGTGTGCAGCTAGAGAAGGCAACCTGTATGAGTGCGCAGACAGAAACGGTAAGTCCTATGTTAGAAAAGAGTGCGCAGCCAGAGAAGGCAAGTTTTATGTCTAAGAAGTCTAAGGATTGTGTGCAGACAGAGGAAGCAAGTCCTATAGCAGGCAATCCACCTCACAGTTTTGAGCTACCAATTGGAACACCAATTCCAAGTAATTCACCACATATCACCATTGGTAGTGAATCCATGCAAGTAGATAACACCAACGTGACAGTTGATAGAACTGAGGATCCATTCAAAGATTTTGGTACCAACATTGTTGGCAATATTGTGGATTACAACCGCTCATCTGATGAAGAAAAGGATCAGAAGCCAAAGGAAGATGATGAAAAGAAAATTGAATCCAGCATTGAAGCAACTACTTCAAGTGTGCCCTTACCAGTAGCAACAACAACACCCTCAACACCACCTACTCAAGTAGCAGTGGCAACAGTACAGTTAGATGAAGAAGATGAAGCGCAAAATCTCATATCTTCTTTGAGTAAATTTCTTGAGAAAAAGAAATCAGTCAAGTCTATTGAAAAGACTTTGACTTCAGTTTTGGACAGAATGGAAAAGACAGTAAGCCCTGTGGACACACCTGCTGATATTCAACAACACGCAACCATTTTGTGTAAAGCTTTTGATAATGAGTTCTCAACACTTTCTAATGTAGCTACAATTCAAGCACAAACAGAGCATGATGGTAAAATCCTTGATATCATGTGTGCTAATATAAGGAATGATATAGAAACTTTGAATATATGCATTAAGGCATTAAGACAGTGCATAAAAGAAGGAAAATAGGCTTATGCTAAGTGCAACTTGGCATACATCCATCTTCAAAGTTTTCATGATCAAATCAAAGAAAAGGTAACTGAGCTTTAGATGCTCACTAACAACTTTCTGAAACAGAATCAGAAGTTAGATACCATTGAGCATATAATGCAGACACTTCATGACAGCATAAGGAAAATTCAAGTAGAGAAAGAGAAAGTTCTGAAGAGATTCACTCTTTTGAGAGATCACTTGTTCCCACAGGTAACATTACTAGAAATCCCACAGGTAACATTACTAGAAAATCAGTTGGAGGAATGCTTGGCAGCAAAGACCTCATATGACAAATTTGTGGCTACAGACTTGAACGCAGCAGAGTTAGCCATATATGCCTTATGTCCGCTAATCAGTGTATCTGATGTACTAAAAGAAAGTTGGAAGAAACACTTTGTGCAGTTGAAGACCAACTTCAGTGATTGCTTTTCTAAGTTTTGATGCAGCTACCAGATTTTGACAGTCTTTTCTTTTTGTGGCACCTTTGTCATTGATGTCAAAGGGGGAGAAATATGGAAAATTGTAATTGTAAGGAATTGTAATTGTAAGGGGGAGAAATAAGGAAAAGTATAGTTGATAGTCATAGTTCAAAGTATAGTAGTAAGTTTTGCTAACTTTCTAATCAGAGTTATAAGGGATGTAATCCTTTCAAAACATGAATACAATGTTCTACTGTGTTATGGTTATCTATTTTGATTGGTACGATAGCATGTTTGAGACTTAGCCAATTTTCCCAAAATGTTGCCATCAATGCCAACGGAGGAGATTGTTGGCAATATGACCAATCAATCAAATAAGGTAAGTTACATGGTTGTCATTTATGACAACATATTTGTTTTGCAGATTAGTCATGTTTATTTGTGAAGGAAAATTGTCTAAGTATTAGACAGTGTTACAGCAACATGACAGATTTGTTGATAGCAGAATATTCCCTTAGAATATTCTCTTGTGCAGTCAACCAGAGATGTATGACATCATACTGATGATGTATACTTGTATGCATGTCCGTACGACCAAGCGAGTTCAAGTTATGAAGGAAATAGTGATGTAGTAATGTTACAGCGCAAAACAGAGCATGTCAGCAGAATATGTTAAACAACTAATTGTTCTAATTATTATTTCTTGGTGAGCTGACTCTAAGAATGATATGTGAGCCGACTAAGGAAGAATTTACCAACATGTTTGGTATAAGTAAAGAACTTCATTTGCGAAGTTGTGTGTAAATGTGATGTGATGTGATATTGTGAAATACATGTGTAACCAGCAATTGCAAAGTAAAGTGAATGTTGTGAAATACAAGTGACAAGTGAATGCGATGTTATGATTTATGATGCAAAGCAAGGTCATGCGAGATATGATGCAGATTGATATGTGCGCAGTCACTCTTTGTATGAAGAATTGACAATCAGAAGATTTGCAAAGTACAAGTATTTCAGTATTGTATGTATACTTATTTCTTGAAGAACTTATTCTATTGTTGCATGTTAGGGCAATGGGCTCTTCTTGCACACATTTGTATTTTTTCTACCAACTCCTAACAGGGTTGAGGCTTCTAATAAGGCCTAGTCTCCTAACAGGGACTCGAGACACTATACATTCTTCATAGACTCTTAACAGGGTCAATATCCTTAATTAGATACTTTATATAGTGAATCATCTTGTGGGTTCCATCCCCACCGGGGTTTTCCCTTGGCCAGGTTTTCTCTAGTTAACAAATATGGTGTTATGAGTTCTCTTCTTGTATGGTTGCTTATTTTGTTTAGCACTATTGGTATTCTTTCTCATGCATGTGGAAAGTAATTAAAAATATTTAGTTGTGGTTAAAAAGATTGAAAATATTGATTCACCCCCCCCTCTTAGTATTATTTATTTCTAACAGTGATGAAGACTACAATTCAAAGTTGGGATGTAGTCTTCAATGAGAAGTCATTTGCAGGCCTACAAGTACATTAGTCATCTATGAAAGAGTAATTACCATTTGCTGATGTTCCAAATAACAAATTTTCAATAGTTGGACACAACTTTCCATTACCATTGTTTTTCCTACAATCAAGTCATCTTTGTACCTTTGTTTCCACAAACTTCACAAAATTTGGATTATGCGTAGAGACTCTTCCACCTGTGCTAGAACAAAACAAGAAAATTTGGTTTGAAAATCATATTGGCCACGATCTTATTGGGATACGTTGTATTGTATTTGGGGAGAATACTTCCAAGCTCCCCTACCCCCTCTCGACATATGAAAATAGTGTTTAAAAATAGGATAAAACAATGAAAAATGTACTAATAATTATTGCAACTAAATAAACAGATAACTAACAAAAACTGATGGATGACAAAATAATTGTAAATCATAACTCCAAAATTTGTGCGGAGAAAATCCTTTCAGGAAAATAATTCCACAGCCAAAGCTCCAACACTTCATTGCTTCAAGATTTTGTTAATTCCATCCTTATGCTTCAACTCAATCACAAACTATATAGGCAAGAGATAAAACTAAAAACACAAATGATTCCCGAAGCTATTTAGTCATAAATCATAGAAAATAGAAACCTTCATCTTTGTACTTGTGATCTTATACACCTTTTCAAAAATCTCCCTTATTTTAGCCACACTTTCATCTATCTTTACTTTTTTCACGTTCTTACTATTTTTGCAATTCAGAAGTATCTTACATGTCACAATTGCATTTAGTCACTTCCATGACAACTAAAGATATTTACAATTTTCTAATTAATAATTTAATTCAAATATAGAAACAAAAAGGTTGAGACAACTTGTTGAACACCTTGAAAAAAGCATAAAGGGAAACTGAATAAATCAAGCTTTGAAAGAAGTATGGTCCATGGCCCTTCTACACCAACTGAATTTTTCTTGACAGCTTAAACATCACACACTAAGGCTTGATTCCTTGGCAATAAAAGTGTTAAATAGTCAAAGTTGATTTTTTTTCCAAGCTTAATTTCTTCCTTAGTGTGTGATGTTTAAGGGTGGCCAAATTTTTCATGCTTACCGGTTTAGTAAGAGAATCTGCAACATTATCTAAAACATCTACTTCCTATAACATGACTGTACTACCCTTAAAAATTTCCCAAACAAAGTGATACTAAACATCCATCTGTATTGTCCAAGCATGATGCTTTGGGTTTTTAGCCAAAAAAATAGCACATTGCCAGTCATATCTATTTCATAACCAAAATCTGAACATAATCTCTCTACCCACGGCTCTTGACAAGCATGTGTTGCAGCCATTTACTCTGCTTTAGTAGTCGACAATGCAACTGTAGGTTGTCTTTTTCTCATCCAACTAACTGCTCCAACCAAAGTAAAGGCACAGACACTTGTGGAGCTTCAACAATCCAGCAAAATCTGAATCAATAAATCCTGCAAATCAATCACCTTGCTTGTATCATTAGATCCATGATAAGAAATGCAATGATTAGAAGTCCCACATAAATATCTTAAAACCCTTTTCACATAAGTTGAACAAGGTTCTTCTACAAGATTTTTCATAAATCTACTAAGAGCGTCCATTGCTTGGGCAATAATTGGTCGTGTACAGACCATAGAATGCATAAGACTTCCTACAACACTATCATATGAAATTTTATACATCTCTTCAACATCATCATCATTTTTAGAACATTATTCTAGAGATGGCTTAGTGCCATTTAGAAAGGGAATACTATCTGTTTTACAATCATGCATGGCAAAAAATTGCAGAAATAGTGTTAACATGCTTCTTTTGACTTAACCATAATTTTATGTTCACTCGATCCTTGTTGAAAGCACTAGATATTTGATCCTTGAGTTTCCTAATCATTCCCTTATCGTTTTTGATAAATAACATATCATCAACATAAAGGAAAATTTTAAATGATTGTTAATTTGGCCATTAATTAATTTGACATAAACACAATGATCTTCTTCTCTTCTGATGAAGTCGTGATCTAATGCAAAATAAATAATTTTTTCACACCACATTCTTGGTGACTGCTTCAAATGCTCTTGAATTCAACAAACTTTTCTCTATCACCCATCATATGATGTGAACATCCACTATTTATTATCCAATCAGACTTTTTCTTTTCTACATGTGATACAAGTGCTTTTTCCTCTTTTACGAGACTTTCTTCCTTTATAGCAATAAATCCTATTTCATCTTTCACTTTAACTTACAAACCAATTTTTCTTGTTCCTTCACAACAATATTTCTAGGTTGTCTCATTAATAATTTTTCTCATTGAGATTCTCATGTGTACTGTTTGAAAAAGTGTACACTTGCTTTGTAAGACCTTTTAGCCCTCCTTTTAGTGATCTCCTAGAACATGGATGCATTTATGCTCGTAGTGCTGTCTTTTCCTGAGATTTTGCCCATTTACAATCATTTTTTATGCACCCCTAAGATCTTGGAGGGAATTATGATGAGGAAAACCCTTTGGGTAAGGGTCGAGCTCGTTCCTTACCCCTAGGTAAGGGCTGAGGTTGTTCCTTACCCCAAGGTGTTTCTGCTAAGAACTTGGGATTATTTCAGGGTTTTCTATCCTTTTCTCACCTTTTATAGTCAACCACTTTTTTATTTGATCCCAAAATCATTATAAAAGAAGACTTACTTTATTTGATCATACGTTACTCATATGCAAGAAGTCCATTTGTGTCATCAACTTGTGAACAAGATTCATACCTTCATTCAAGTCATCGTGTGCAAGCAAGCTTTCGAGGGGCATTTAAGGAGTTCAAGTCTAACAAGAAAGGATTCATTTAAAACCCTCATTTCATATCAACAAGCATGCATGTCCTTCTTAAGATCTAGTCTCTTTCTTCATGGAAGATAGTTGAGTTGGCCATCAAGGGAGGAGATCTACATTCATCAACATTGTATATGCATTCAAGAATTCATCCTTCATGCATTCAAGAGAATATTTACATCCATAGGTCTATGATTTGGAACTTGTAGACCTATTGCATTAGTAGAAACATCCTACATTACCATTCTACATCATTCATTCATCTACATACAAACATCTATACATCTTTGTGGATAACAAATCTGAATCCATTCATAGAGGTTTGACAAGTAAGGTGAATATTTACATTTGTCTTACTTTTACATACTTTTTTTATTCCAAAGCTGATTCCTAAACATGGGCTTGACCAAGGCAAGCCCCTTCCCCCCTGTTGTCCTGCATTTTGTCACCACAAAATGCAAGTAATAGTATGAATCTTTTTCAATTTAGTTTCACATTTCTCTGAGATAATTTACTATTTAATTGGCAAACATTGATCAACCAATCGACTCCAATTTGTATAATGAATACTTCTACTGAAGGCTTTCGTCAAGTCCTTTTCATTTTTCATTTTATTAAGCCTATGCTTGATTTTTGAAGCCTTCAAAGTCCTTATTTGGGATTCAAGTGTTTGTCTAGTTTGCTTTACACATTTTCTTTCGTTCAATCTCTTGGTTTTAGTTTTCCCTTTGATTCGGTATATCTTAGGGCTTAGTCAAACTTTTTATTTATTGGCAATTTAATATTATATCAGTATTGAAAAAGTAATTACATCCAAGTTTCCAATGGCTATTCCAGCTTGAAAGTAATAGAACAACACAACATCCACCTATGAACCTTGCTTTCCTACTAGACACCATCTAAAACATACATACATAACAGCATAATTCAAAATTTCCCACAAGTCATGATGGCCAAAATGTGGGATTGCCATGACCACCTATTCATCTAAACCTCACCCTAACAACACTATCAACCATAGCAGAAACATTAACTAAACGTCTCACATTTGTAAATCTAAAATCACTTGGTTGCTTCCTCATGAATGAAGTACATGAACTCATCCCTCTGAGATCCCTTTGGCTTTTTTTCCTTTTGCCCAGCTCCAACACGCTTCTCCTCACAGATTGCTAGAGGGGAAATATCAACTGTAGTCATGTCCAGCTGCTGCTTTGTAGCCCATGATCCTATCCAAATTCAGTGCAGATTTTGAAGACCTCCACAATCTTATAAATGTGGTGAGATTTGTCAAGCGAGCAGAGTACATTGTTTGCACAAAAGTCAACTATCTTTTAACAAATACTAGGTACACTATCCGTACTTTACCAATCCAATTCACATGTTGCAATGTTTCGATAATCCTTCCATAAATCAAATGTTTCTTCAAACAAGGCTGGCCACCTTGATATTGGATAACTTATCAATCAAGGAATTGTTTTTTCTTAAGACATGAGATATTTTGAATTCCTTAACCTCCTGAAGAAACATTCTAATTTGCTTTAAATATTTGTCAAGATACCAAGACTCCAACTACCCCTTCATGATGTCATTCGCCACAATTTGAGAATCTTCTTCGATGTGAATTTTACGAGCTCCAAGTTTTATCCCAAACATCCGCTGCTGCTTGATATTCTGCCTGATTTCTGGTTTTATCTTTGATCCTTTTTGCGCTTAAGGCCATGATGCTACCATCAATTGATCTAGCCACTATTCCAATTCCCGAGGGCCCTGTATTCCCCTTGGAAGCATTGCCAAATTTAATTTTCAGCCAGCCATTTTCAGGCGGAACCCATTCAACGTTCTTTGAAATCCGAAGAGAATCAACTCTCGAAGGCCCATGAACGAGCCGATATTTGATCAAGGGCCAAGTCGTTTGGATAAACACATCTCTGTGTTTTAAAGCGCCCTTGGCCTGAGATGTTGCGTTGGAGACTACCTCTGAAACAACTTTCTCAATTCTCATCAGAAATCTGGGAATATTTTCCTGCGTGTCTTGAAAAAATCAGCTATTTCATTCCTTCTGAATCTCCCATGATGCGATAGACGGCATAATGTTCTAGATTGAAGAATAGACAATTTGAATGTGGGAAAGAAGGCCAAGCGTCCAACCAAGCCTGCAAATTTCTTGGCATTGGACCTTGCTATCCTAATCTTTTATAAATGAAGTCCCACACCTCTTTGGAAAAATCACAGCCCAAAAACAAGCTATCCAAAGTTTCCTTGGTATTGTTGCAGAGAGTGCATCGAAATGGGCCTGCAAATCCCAAGCATTTTAGCCTATCTCAGATCGGATTTCTGCATACTCGACTAACCAAAGGAAAGCCCCCACTTTCGACAAACAAAAGCTATGCCAACACAATTTGTTCTCCCATTAAAAAGCTTCATGATGTTTGTCCAAGAGAGTGTATCCCACTTTAATAGAATATTGCCCACTCTTAGCTCCACATCACTGGAGAGAATCCTATTGATCTGATCTGATTATCTACCTGCTTCTCAGTATTGTTCTAAGCATATTTTTCCCATCTTCTGATATGGTCAAATTATCTAAGTTTTTCCAAGTTGTTGGGAAGCCATGCCATATAGAATTTAGATCCACAAAGTCTGCTACTTTCTCACCCCATTGCCTGCGTGTTGCATCAATCACCAATCCCCCAACATCCAATTCAGCCAGTGATTTTTCAGCATCCCAAGAATCAAACTGAAAATCTATCGTTTTCCCATCTCCAATCTGCCATGTGAGATGGTTTGTAATTAGATTCCTGCATTCAATCAAGAAGTTCCAAATGGGAGAACCTCTCATGGGATTGACAATAGTAACAATTCTTTTGTTTGACATGCCATCCAAATATTTAGCCTGTAAAATTCTCACCCATCTTTGATTAGGCTGGGATTATAACTGCCACACTAGTTTTCCTCCTAGTGCCATATTCATCAATTTCCAATCACGCAACCCTACTCTACCTTGTCCATTTGGCTAAAAAGCCTTTTCCCATGCCATCAATGGGTGTTTGTCCTGTTCCCTACTTCCATTCTTGAGGAATTTACGCATTTTTTGTTGGATGGTAGAGATGACCTTATTTGGGATTATGAAACATGACATAGAATAAATGGGCAAAGCTGATATCACAAATTTAAGCATGAGAATGCCCCTAGCCAAAGTCAACCATCTACTTTTCCAATCCTCCATGCGGCTGCAACAACTATCAATTAGTTCCTTCCAATATTCTTTCTTTGCTACACTAGAGAAAAGGGGACCACCAAGGAATTTTCCTGGCAATTTACCAATGCGTACCCCAAACAAATCTGCTATGTCTTGTTGTGATCCCAATTTTGTATCATGAAATAAATTTCTGACTTATTCCAATTGACCACTTGTCCTGTAGTCACACTGTAAGCATCCATAACCTTTTTCATTGTCCTTGCCTCTGCCATTGAGACTACCCCAAAAACATTGTCGTTTGCGAATTGGGAATGAATTTCTAGATCCATATTTTGTGCAATTCAAATTCCTTTCTATTGTCTGTTAACTCTAAAAGCTTGTTTGACACTTCAACGAGTATAATAAACAAGAAAGATGAAATTGGATCCCCTTGCTGGATCCAACGAGATGTTTTGAAGAATCCTTGAGGGCTGTCATTCACAAGAATTGAAGCTTGATATCCTGATATCATTCCATGTATCCAATTTACCCAATTGCTACTGAAGCCAAATTTATTTAGCACCTGCAAGAGGAAACCTCTATCAACTCTGTCAGAGGCCTTTTGAATATCTAGTTTCAATAGGATGTGCCTTCTATTGCTGAGTTGTATTGAATGGATCGCCTCATGGGCCACTATTATACCATCCACTACAGTTCAATTTAGATTAAAGCCACATTGTTTAGGCGAAATAAGCTTGTCCAATACTCGCTTAAGTCTATTAGCTGCCACTTTTGTAATTATCTTGTAAACCGGGTTGCATAAAGAGATAGGACAAAAGTCATCAAACGATGTAGGTTTGTCCTTCTTTGAAATGAGCATCTCAAAGGTGTTCTTAAAATCCTTGAAAATAAATCCCGTAGTCCTAGATTCTTCTACCATGTTGAGCAAATTATCCTTGAGGACATCCCAAAATTTATGATAAAAGGCAGCTTGGAAACCATCAAGGCCTTGGGATTTATCCCCCTCCCATCCCAAAGACAGCTTCTTTTAGTTCCTTTAGAGTCACAAGCTCCATTAGCATTGTATTATCTGATGGAGTAACTAAGTTGGGAATTGTTAAAATTAGAGCCTAGAAATCCATGAAGATAACCAGCAATAAGAAAGAGTAAAAACTGAAAGAAAGAACACCAGAATTATCCTAAGAAAACCCTTCGAGAATGAAGGGAAAAACCTAGTTACACAACACAAATATATTTTTATTGATAATGAAATGTTCAAGTGTACAATATCCTTTGCTTGATGCGAATATATAACAATAGGAGAGACTCTTCACAATATAACCGAAAGTCTCTTGAGATTCTCATAATTCCTATAATTAATTATAACTCTGAGAATATTCATGTCTTAATGCATGTGAATGACACATGTCATTTACATTTAATATTACAAATTAAACTTAAATGTCCTTTTCAACGGAAGATGACAGTAACAGTCATAATGTCCAGATTTTGAGAGATAAAGATCTCTATCGCAGCTACAAACTTTAACACTCCCTCTTAGCAAGAGAGAGATCTTTCGCTGAATAGTCACACAAAGCTGCAACCAAAAAATTTCTATGATAAATTCTGATCATATGAATTCAAAACATAATTCATGGAGTTACTCAACACGAAAACTTGTAACAATCAATCATAATCATGGAATTACTCAACATGAAACCCTCTAACAATTAATCATATTCATGGAATTACTCAACATGAAACCCTATAACAATTACTCATATTCATGGAATTACTCAACATGAAAAAGATTTGTAAGTCTCGCAGCTAAGCCTTTATCCACGGACTCTTTCAACATGAACTATCATGGAATCTCTTAGCATGACTTCCAACTCCCATCACGGAATCTCTCAATGTGATGACATCATGGAGTCTCTCAATGTGATGTTCACTACCGCATAGTGAAAGAGTTATCGTAGCTGATTCTTACAATCTTAGTGTTGATTTTACATGAATAGAAATAGACATAACAAAACAAGACTTAGTTGCATTTAAGTCTCAAATTCTACAAATATTGCAAGCATTAAAATCATATATGAAAATGAAGAGGATCAAGTTCTACAAATATTGGAAGCATTAAAAGCATATATTAAAATGAAAGGGATTCCATAAGCACTCCCTCTTAATTATGAAGCCTCACTCTGAAGCAAAAAACTCCTTCTAAACTTCATATCTGAATGAAATAATGTATCTTTAATTCAATTCATTAAACTTCATCTTCATCTCATGATTCTTGTTGCATCCTACAACCAATAAAGACTAAATTGATCTATCATAAGGAGATATATAGAGATAAATTCTGAAAATACACTATAGAATACTTATATCTTTCACATGGATTGAGACCATAATCTCTCCATATTTGCCCTTCAATCCTTCGATGATAACCCATCATCAACACTTTTCCTTATCATAACAACTTTGAAATCGTGAAGACAAAACACTGCTAATAGCTGATAAAATCAGACTGATGAATTCAAAGACGACACATAAGAATCCTCAATACCAAAGACAAATGACACCTCCCGCTGAAAAAAAAACAAATTCCAGAGGCAACAAGAAAGGGTTAGAGAGACGCTAAGTGTGACAAAAAGAAAATAATTAACAAGATCCTTTTACTTATGCCAAAAATCTCTGAGCTGTGGCAGTATTGGCTCGACTATAAATCTGCACGCCAATACTGATTAAGTCTGCAAAACCTATCGCTTAACACAAAAGCCGTTAAGAGAATAAAAAAGATTTCCAATATTTTAATACAAAAAAAAAGAAAAACGCTGCACACATTCTACGTTATTCTTAAAGCCATTATGAATTTAAACGACCTCATGAACGGTTGCCATATAAAGCATGACAGCATAAAAAATGACGAATAAAAATAAAAATGAGCTGTGATAAAAAAAAATGCTATGCCATTACACACATGCGATAATGCAAGAAAGGGCCAATTGACACATATAGCAGCAATAAAGAAATGATGCTTTGCACGACAATCTTTAATATGAATCGATACCTTCACTTGAGTGATGAATAATAACTCATCCTATTCCACAGATAATAACTGTAGATGCCTTATGATGCCAGCAAATTGAGTGTCATTCTTTACCTCCGTGTGAGATACGATTGCATTGAATATCATAGTCTACTCATATGAGAATTATGCCGTTGAATATTTTGACTAAAGAAAGCTCTCCAGCTCCTGTGGAGGAAAACAACCACCATGAAGATCGAGGCACCAAAAGGTTCTCATCATAAAGATAATCACAATAAACGGTACATACTTCATGTTCATACAACAAGTAGAAGCCAATAAATGATGTGCGTCCTCCTTCATAAGTACTGCCAGAGCAGGAGCCTTCTTAAAAAAATCTAAAGTAGTGGCAAGATGGTAACACCTTCATTATCACATGATTCGACAACCGTCCAAAAAATATATCAGCTTTCAAACCAGTTCCACAAATCATAAAACCCTTTTTCTGTTAAATGTTGCTGCAAGAGAATGATCACACATGCATACAAAAAAAAACTTCCTTCCTTGATAGTTTTCGAACATGGAAGGATGCTATATTAAAAGAGACATGCCAAATTCTCTCACAGCTACCATAACAATCACATTTTGTCTTAAAAAATTTCCTCATTGATGTTATCAAACCTGGCTTTGATACCATGTTAAAACTAGATCCCAGAAATCCATGAAGATAACCAGCAATAAGAAAGAGTAAAAACTGAAATAAAGAACACTAGAATTATCCTGGGAAAACCCTTCGAGAATGAAGGGAAATACCCAGCCACAACACAAATATATCTTTATTAATAATGAAATGTTCAAGTGTACAATATCCTTTGCTTGATGCGAATATATAACAATAGGAGAGACTCTTCACATTATAACCGAAGGTCTCTTGAGATTCTCATAACTCCTATAATTAATTATAATTCTGAGAATATTCATGTCTTAATGCATGTGAATGACACATGTCATTTACATTTAATATTACAAATTAAACTTAAATGTCCTTTTTAGCTGAAGATGACAATAATGGTCATAATGTCTAGATTTTGAGAGATAAAGATCTCTATTAGAGCTACAAACTTTAACAGGAATTACCTCTAGAATTTCCTCCTGGGCTTGACGCCTATCACAATGATCCACTCTCCATAGAGAATCATAGAAATTCATGGCCTCATGATTAATTGTCTGTAGATTGTCTGATATGGAACCATCTTCACAAGTGATAGATAAAATTCTGTTGAGACTCTTGTGTTCTTTGGCGGAACAGTGAAAGTATTTTGTGTTGTGATCTCCCTCCCGCAACCAAGTCTCTCGCGATTTTTGCTTTACATGGATATATTTAACCATACCTACCCAACAAATCCTTTTCCGTCTCAAATTCTACATCATCCATCACCTCCTCTAAAACCTAATTATTGAGAGCAACCAAATAACCCTCCAATTCTTCCTTTTCCTTGAAGATATTCCCGAAGTGAGTTTTGTTCTAGGTCTTTAAATTTTGCTTGATGTATTCAAGTTTTTCAAAGAACATGAAGACATAATCACCTTTCTTGGTTGGAGCATTCCTCCACGAATTGGAAACCATTTCTAGGGATCCCGGTTCACTGAACCACATCAACTCCATCTTAAAAGGACATCAAGGTGGGATACCATCTCTTTGAATGATAAGGGAAACTAGAAAATGGTTAGATCAGGAAATTTATAAGACACACTTAAAAAATAAGAGGAATTGTAGCCCATGGCCCTGTTAGCAAGAACTTGTCCAATTTCTCTGCCATGTTTGAGAATCCCTTTCTTCGGTTTGTCCATGTAAATGTACCCACTTTTGCTTTAACCTCCCAAATCCCATTCTGAGTGACACTCTTGGAAATCGTTTTGGACTTGACTGATAGTTCCTCTTCCCCCATTGTTATCCGAGGGGATCGATGTTGCTTTGAAATCCCTAGCAATGATCATCAGTTCTTATGGATTTGCACCGACCGTTCTAGAGATTTCAGACCAAACCTCTTTTTTGAGGTCTGGATGGGATGGCCCATACACACTGACAATAAGTCTTGATAAATTTACCGTTTTAGTGCTAAACTTCATCATCTGCCAATTACGTGATTTGGATTGTGGAGTCAATGAAACAGTCAAGGGGTTCCAAAGAATTCCAAGCCCTTCGGAAGCGGCTACAGGATCAACAAAAAAACACGACCAATACTGTCGTACATTGAGAAAACTTGCAGACAATTTCACATTAACCTTTGTTTCCTGAATGCATATTAGGTCAGCCTTAGCGTGATCAAATCCTCTTTTGATTAGACTTCTTTTGTCAGGGGCATTGCAGCCCTTGATGTTCTAGGTTAGGAGCTTCATGGCTTCCCAGGAAAGACAATGTCTCTTCTACATTTAAGCTTCTTTTACCCCTTCATGTTGCTTGCATCTTCCAGTAAGCACTGAATGGATTTCCTCCCTCTTGACTTCATGTCTCCTGGCTTTACCTTATTAGATTTTTCCATTGTTTTCTTAACAGTTCGAGATTTCTCAATGCCCACTTCCTCAATATTGCCAAATGGATCCTCCTCTTCCTCAGAATCCTCAAGTTCCTCAATGTGCTCTTTCCCCCTTTCCAATGACACCTATTGTGAGACAGGTGTTGATAAATCCTCAAAACTTGCCTCCATGTTAATGCGCCCTTTTGAATTTTCAGCATTTTCCGAATTTTTTGGAGATAATTCTACCAAGTTTGAGGGTCCTTTCATTTGAGTTTCCAGAGTGTTTGGATCTTTTATCTTATTTGAAGGGTATTCGTTTTCTAGAACATTGTCATTTGTTGACTGGTGCTCATGACTGGTCTCATTTGTGACATGATTTGTTTCCACATTATCCTTGCCCTCATAGCTTCTATCCTTTTGCAACGCATCATTTTTACTGGTTGGTTGTGATGAGCTTTCTTGTTGATTCATAGTAGTTGATTTCTTGTGATGAGCTTTCTTGTTGATCCAAAATGATTATACTCTTTAATTTTATTAATTATAGGGCTTAATCAAACTTGGTAGTCAAAAGATATGATCATTTAAGTACTCAATAAGTGGACTCTCCAGGCATAGTCGCAGATTTAAAATATCAATGTTATATTTTAATGTTGACATTCACTTTTTGAAAAATATAATATAAATTCACTTTTTGTTATGTTTTTAAGTTACGTTATTAGTTAAGTGACTATAGTGCACTATATGTTATATTTTCATGTTGAACTGCTTTTTAATTTTTCACTTAGGTGACTTTATCTCTATATAGTTCTATTTAATGCTAAGTTTTACTCTATGTTTTATTTTAAAACATCTATGTGAAATATTACTTTTTGATTAATATTGCACAATGATATAAACTATATAGTTTAAGTATTATATTTGACCCCTTTAAGTGATATTAACTCAAAAATCAATTAGACATGTGCTTAATTGGTCACTTAAATTATGCAAACTCAATAACATGTCTTTTTACATGTTTACATGCAAATGCATTTGTAGAGTTCGATGTTGGCTTGAAAATACATGTGTTTAACATACTAAAGCATATTTTAGATATGGAATAGACTTCCTAGAGTCCAATTTACATGAAAACTGTTAATGTTAGTGTAGTTTTAGTTGGATAAAACTCACTATATATATATATATATATATATATATATATGATGTGTGATATGTGTGTGTGTGTGTGTGTGTGTGTAACTGTGTGTTAAATAACAAACTACTATATTAAATACTAATGAATAGACATGTCACATGAAGGGACATGTCTATCCCTATTTCATTTAATATAAGAGAGATAGCTGCCTTTTGGAAAACATATTACCATAATACACATTCAAATATATTTACAACAATCTCTCTAAATCTAACATGCTATCAGAGCAGTGCATTTGCTAGGAACACGTAGAATGCATTTTTTTTGTGTTGATAAAAGTCACTCTGGCTAAAGAAAGGGTAATGTGCCTCAATCCTTGAAACCGATGTTAAAACACATTCCAAAGACTATATTTCAGTGAAATGAAAAATGGGATTACAAAGACACTACAAAATACTGGCGATTAATATCGGTCCACAGATATCTAGCAAACATTTGTCCGCATACAGGAGCCAAGTATCATAGAGACTACTATTGATTAAAGCTCATGATTGGAGGGATAAGCAATTGATAACTTTCTCGTACGCTACACCCTTACATTGTTCTACTAGAATATCACGCCCTTTGTTTTACTCACCCGCACGGTATATGTAATAGATGCTAAAAAAATTGCATGAATAGCATTTGACAAGCCAAAGCAGGACAAGGGGTTTGCATGTGGGCTTTGGAGGAAGGACTTTCCACGCACCTGGTTGTAATTATTGATAGGGCTTACCATGGCAGTGTTGACGGTAGTATGTAAATGGGTAATGGTGGGGAAAAGGCAAGGGGGCGATAGAATTGAGCTATGGGGGAGAGTAATGTTAATGGACAACGTTTGGCAGGAAGTGAGGACTGTGGTGGGTGAGCATTTTGTGCAGCTTTATAGAGGGTCAGTTATTTCCATTTGTATATTGCTTGGGGCGAGGGTGCTTTTGTCTGTAATGTTCTCGATCCGAGTATTTGTAATGTCAGAAGTCTCAATGGAAATGTGGGCAGAAAAACTTAGGTGTTGAGTCTGAGTCTATACTAAATGAGAACCTAAGACCCTACACACGTAGCCCCAAAGAAAATGATTATGTGTTACGATCCCACAAATGAGGAGCAAACACCGTTATAGTACGTGGATGTATGGGCTGGACAGTTGCTTCACATTGCTGTATGACATATATGGTTCAACAGAGACTGCATGGTCAATACTTGACAAATATAATGGTGTAAAATTTATACTTGTGGCATAGCGGTAAGGGGGAGGTATGATGGTTGTGGAGCTTTTCGTATGGAGTGGTGCAAGCATATGTTGTAGGAGCACAATAGTGGTCTGTATGGAGGTGGAGGCCAATAGAACCGTATGGTAGGGTGAAGATGAGGGTGTATGGCAATAGTGAGGCAAGGCATGTGGCAAGGATAAGGTTCGTACGGTTGGAGGGAATGTCGCATGGTTGGTGGGATACCATATGACTGTACAGTGCAGGCAGGAGGTTGTACGAGGTCAAAAGGAGGGATAGGCGTATGGACAAGGAGGGAGTGGGAGTACTGCATGATGGTGGTGTATGGTAGTGTACGACATAGGAAGAGATCGAGGAAAGTGTGTATGGTACTGTGCCGTACATAGTTGTGCTGTACGGAGATGTGTGATTGAAGGCGGAGGGATTGCGGTGGAATTTGGCATTGCCAATTTAAATGCAAATGATATGTATATTAAACACAAATAGCTTGCAAAAACCAGAGAGACCAAATAGATATATGCAACTTGTTACCGAGTAGTAATGATATTTTTGCATACATATGGTGCTCCGATTTTCTAGATTTGAGCCAAGTAATACACCCACAGAATAGGGTGAGAGTTGAATCCCACAGAAACCAGAAAGCCAAGTAGGGAAGATTTTTTTACTTCTAAGATGGTGAACAATACTGATCTCCAACAGGAATTTGCAGTACAAAGAAAACAATCCAACCCGCATACCAACTACTACCTACATGCTGTGCTTAAATACCCTTAGGAGGAACTCTCGAGGGTTTACAAAGACAGTCGATAGCAACACCTACGGAAACAATTAAAATAAAAATGGGCCCGAATATACTAAATCAATCGACCCATAAACAATGCTCTGATTATTTATTTATTTATGATGAGAACATTACAAATAATATGGAAGCGTTGTTGAACCAGAGATGGCAATGATGGAGAGGAATGGAATAGCAGGGAGAGATGTCTTGTTGTTTGGGCATGTTTATGAGCGAGGAAGAGTGGAATATTGATAGGGGCCCATGTCATTTGGTAAGGGACAAATAGGAAATAAGGTTTGACTTCCACATGAGAAAAGAAAGGAAGCTATATCTCTATTCATAAAAGGATCTAACATATTGAAGTAGCATGAGCTTGGTAGAGATATTGGGCACAAATCCATCAAGAATTACTTGAGTTTAGAATTAAACTTTAAAGGTTAGACAAGTATGACTTAACCACGTGTGCAACATACAAGGAAAGATATGACTTTTTTTTGAAATGTAAGGTGAAAAATAAAAGAAGAGTGAGAATCAAAGTTAGTAAATGATTGATTCCTATTTTCTAGTTAATATAAATTATTTGAAAATTTTTATTGATATAAAAGGATAAGATTTAATGACTATTAAAAATAAAAAATTTGAATGTTCTTATAATTAAAATACAATAGTATTATTATTGAGAATAATTATTAAAAGTGATTTTTATTTTAAGAGCTATTTGCCTTGATCAAATCCTCTGATAATGTTCTTGTAGGAAAAGAGATATTGATTTTAGACTCAAAGGGAGTTTGACACCTCTTCAAAGGTAACATTGGATGAGCAGTTATGGCGATTGATATTTAGAGGAAGTCTGGAAATCTGTGTGTGACTACATGGTTTTAATGGGCCTGCCCCCTATGTACACCATGAGGAAGTGACGACTTCCAAATGATTATCACTTGTATTTGTAGAAGTTGTTGAAAGGTGATGATCTTACAATAACTTACTTTTCTATTATGATGTATATCTTACAATGTCTATGCAGATCATGATAGATTATACTTTGCATGGTGGATATTCATATGGTAAGCATTATGAGAGTTCGTGTCCACATACCTTATGAACATTTTGAGTGCGTGGTGAATGTTATGCAAATTGATGTTCAAGAGGCCATTACACAAAGTACTTGGTGAATATCATATGAGATAACATTCAGGAGGCCATTACTCACAATACTTTGTGAATATCTTGCAACTCGACATTCATGAGGCCATTGCTTAAAGAGTACATGCTGAATGTCATATGAGATGACATTCAGAGGGCCATTACTCCCAATATCGTTATCAGAGTATTTGGTGAATATCATTTGTTGATATTTTTGAGGCCAACACTCATGATATCAAAATGTTGAATATCTTATGATAAAAAATATTCTTATAAATATACATTGTGGTAATAAATGGTCCTGTGTTTATCCTCCCTAACTAAGAGGGAGTGTTAATGGTCCTGTGTTTATCCTCCCTAACTATTGTTAGTCATAGATAGAGTCACTGTTTGTTTTAAACTTCCCTTTCTCTTCTACTTTTTGTCGATTGAAGTCTTTTCCCTTGCTGTCCAAGAGTTCATTGTCCCCAAGGTGATCAGTTGAAGTCTTGAACATTCGCAGTAGTTCTCTCCTTCAATTGAACCACTTTGAACCACTTTGAACCTTGGTTCAAAGTAGTTCAAAGTAGTTCAACATAAGGTTTTTCTCTAATATCTTTCTTTGGCAGGTGATGTTTCTCATGCGGCAGTGCTTTCTCCCGAAGTACTTCGAACCACTTCTTGGTTCGAAGTAGTTCAAAGTAGTTCAACATAAGGTTTTGCTCTAATATCTTTCTTTGGTAGGTGATGTTTCTCATGCAGCGGTGCTTTCTCCCGAAGTACTTCGAACCACTTCGAACCTTGGTTCGAAGTAGTTCAAAGCGGTTCAAGACAACATAATCGGCGTTTCTAGCTTGGAAGTACGACGTTTCGTCATCTATTCGTGATATTGTCAGAAAATCACGATTTGGAGGCCATTTCTTTTTTCGAGGAGTGAAAATCATCATTATTGCGAGTGGGGTAAATCTTCAGTTTGAGAAAAATGATTGGGCAAATTATAAACAAGGCGGCCGCCAAAAGGGAAATCATTAAATGAAAAGCTAGTGCAGAATGGCTTTCAAACATGCGAAGGTGATCAAAGTGGTATGTCATTAAGGCCTAGTTATTATCCTGTACTTTCGCACGCAAATGCTTCCTTTGTATAAAAAGCCAATCGGTTCCCTTTAAAATCATCATGCGAAGAACTGGATTTGTAAAGGAGCTGTTAAGGAGAATAGGGAAAGTACTGGATTTCCAGTGGAAAAAGGTGAGAACTTAACAATCTTTGTTTTGTTCTGCAATCTGTATTGTTTTCAAGAGTTTATCTGCTCAAGACTTTGCATGTTTGATTAGCAATGCGGTCAGTTTTACACTTCCTTGGTAATGTTTCTAGTCCTGAATGTGAAAGACCAATTATTTGTGATACAAATTTGCAAGGAGTGAAAGTAGAAAATTTATAGGCCATATTCCTAGAATGTGCCAATGAGACTAATGGATGCATGGAGGTGTTAACTAGTGGATTGATAGAAGCTGCTACATTTCCTCTTGCCTTTGTAACTCGCGAGCTCTTGCAACTATGTATAGATCACTATGACATCAAAAGTAAGAGTATTGTGAGCAAAGATGGCTCAACTATCCTTTCCATTTCAAGAGAAACCATTTCTTTTGTTTTGCGGTTAACAACAAATACCTTTGCCTCATTCTCGCCTACTCAAGCTTTGGCCGAATACAGGGCAGCCCCTAGTAAGTTCCGAAATACCATGGCCATAAAATGGATTGAGATCAATTATGGAGGTGGGTCTAGACTCCCAAAGGTCATTACCAAAGATCACATGAAATCCCACATACATGATCTTGTTGTATTATTACACCGTGTGAAAGGTTCAGCAGATTCGTTCTTGTTTGAGGAATGGATGTTCAGATACATTGAGATCATTTTAAAAGGTGATCAATGGATGGATTGGGTGGATATTATTGCAACTTCTTTGATATCCCAACTTAAGCACGCTAAAGAATCGCGCGAGGATTTCTATATGGCCTTGTATTTAACCTATTGCATTGCCTGTACATGTGATCTCACTCCCCTGCCTCATGAGATATGGAGTGAAGAGATGATTGTTTTTCAATATTGTCCTCCTTTGCAAAAGGATAAGGTTTTAGAGGATTTTCGCAAAGTGCATGATGTACTCCTGGACAACATTTGTTTGTCTTTGGAAAAGGGGAAGATGTCGAGACTCTCCCCTGAGGCGTAGGGATTGGTTCAACAATATGGGAGCTTCTTTATCCAATTTCCTAGGTTCATGTATTTGAGGGTTGGTGGATTCGATGATGAACCTATGAAGTTACCCCAGTATGCCCTTGATTGCTTTGTGTTAGCTGAGTTATGCAGACAGTTTTTTCATGTTATCAAAGACAACCTACCACAGAAGAATTGGGAAATGGCCTTCCCTGTCAAATTGGGTTCATTCGTTTGTAGTAGTATGGATAACGCTTCCATCATTGGAAGCAATCTACGCAGGTTCAACCTTGGTTTCTATCATAGCGGGAGAAATTTCGACAGTAAGGGGTATGCAGCCCAAATTCTCGGCCTTGAAGTTCATCTTCCAGCCACACCATATTTAGAAGATCTTTGGAGAGACTACAAGAATGAGGAAGAGGTTCTAAAAAGGGATCATTCAAGGCTGACCTTGCAGCAAATTAATTCTTTCAAACTGAAATTCAATATAGGAGAAGTAGAGGATGATGGTTCAAACATGGTTGAACCTGGTTGGAAAGAATTAGATGAAACAGAGTCCTTAGCAGTTGATTGGTACAAGGAGGAAGAGGATGACATTAATCGAAGGGCTAGGTTCATATTTACCTACACAGATGATTGGCTATAGAAAAGGGCTCAAAGAATTTTCAATGAACCTCCTGTTGAGGTGACTTCTTCCCTTGAACCACTTCATTCTGACATTTCATTTTCTCCTATTGCAAGTAGTGCATCTATCCTAGATACAAAGGGAAAGTCTCCCCATTTACAAACTATGGCTCCTAGGACAAGGTCCCAAGCCAAGTCAGAAGCCTTGAAACGGTTCAAAGCCCAGAAGCAAGAGATGGCATCCCAAGGACAAGATCTAGGTGATGGACTGCATTCACCTGATGGAGGAGATGGTGACGTTCAGTTTATCGAAGCTCCTAAGACAGAACAACCTAAGTTTCTGACTTCGGTCAGGGATGCTCAGATGATACTTGTGAGTCCTACCATTCCTCCATGGCTGTCAAGTTCAATCAGTAAGAAAAGGAGTTTGCAACCGGTGTCTACGCCGGTGAAGGATATAGTCACAAAATATGCAGCCAGAGGCTCAAAGGCAAAGAAAACAAAAACAGATGCTTATCTGACCAAGGATCCAGTGACAGGGAAAATCATCGCGGAAGTGGCCACTTATAAGCAAAAGAAAGAATCTAGAGATGTCGATGAAGAAGGATTCAAGGTCACTTCAATAGGAGCACTGGTAATAATTTCTTTAAGTTTTCTGCTGACCGCATGCTCACGCAGTCTGAAAAGGATAGTAAGGAGAAGAAAGAATTGAAGGGGATGATAACTACCATGGCTGCGTACATTGACTCTCTGATCAATCTTGGAGCTTCGCCAATTATACAGGTTTCACAACCGTTTGATCTCAGTTCGGCTGAGAGTCAACAGCTAATGAGACAAGTGCAGAAAGGCAAGTTGCTAACTGATGCCATGGGAAGTTGGGCAAATGGTATAATTGAGGAAGGCAATAAATTTATCTCTGAATTTACTAGTGTCTACACAGAGGGTGAAACACTGCTAGGAGAAATTCAAACCTTGGTCCCAGGATGGGAGACAGAGCTAGTGCGTTGCCAAGCAGTAGTTTTCCAAATAACAGAAGTAGAACGTTTTGGAGTCCCCAAATTCCTGAACGAAAATCCTATGAAGAATGTAGACCCTTGCATGCTATTTGTCCTGAAGAACAATATGCACTAGAAAGAGCCCATCTATAGAGAAACAATCAAATAAATACAAGGCATTGAAAACCGGATCACAGAAATGCATGAAAAGCTCATAAAAGATATGAAGATTGTGAATCCAATAGGCGTCTTGCAGTTCGACGAATGGAATATGGATGCCGACGTGTTAACAAAGAAATTCAGTGAAGCGGTTGAACAAAAGAGAGATAGTGAGCTGCCTAAAGCCGAAGACTTCTCTGCATTAGCAAGTATCGAGTCTATGTTGCGCTTGAACAAAAATCTGATGCCACGTTAGAGCCTCAAAATGAAAGAATACAGGTGGCAAAAAGATATGTGCAGGGCTTGATTGATGAGCTTGAAGAATCCTCATTCGCTTGCAACGCAAGAATTCATGGCCACGTTTCGGAGTTGGAAGCTCGTGCGCTAGACTGTAGGAGAGGAAGACAAAACCGACGAAGTTGGAAACTGAACGGTTCACCTTCCAGCATTTCTTTCTTTTTGTTGTTTAACTGCTCTTTCGTTTTATAACGGTTTCTTTTGTAACCAAAAGAGCTGGGTTTTGATGGAGGCTCTTTCGGGTTTGAAAAACTATAAATGTTAGGGCATTTGATTGTTCTTTTTTTAAGCAAGTAATAGGAAGTAGCAGATATAGATAACAGTAGATGTTATAGACTTAGATAATTTTAAAAACAGTGATCTGAGATAGTATATGGAAGTTTTGCTTTCTAAGACTTTGTGCATGGAAGTGTTATATACATATATGAAGAATTTCGGGTTTGAACTTTGAAACTTGGTGTTCAAAGCGTCGGATTATCATTACTTTGTGAATGTGGTTTGGCAATTCGGAAATCTTGGTCACTGTTCTCTTCTCGTAAGTGCATTAGTTTAGTTTCTTAATTCATGTTATATTTTGTGATGAAGATTCGTTCTTTGAAGTGGATTTCATATGTGTGATAGTTTATTTTCAATCATTTATTCGAAGTTTGTATTGTTTCCTACCTCATTGCCCAAGAGCAATTGAGAGATCCTTAGGCACTTTCGAGAAAAAGTGTAAAAATAATATTGTATTCATTGTAAAACTGACAAGGGAGCTATACCTTATAAAAATTCAGAGAGAAAGGTAGATAAAGTCACAGTTTCTCAACTGATGTGAATGGTCATTGTTCTTGTTATAAAATTGGGCATAGAGTAAATCTGATAATTGTTAAAAAGGACAATCTGTTCACCAACAACTATATATATATATAGATATATATATATATATATATACTTAGATATATGGGATATATTACATATGTTATATATACGTGTGTGTGTGTTAAATAACAAGCTATTATATTAATGTGCTGAAAGTCGCTAGTGCTATTAATGTGCTAGTCTATTATATGGGCCAGCGCACTCTTGTTGCTTTTGATGATAAAAAACAAACTATTATATTAAATACTAATGAATAAAGATGTCCCGTGAAGGGACATGTCTATCCATTTTTCATCTAATATAAGAGAGATGGCTGCTATTTGGAAAATGTATACCACAATAAGACAATACAATTATATTTACAGCAATCTCTCTAAAACTAACACAAAACTCCCTTCTACATGCAAAAGACAAACACATGTAATAGCACTTGGAGAGTGTGATTTTCTCTAGGAAGCCAAGTTGAGGAACTGGGCAAATAAAAATGTGTATTTTTAAATATGTAATGAGCCTTTTAAATATATATAAAGGGAAATGTTAAAATACACAATGAAATTTGCAAATATACATGTCATTCATATGAAACTAAGCACAAAGCATGTCATTTAAACAATATATAACTTTAACATACACCATTGAATGCCATCTAGGAAATAATAACCGATTTGGTACTCAATTGTCAATATGTATATCAATATGTGAACAAAAATATAAGTTTAGCAGTGAACTATATCATATAAATATTGAAATCTAAATATGCCTAAAGGCTAGAGGTATGCATTAAAGTTTCATCATCAAGTTCAACATAAAAAACAAAAAAAAAAAAAAAAACTAAGAAAAATGAAGCAGATTGTTGCTCCTATTCTGCTTATGCCACCATGGCATCAAAATCAGAGTCCTCATCCTCACTATAATACTCTACAGGAAGCGTTGTCTCATCTAATGGAACCCCAACCAATCCTGGTGTTGTCTTAGCTTCATCTATCTTGGCCACATCCTTAGGCTCAACATCCTATCGCAAAGCTGGAGTTTGCCTATAGATGATGCACTGCCACTAGCCTGTCCGCTTGTTTAGAGGTAAGTATATTCTTTTTAATAGAGTGGATAAATGAATATGTGGACCAATTCCTCTTTGCAACTGAGGAACTAGCAACCTGTGCAAGGAGGCGAATGGAAAGTACTTTCAACTCTAGTGTATCTCTCCCATGCCAAGTCCACCATCCAATAAGATCTCTCTATGCCAAAAATGCTCTATCCAACCTTGCTTGTGGCTTACTCAAGTTTGGGCCACAAAGGTTGGTGAAGTCAAGGGATTGTGCACGAAGAGTAGAGGCCTCTTGAACTGAATACATCTTATAAATGGCTCTTGTGAAGCCATCCATTACTCTGCATACCATTTGGGATTTATAGCAAAGGTTGCCATATGAAGTGAGATATTCATTATGTTCCACCTTCGTGTCACAATAAGCCTAATGTGCTCCTCGTAAAACCCCAATGTAGGATCCCTTGTTACAATGATTTTCTTCATCTTCCCCAACATGCTGTCAAAAGTCTCATATATCTCTCGAAGACTAGGAGTGTCAGTATCAGTATATCTAATGACATCTATAATGGGGGCTATGACAGATATATCTGCAAGATGCAGACAAAAATGAAAATTAGAATTAGAAATTTGAAGTTAGTATGAAAAACAGCAAGCAAAAGACTAACATTTACTTTAAAATTCAGCAACTTACCTCATTGTGGACCACCAATTGTCATCAAAGATCCTTTGGTTCACCACTGTTCCTTCATAGAACTTAGAATTGGATTGTCATTCTCACTTTGGATTCACCGCCATCAACTGGAGGACCTCATGCACCTCAATCATCATCTGATCAAGATGAAGCATGTCCAATACGTATAGAGATAATCATAAATTAAAATAAAGTTAAACATTAAACAAATCACATGTAAGTTTCTAACAATTATAAACTAAAATAAACGTAAAAAAAACTAAACTATAATTAAAATTGACATACCTTGTCTCAGCTGGTTTGAGGAACTCCTTCGTAGAGAAAGACCTGAATAAAGCGAGGATTCTTGCATACCTGGTGCACAATAGAGGAAGCTGAAACCCTTGTTTAAGCTCTTGGAAGCAAAAAAATCACCTTCTCTTGTTGCAAAATATGAAACCCCCAGCCTGCTGCTATAAACTCCAACTTCACATGCAAAACAAAACAAATGTCAAACAAACATTTTGTGGTTGTGTTTGTCCCTTTCCGTAGTGGGGTCGTTTGTATGTCCCTTTTTTCTGCTAGAAGTTGCCACGTTTTATGGACGTCTCGTGGCAATTCTGGGAAAATGAGAACGTGGGGGGGACGTCCCATACCTGTCCCCCTGTCCCAGGGATGTCCTCGTTTTTGAAACTTGACCTTTTAGGGTGGGGACGTGTCCCTGGGTTACGTAGGATAGAAGACATATTATAATAAGTTTCGTTGGAGAATATCTCTAGGACATTAGGCATGATTCAAGCATATATCTTGGTCATTGCTGTGGGTTTTAACCGTACACATCTGCTTGCACGAGTGTATGATTAGGATTGATAAATGTGTAGTATTCTAAAAATGTTACAAATATTGTTGTGACAACCCTTGCTCCCGAGCCTTAGCTAACAACTAGCATATCATTGAAATATAGTTACTACTTCACACTCATAAGAAGACAGTTATAACAATTATCTTACATGTTCATATGATAGAGATTAATGGTTACAATTAGTTTAATTGAAATATAATAACTAACAATTGAAGGAAAAAAATCAAATAAAACTAAATTGATTGGATTTTAAGTTTGCAATACCTTAAATTCCAAAACCGGAATCTACCTTGGGCAATATCTGCAAAACTATGGGTTAGTCCACATATACCGCTCAGGGCACAAAAGTTATACCACTATATCATTAAAACCATTACTATTTAGGGTAAAAAAACCACTATAACATCCTTATTTTCCCATTGCATATTATGACAATTAAAAATAAATATAAGATACGTTTATATTCATATTCATGTGAATGAATGACAGTTATAACAACCATCAAGTAAGCCTATCTCCTATAGGCAGTTATATTTCACGATTAATTTTATAATCAACTGATTTCACTAATTTCTAAGCATTAAAGGGAGTAACTAACTAAACGATATTAATCATCTAACGTTTCTTCAACTTGAGATTATAAATATAAAGTAAAATACTTGTTACTAAAAGATATTTGAATGCAGATCATATCTCTATCTTGTGCAAGCTTTGGCATTTGGTGGAGAGGAGAAGCATTGTCAGGAGATTAACTCCCAACCATGGACCCTTAAATATCCCCACACAATCTCATCCAGGAAAGGCCCTCCCTACTCAAAATAAACATGGGACACCCAATCCAACCACTGAGCATCCTGCTAATAGACCACTGCTCGACTAGGCAACAAGATCTATACATTTGGCTACTATGAGCTGATTTAGTTATTTTAGATTTGAATAATTGTTACTGATTCATGTTTACATTATCTTGTAGGGATACTCCCATTTACACCGTTTATCTCAACCATGCTGGTCCTAATGGATGAATTTCAGGGTGATTCTTTAAATGATATATGGTTCTTGGAAATATAAAGCATTGCCATCTTATCATGCCCATACTGGCCTCTGGCATTACAGATGAGAAATTATAATACTTTCTAATTTGATTCATCAACATATGGATGCTGTATTTATCTCAGAGGTATATTGACAATACCTCTATACAAGTAAGCTCCCTTAGATAGAGATCAAAGAATACTCATGTATACCTGCAGTTACTGTTTTTCTTATATCCGCACAGATAAACAAAGTAAAGGAGGAAAAAAACGAGACTGGAAATCAGTCCATTTCCTGGACTTAGTATGGATATTGTTTCTCTCATTTAGCAGACCGAATTGTTTAATCTGCTGCTTGAATTCAGAATAGCACAAGAAGATCATATATACACGACTTGAGAGTAGTAAGCTTGAGTCAAGCACATATTTGGAGGTCAATAAATGCTAGAAATGGGGGCCAACTATCTCGTGCAGCAAGGAAAGAATAACCTCGTCCATTTCCTTGAAATGGAACTAGTAGTATGAGCCACAAATTGCGCACACTCAATACAGTAGAGAAATAGATTCCAGATTGAATTGAAACAGTAGCTTCTAAATTTGAGACTTTATGGCTAGAATAAGTATCCAAGCCCCACACGAGAAATGGGAGAGTAAATAAGAATCCCATCATGAGCGTAGATAAAAGGCTCATCGCTGTGCATGAACAATTTTGCAAGAACCTCAAGGTGGCAAGGCATTTAAAAAGGCCATCGATTCAAATTTTAAAAATAAGAGAATCATTCTCCAAAAACAAGGCCCGATGGAAAGAAGTAGAAATATGGACAGTGGCCACTATGGCAAAAATAATAAAACTATCACCAAGGTCCAAATAATTAAGATAGCAAAAACCAATGTTTCAAAATAACGCTTTAATATAATGATATCACCCCCTTTATGCCTGTATGGATAGCTTATATATATATATCTATATATGTACACTTTATTAAAGATCACGCATACATGTATATATATGTGTGTGTAAACATATGTACATATGTTATAGCCACTAAATATGGCCACAGTATTATTATATTAAGACATGATAGAAATTGCAAGATGTTCAGAGATCAATCCCATTATAAAGGTAATCCTTTTGTTTACATATTTTAATGTTATAATTTTCAACTGGATTAGCTCATGGTTGTCCAATGTACACTCTTGCTTGCCTAGTCTTTTTTCGATAGCCATGGTGGTTCAGGACTCGTACCTATTTGCCCAGTGATAGGTGGTGCCCCCCGTGCCCAATTCCTTTCTAGCAATGCATCCCCCCTTTCGATGTGGTCCTACAAGGAAGGGAATTCTTCACGATTATATCATATTCCTCAATATAATCACAATTATCATAACAAGTTATTATTCATAAATCATCATAACAGCTAACCACCCTTTCACTTCCCATGATGAATAACCAACTTTCCAAGTTTTCAAGATAACAATAATATCATAACGATTAACTAACATGTCATTTTCATATGCAATAATAACGATGAACCATCTTACCATTTCACATCATCATAACTAATTTTCCCTGTCAACTGACTTCACATGAAATCTCGACTGCTATATGAACATTTTTAAATTGAGCCAAAAATATGGGATGTAACATACCCTTCTTCTTGTATTTCATTGACCTCGATGGACTTTGAAATTTTAATGAACACTATAAAAGACATTTAAACTTGGCCAAAAAATGGGATGTAACAATTGTAAAGATCTCAACTGTTGTATAGGTTTTGTTGATAATTCTTGTCGTACTCTTATTCCAATTTGCTCCTTGATTTGTTGCAACTTTGTTGTTAAAAAAATACAAAAGTTTGGGACCATTTATTGATTTCAATTCATTCAGCTCAAACAAAATTCAATAGTGTAGGAGTAGGAGTTGTTTATGTACTTTCATAATCTAATGATATAAATACGACCTATTTTTGATTAGCTTCAAATGCATTAATTTTTGTGAGTTATAGTTGTATGTCAGTATCAGCTATATAGTGGTTATTAAGGTAGTCAGTTGTTCCTAATATGCTGATGCTCCTTGGGAAAAAGTTAGCAAGTTGGGTTTGGTAGTTGTTAGTTTGTAATTATTTATTTTATTTGTATTTAATAGCTATTGAGGAATATTCTAAGCAAACTTTCTTCAGTTTAAGATGAACTTGAAAAGTAGAAGATAAAATCCTCTCGTAGCCTTGGTCATTAATCCTCTTTAATTTTTTGATGAGTTGATTTCACTTGGATGATGATACTCTTGACCTTTTGAGTAAGATTTGGTTTTAGAAATTCAAGCTCAGTATTTTTGAAATCCAACGAGATCCACCATAATAATAGAAGATTCTAACTACAGCATTTCAGCTCCTTATAATTATCATTTCATGATTTCAAAATTCTGTGTTATAACAACTTCAAATTATTATAAAAAGGGATTCTAAATTATGTGTTCTCATTAATTTAAAGGTCACAAGATACTTATTATACTACTTACGTTAAGAAACACAAATATATAAACTCCATAAGACCATGAATTAAATGGTTTCTACACAATACATTTTCGAATACAAGGGATTTATTATATGGGTACTTAGATTGAATGACATGTTATACTCTGAGTTATGAAAATTGAACCATTTGATTGTTTAGTTAAGGAGTCTGTGGATTTTGCTATATGTAAACTTCTTAGACATTTAGATAATTGATAAAAGCAAATGAAAATTTCATGTTTATTTTTTCAATCTGTTGATCCAATTTTGAAACTGACTGCTCAAAACCAAACCGTAAGTATGATAGTTTAAATATCTAAACTAAAACTATAAACCATGAACTTATTCTACCTTTTCCCCCTTATTTCATTAGTCTGAGAAGGAAAACTTTCTATTTGGAATTATGTAGGATTGAAATGTATCTCCCTAATTTTTTCCAGGATGGCAACCTGTATATTGAGTTTATTGAGTACATGGTGCCAACAGGTCTTTGAGGTCTTAAAATGAAGTGACATGTGTTCTCCTTTTCTTTGCATTAAAAAATTTCAAAAGGCCTACAGAAGTCATAATGCATCATTCTTTCGACCGTGAGGATCCATCCTTCGATA
Organism: Cupressus sempervirens; assembly: GCA_028749045.1. Classification (NCBI taxonomy): domain Eukaryota; kingdom Viridiplantae; phylum Streptophyta; class Pinopsida; order Cupressales; family Cupressaceae; genus Cupressus; species Cupressus sempervirens. The sequence goes on from CM053787.1 coordinate 591,083,473, forward strand.
GAAAGCTAAGAAAAAGTAATCGCCTGCGGTAAGCAATATTTATTCCAGAGTATATCCATTTTTGACTTGAGTAATCCTGTTTTTAATCTCTGCACCATATAAGATCATCATTATCTCCTTAGAATTAAAAAAAATCTATTATTCATCATACTCTCCAGTTTGAAGAGCTCTTCTCTTGATAGGTCCAAATGTCTTCCATCTTTCCACTGCCACTTCACTCCATCTTCATATTTCCTCTTCATTGACATAGTCTGCAACTCCTGTGCCCTAGGCATTTTCTTCTTTTTGCTTGATTTCTCTATTGTAATCTCCTGAAGTAATGTTGGTTAACCTTCATAGGAGTCCTCTCAAAGTTGGCTCTTTATCCATTCCCCAATTGCCATGTGATGTTATCTATTATAACGTGACTGCAATTCATCATGAAGTTCTATATTGAAAATCCTTATGGTGGGTCCAAAATGGTTTTAATTCTTTCCCTTGACTGATCATCTAAATATTTGTGTGCAAGGATCTTGGTTCATTTCTGTATATAAACTTCACCCCATTCATCATTTGTCAAATTCTATTGTCTCAATCCTACGCCTCTTGCTTCTTTGGGATTACAAATCTGGTCCCAGGACACAAGGGGAATCTTATCTTGTCCCTGGCTTCCATTCCAGAAGAACCTCCTTGTCTTCTATTCAATAGACTTGATGAATTTCCATATATTTTTATACACATCATAGGGTATATACGTATTGCTAATATTACTGATTTCAGCATTAGGATATGCCTTGCTGATGAAAGCCATATGCTTTTCCATTCCTCCATTATCCCAAGACAATTTTTAAGGAGTTTTGTCCATAGCAATGTCTTGTCATCTCCACCAAAGAGTGGAAGTCCCAAGAATTTTTGAGGGAGTCTCCCCATTTTAACCTTGAGTATTTTACTGCTTTCAAGTTTCTTACTTAGATCTATATTAAAGAAAATTACCTTCAATTTGTGCCAATTCACCATTTTTCTCAATAGGGAACAATAACTACCCAGTGTTTTCTTCATGTATCTAGCCTCCCTAAGTGAAGGCTATCCTTCTTTCCACCTCATGGTTATCTATTTGCCCAAGAATTTTGCCATAAAAATAAATAATTCTAGGGATAATGGATTATCCCATCCGACACCTTGAGAAGACTTAAAAAACCCTGAGGTCTGCATTCACAATAATTGAAGATTCTGTTATAGCTGTACAACTTTTTAGCCATGCTACACATCTCTCATCAGAGCCAAAACATCTAAAGACCTGATAAAGAAAGGTGCGGTTATCATGGTCATATGCCTTCCTTATATCTAACTCGACTATGATTTTATCCATTTGAGGCATTCTTGATAGAATGGATTACCTTATGTACGATGAAAATACCTTCCACAATAAATCTCCGACACAAATCCGTGTTGTTCTTTTGAAATTAGAAAGTGTAGCAAAGGCTTTAGCCTATTGACAATTACTTTAGTCATAACTTTGTGTGTGACATTTCATAATGCAATTGTTCGATAGTCCTCAAATGTCTTAGACACTTCCTTCTTTGGGACTAAATCAATTAATGTGTTATTGATATCCTTGTACGTAAAAGCCTTTTCTCTTGATTCTTTGACCAGGTAAACAAGATTGGAACTGATTGTCTCCCAAGATCTTTGAATGAAACCCACAGGAAACTCATCCGGTCCTGGTGCATTATTGCTCGGCAAGGAGAACATGATAGTTTTTCACTTACTATATGGTCATTAGTTTCAACAAGAGAGAGTTCTGTTATCTTCTTATTGCTCTAGAAATAATAGCCTCAATATCATTCATATTGATTGTGTACAAAAATACTTGACTTCCACCTTGTCGATATCTTCCTTCTCTGTGAGAAGTGATCCATTTGCATCCTTGATCATGCTGGTTTTGTTTCTTACGCACCTTACCTTTACCAAGGAATGGAAAAATTTAGTGTTTTTATCCCTTGCCTTGAGTTAACATTCTCTGATTTTATGTCTCTAGTATATTTTCTACCAAGCTTGAATCTCTGTCAAATCCTGGATCAGTTCCTTCTCATTCTAGAATTCAAAGCCAGTCATTCTGTTCTTGCTAACGTTTGAATTCAAATCTTCAAGTTCCTTCCGATCCTTTCTTTTTCTGAAAAAATATTCTTTAAGGTCCTATTCCATTCCTCCAACCTTCCTTTGACGTGTTGTTTTTTAAAAATCCCAAAATCTTTTAATGCTTCCATAGTAGGAGTGCCTTCCCATCATTAATCTATGGGCTGAAGGACATTGGGATAACATAGCCACATGGCCTCAAATGTAAAAGGGGAGCATATGGGTGCATTATTGTCTTGAAAGTTGAGAATGATTAGAAAATGATCCAATCTTAAGAAGGGTAAAATGAGAGATTTAAGTATATCGAAACATGACCTTTCCCTTTTCTTGCCACAAAATATTGATCCAACCTGTCCGTAAAATTTGTTGTTGAAAATAAAACTTTGGGGAATCTGACTGCATTAGATTGAAAGTCTGTCAGACTTCATTTTATCAAAATGTCAACTATTAACATTAAAAGCTCCACCCAATATGAAAAGGGAAGAGCCTAATGATTGTATACACCGTTGATCTGGTTCTAAACTATCCTTTTTTGAGGAATAATATATCTTTATTGGCCTCAACAACATGCACTTTCACCAACTACAATGTTGTTCCTTGATAATTTCGTGAGCATCCACTTTTTGCAGATTTCATAAGATCCCCAAGCCACTTAATTCTCCAATTGCATCCACACAAACATCTTTCCAGTGTGGCCACCCCATAAACAGTTTATCAAACTCATCCTTTTCTAATTTTGTTTCTTTTCAAAATGATATCTAGCTTTTCTTGATCAGAACATCTTTTGATAAACCTCCTTTCATTAAAGGCATTGCATCCTTTGATATCCACCATAAGGTCTTCATGGCTCTTCAAGAAGCAAAATGCCCTTCTCAGGATGTCGGTTTCTTTAGGCACTAGTAGTTAGTTCCAATTAATATTTTGCAGACCTGCATTCTATTGGTTGCTTTTCTCCAATCTTGACATTCTTTTGTTTAACTTGCAAACTTAATGTTCTCTTCTTCGTGATAGCCTCCTCATCAAAGCTTAAGTCTCTATCAAACCATGAGAGACCGATGCCCTTCTCCAAAGTATTTTTTGTTTGTTTGGCTTCTATTCTACGTTCGGCCTCTATTGTCAAGAATCCTCTGTATGCAGATTTTACTATTTTCTCAAAGCAAGGAGACTCTTGACTTCCAAAGATGGAGAAGGAGCAGTGGAGGCTTTAGGGTCTACTTTGTAGATGAGCCAAATCCTCTTCTACATAGCTTCGTGGCATTGTTTCTTTTGAATCTTCCACATTGTTGCCAAATCTAAGAGGTGACTTTTCCATAGAATGTTATACATCCATTTCGATACTTTGTTCATGTGGGACACTTTGCACGTACATCTCACCATCATTCGGCCCTTGCATGTTTCCATATGAGGGTTTTTCCATATTTATTGCATTAGTGGGTGGAGTTTGTTGAATCATTGTTGCCCTAGTGTCTGGGTTATATGATTGCAAATTGGTATTCTCACCAAACACTAAACCCTCGTTCACTTCCTTGTGTTTTCTATTTTGGAAGAGACTTAATGCTCCTTTAATTTTCTCCTCTAATAAATTCTAGTCATTCTCTCCCATCAGTTGCATATTCTGGCTAATCTCTTTGCTTGGTAGCTCTATATTTGTTTTGAAAACATCTCTTGTTTCTTTATCCTATTTACCTAGATCCAAAACAAGACAAATATGAGATGGATATTCTAGAGTAAGTTCCTCCTTTGCAGCTACATTATCCCTTGGTCTCACTTTCCTTGTTTTCTCATTGGAGCCCTCTTCTCTTATGTGGATGACTTTCTAGATGATAAAATCATGAACACTATCCTTTCCTTTTCCAAGCTTAGAGCACTACCATTCTCTGTGCCCTAAACTCTTACATGCTTTGCATTTGTCCACATATTCCTCAACTTCTATATTCTGTTTCCAAAAGCCTGCATTTGAGATTAGGTCAATGTACTTTGGGAGTGGCTGGCCTGAATACTACCTTATACATACCCTTTCATACATACTGTAATCTTTGTTTTCTACATCTTCCCAAACTCAAAGAAATCTTCCCAATTTATTCCTAGTTGCCCCCAACATCTCTTTATCCCATAATTTGAAGGGGAGATTGTAGAGTCTTATCCATACAGGGACTTCATCAATTTTGATTGTCAGGGGATTAAAGTTAGGTTCCCAATCTTTGATGATAACCTCTGTTCCAGCCATCATATATGGTCCATTGTTGAGAATCCATTATTCTGCCTACCTAGTTCCACAGAGCCCTAGATAAAAGACATTTGGCTGGGTTTTCAGCTCTACTTGAAAATGGCAAGTATCAACACACCACTTTTTTATTTTGGAGTCTGTCAGCTAATCACCCATCTATTTCATGAGAAAACCTTTGTCTTTCAACCATTATATAGCATTTTTCCTGCAAGAGTTGTCTACATTGACTGACAATTAAGGGCTTTTGTCTGAGACAAAATATACCTCCAAGGTTCCTTCTTTAGTTGTAGCCGCCTTTGCAGCTTGAGTCTCCATCAGCTGTCATGTCTTTTTTCTACTTTACTCCATCCAGCAACATTTCTTTTCAAAATCCATCCCTAGCCATCGCTTGACTGTAGCCAATGTCTTGCTCCAATCTCGTTGTAGATCCGGCTTCTAGAAGGTTTCCTGAAGCCATTCCCTACTTTATTGCTCAAAATCAGATTTTCCTTTTGCCCAATTCTTCCTGGTGGCATCCAGACAATAATTGCATTATTTTCTGTGACTCGCTACAAGTCATGACCCCCTGTGTTAGATACCGATCTGACTTCCCTGCAAAACCTTTCCAACAACTAGTTCCTCCAAGCCTCGCCATACCCGATCATAAAGAAAAGAATTAGATATTATGATTTTGCTTTTTTATAGTAGTAAATACCACTGAATTTTATTAATATTTATATTTTTTTAAACAAATCTGGTTCAAAGAGAACTGGTAGGAAAGAACTAGGTAAAGTAAACCTCTGGTCTTTCTCATGAAAGAAACTTAAAAGCCGGAATCTCTAGTGACATCAAAATAAGGTGACTGATAAGGTTACATTGTTATAAACGAACACTAGAAACCCCACCTTAAGAGTGCATTGATACAAACCCCACACTTTGCACGTGATAAACATGATAATCCTTATAATACAAAACCCGCCCCTTTACACATGATAATCATGATGATGCTTGTAAAGGAAAACATCAAAAAAGCCTTTGAAATATTATCTCCTTTCCCTTGTCAACTCGGATCTTTGCATTAATAAAAGTTATCACTAGGTTGGTCCAATCTAAGTCTTCCACAATTGGGTATAACGGATATTGCAGAGAGTGAAGCGAGCAGTCTGCCAGACCATCTCTAATAGCATATGCAACTCAACACGTAAATTATTAGTAGCAACCTCTAGTAGACAAAGAGTCCATGTTTAACTGATAACTACCAAGCATCTTAAGAAGATTTAAAAATTACAATCAAAGAAGGTAGAATCTAGATCAGGCATAATTCCTTCACCAAAGAAATACTGTAAATTAGATCCATAGAGATAGTGGGAAACCAAGAAGGTGCAACAATTACAGTTTTCACTCAACCAAGAGCTACCCAAAACTTTCCTAATGTTATCATTTACATGGATATATAAAGACCAGATAAAGGTTTGTAGAGTGTAACAAATGGATTTTAATAGCAAAATAAAGGTGATCTAGAAAGAGTTTTCCTCAACTAATTATTGAACAAAAATATATTGAATTCCTTTTCATGAGACATTAACTACTTTTAACCTATGCTCCACGGAGTTTCCGGGACGGGGACGTTTTAGGGGACGGGAACGTGTTTCCGGTACGGGTACGGGTCGAAGCCAAAATTTAGGGGACGGGACCTCAGGGGACGGCTATAAAATATAGGGAATTTTAAATTTTTTATATATGGAGAATTAGACTTCTTTAGAGATATATTTCTGATATGCATACCATAACAATGATAAATCATAACATTGATAAACCATTCACCATAGAATACATGGAAATTGAAAACTATTAAGATTAGAATCAAAATGAGAATATGATATGATGATATATCCGAATATCGCATACAATTAGCAAAAATGCCCAAAGGCTCCAAGTATCAATCTATCATCATCATGCATGAAATGAAAATCAAAATGACACAATGAAAGTAAATACTAGAAGTGTAAATGAGATGTCCAACTCCATAATAATCAAAAGCAATAATGTATCTGAGTATCTGAAAAGCAGAAGGCCAAATATATGGCTGTCCTCTAGGAATCTAAATCTCTATCTAAATCAAGATCATCATCAATCTCATCCTCTGAATCACTGGCAGGGGTAGGCAGAGGGTCCTCATCCAATGGAACTCCAAGCAGCCCTGGGGGTGTGTTATCCTCATCAATCTGCAATGCATCCTCAGGATTAACATCCCAACGTAGTGCTGGAGTCTGTCGATACTCAAGACTCTGTCGCTCCTGTAGTCGCAATACACTATGAACAGCCACAAGCTTCTCTGATCGTCTAGAGGTAAGGTTGTTCCTCTTGACCGATTGAATGAAGCTATATGTAGACCAATTCCTCTCTGCAGCAGAGGAACTCGCAACCTGTGAGAGAAGACGGGTGGCAAGGGCTTTCAGCTCAGGTGCATCTCTACCATGCCATGTCCACCATCCAATCGGGTCCTTTTGAGCTAATGTAGCTCTATCAGTCCTCGCCTCTGGTCTACCAAATGTTGGACCACGAAGATTGGCAAAGTCAAGCCATTGCCCTCGAATTTTTGCAGCATCCTCTGCACTATACATTTTTGAAAGGGCCTTGAAGAAGCCGTCCTTCACCTATATTGAACAAACAAAAATTAAGAAGTGAGAACTTAGAGTTTATAAACTTTACAAATAAAATAAAATATTTAAAAATGTATTATAAAATCAGAATTCTTTAATAAATTAAACTCACCTCCTCATCATTAGATGGAAGCACTCTCCCAGGCCTTGGTGCATACCATTTTGGATTGACTGCATAGGCTGCCATATGAAGTGGGTTGTTCATAGTGTTCCACCTTTTCATTACAATGGGCTTAAGATGCTCCTCGTAGAACTCCAAAGTAGGTTCCTTATCTTTAACAGCTTGCTTGATCTGCCCAAGCATGCTATCAAAAGTCTCATAAATCTCTCCAAGGCTAGGAGAGTCAGTATCAGCATATCTAATGACCTGCACAATAGGGTCAATGAAGGAGCAAATGTATCTGCAAATGAAAGAAAATTGCAAGTGAGAAACATAATATGTTAAAAAAATCAGCAAGTGCTTAAATCAATTTTTTTTTTTTATTAAATCAGCAATAATAACAATTATGATATCCACCAATTCTTAAGTTTCTTACCTCATTGTGGTCCACCAATGTTCATCTAGGATTCTTCGTTTGACAAGTCTTCCATCTGGGGTGCTTGATTCATGCCATCTATTCCACTCTGCATTGACCACCATGGATTGTAAGGCCTCTTGGACCTCAAGCATCCTCTCCAACAAAATGAAGTAGCTAGCATATCGAGTCTCCACAGGCTTGAGGAATTCTTTTTTGGAAAATGTCCTAAATAATGCAAGAGATGTGTGATGATTGCAAATAAACATTTGCACGTCTCTAGCCTCAAACACCATAGTCTTTATCCAATCAATTTTCCCAAAGTCCTTCAAGGTGTTATTCAATGCATGTACACAACATGGGGTCCAAAAAATGTGTCTATAGGTGCTCTCTATTATCAATCCAGCTGATTTACACACACGGGCTGAATCAGTGACTACTTGCACAACATTTGAAGTCCCTACCTCTTCTATAGCATCCTTCAAAATCTGAAATTGGAAGGATGCATCCTTCTTTTTTCCCGAACAATCAATGGCTCTAAGAAAATAGGCCCCTGCTGTACTAGTGACAATAAGATTGATGAGTGGCCGATGTTTGATATCGGTCCAACCATCCATGATAATAGAACATCCATCACTCATCCATGTTTGCCTCATATCCTCCATCAAAATGTTTACTTTTGAGTACTCTTTGTCAAGGATAGTGGTGCGTAATTTAGTCTCTCCTGGTGGTACAAATGAGGGACCAGCAGCATAAATATCTTTGCACATTTGTTTATAGAATGAGGAACGAGAAACATGGTATGGTATGCCATGAGCAACAAGAAATCTGCCAATGGACTCTTCAGCTCTATCTTTTGCTTGTATGTTAAATAAATCAGCCACATTGGTATCTCTCTTAGTCTTGGCCTTTCCCTTCCCTTTACTAACAGTGCTAGTGGGAGTCAATGAGGGTGTGGGTGTGCTACTCATAGGACCCCCGGATTTCAATAACTCCCCCTCCACATACAACCTATTGGCCTCAAGTTTTTCTTCCTCCGTAATTTTTTTGCAACCTTTCACCCCTTGCCCACCTATCTATAAAAGATGGCAATACACTCTTGTGTAGCTCCCAAAATAATGCTTCTTACATAAATGACACTCCCATTCCCTACTACCCCCCGAATTTTTCTTCTTATTCTTGTCTACTTTTGTGGCAAATTGTACGAGAGGTTTCTTAGGGTTGAATGGGCCTTTGGCATATTGTTTTAAGGCTTTGGAAGGGCACTCAAATGGATTAGGCATAGGGACATCTACATTAGGCTCATCAATGGCTGCCCTAGGTCTTTTTCTTGGTCTTTGTAATTGTGACACTTGAGTTTCTTGCATGGCAACTTCCATGCTATCACTACTTCCCTCACTCTCACTGCTGCTCATGTTTTTGCCTTTGGATTTTACAATGATTTATAGTATACTGCTGCAAGTTATAGAAAAAAAAAATATTTCAATGTTCCATTAACATGCCCTCTTTATGTCATTGAAAAAAATGAAAAATGACAACAAACAACAATGAAGTTTGAATCAAACAAAAAGAAAATAAAAAACATACCTAGAATGAAGTAGAAATGAAGGCAAAACTTTCTCTTCCACCTCCAAAACACACTCCTCTTTTGTTGTTGTTGAATGTTCAATGTTTTCCTCTTCCTCTTCCCAACTTGCAAACAACTCCAAATGAGCAATGAGCTCCAACTTTAACTATTTAAGAAGACACATTAGGGTTAACAACTTAACATCCATGTGGGCCCTAGGCGGAATAGAAAAGATTAAATTTTTTTTAAAAAAAACCATTTTTTTTAACTTTTTAACTCACCCATGGCCGGCTGGAAAATAGGGGACGGCGTGGGCAAAAGGGTACGGGCGAGGGACGGGAACGCTGTCCCCGGTACGGAAATCCGTACCCAAGTTTCCTACGAAATTTTTTTTTGCGTTTCGGGGACCGTCCCCTTTCCCCTCAAAAAGGGACGTCGCAGGGTACGTCCAAAATCCGTACCCGCGTCCCCATTTCGTACCCGGTACGGGTACTAGGGTACAGAGGCAGGGGACGCGTCCCCGTGGAGCATAGCTTTTAACTACCAACGATTAACTGAGATAACAAAACTCAACTGAAGTAACTATTATAACGATCGACTGAAATAACTGTAACAATGATCAAATGTAATAATTGTAATTACTGAAATAACTATGATAACAATCAATTGAAATAACTGTAACAATGATTAACTGTAATAATTGTAATAACGATCAAATGATATAACATAAATAATGATTTACTATCTTTTGTTGCATACAAGTAAAGTAAATGCATAACATGAAATAGAAAAAAGAACATACGAGAAGTATCTGGTGAGTCTTTAATTGGTTGTGCAAGCCTTGGCTTTTGGTAAGAAGAGAAGCATTGACTTAAGCTTAACCTCCCAACCTTAGACCATATTCATCCTCACACAATCTATTGAATAGAAAGGCCCTCCCTACCTCGGGATCGGGCTTGGGATACTTTTAGTCCAGCCACCTGAGCATTCTAGTGTTTAGAATGTCCGCACAATTATGGACGGACATGTCTGAATAATTGGCACTACTGATATGAAGTGATCATAGATGGCAAAAATGCCTTTAACGCCCTTGGCCAAGGTTTTCTGATGGGTTCAATGACCCGATTACCACCGTTCGACTTGATAACAGGGAAACAATAGTATGGACAAGTATGAGCTATTAAATGAAATTAATTTAGAATTGTTATGTCATGTCTGACTTTTATTTCCATGTTATTACAAATTCCTTCTCACCTCTTCACCTTTTGCATAGCTATACATCTGGTGAGTCCCAGGTGCTCGAATCTCAAAGCAATCGGCTTTGTCTGTTGATCCTCTACTGATATAAGAATATTATATGTTTCTAGCTTATCACATTCTGTGATCTGAAAAATGTAACTTTGAGACATGTAGCATAAATATCATTTGATTCTGACTTTCAACACCATAAATAAAATATATCATGTCATAGATACTTGACTTTTATTCATCATAAATAGTTCTCTCCGAGAGAGGGACTAACCAATGATATTTAAACAAAGATGATTTGCATCATAATCTGGAACTGTATCTTAGTGCTATAATATTCAAGATGCAGTAATATTTGATAATAAAACATATTGCAATGCTTGGGATTTGGACAATCACATAACTTAGTAAAATCTGGAAATAAAATGGAGTCTTATTGGATGCTAATAATCAACTCTTTCATGGAATAAATCTTTAGGCACAAATCTCAGTGTGATTATCAATCACGTCTTTAGCAAAGTATCAGTGAAAAAGACAAATTGTTGCAACGAAAATGCAATAGTTATCAAGTGGTATATTGCAGGGATGTTGTGTGATATATGCAGAGGTATCGAGTGATATGAAAGGGAATCGGGTGGTATGTTTTGCTCATGATCTCCCTCAACTTTATAATATAAGAAGGTATTCGAAGTCTCTTTGGCTTCTAAGAAGCCGTAACTCATAAAGAAGAGACTTGGCTCTTGATCGCCAATAAAATATGCCAAATGTTCATTTCAGTTTTAGCAAGAAATTGAATAAATATGGTAAAAGATTTGAAGGTTATAAATCGAGGATAATTATAATTTATATCTATCTACTTGCACGTAGATGTACTTATAAGGTGGCATCATATTATTTATAAAAATAATATTATGGTGTCACTTTTATTCCTATATCTATGTGCACATACATAGGTATACATTATAATCATGTGGTGGAAAAATCAATCAAAAACCATTTGAGGTATGCATTATTTTTAATTAAAATAATTAATGTTTTAAATGTTTATATAATAGCTCATGTGGTCCATCAATTGTATCCTAATGTTCAAGTTGCTAGGTCCTTACCAAGGCAATTAAAGGTCATACCTGTCAACCTGATAATTGGACTAAGCGAGTATCCCATTCCGTTGATCCCATTTAGCAATGCTTCTCCCCTTCATCTTCTCTTGCAATCACCCATGCAATATTTCCACAGTAATAACAAGTTCCATAATAATTCCATAATAACATTTGATATAGATAAAGAATTTAATTATTAACCATAATTCCAAATTCAAGCAACTGCTAATCATCACATGACAAATAATGGATAACGACCATCTTCATTAAACAATTAACATAATGAATACAATAGATATATTTAACTACCCTCTTCACATGATTATGAAAGAAAATCCATTCAATCTAACGGCTATAAATAAATTTAAAATTAGGGCAAAATTTGGGATGTAACATAGAGTCATACATACGAGTATCGTTGATCTCCCGTGGAGCCAAGGGGAAAAACACTATAGGCTTGCATTTCACTCCAACAAATAGTTTGACAAACAAAATATTATACAGAAAATATGTAAGAAAATCAACACAATATAAAGGTTGATAGTAATTCAGGAAAAGATGAAAAGATGTAGATTTTAATAGATTTAATTAGGTGGGGGAGTAGGATCATTATTAAATTCTGAATATAGTAAGCCTCTATCAATGGTGAAATAAGCCATTTTGTCAGCCATTCTGTTATTTACCCTATAGCAGTGTTGAATTTTGTGATAGTGAAAGTATTGGAGACATTTTAATAATGTCTAAGACATATTGCAACGACCAAACACAAGACATACCAGATGTGATGGCTTGTACAGTTATCATGGACTCACTCACAATCTTGAGTTTGCTAATATTCAAAGAGGAGGCCAATTCCAAGCCATATTTTAATGCCATGACTCCAGCATAACTGTTTGTGCCAACGTCAATACTAGCACAAGAAAGCTTAACAATTGACCAAAGAGAAGATCTGATTATAATACTAATCCAGCATTCTCCACGGTTCACCCGTCAAAATTTAATTGAAACATATTGTCAAATAGATTTTCCCATTTTAATATGACATGCTTGTCAAAGGTTTATTAGAAGGAATTGATCTAGGAGCAGGAAATTTATTCAATAATGGCCAATACTTCAAAATATTGCTATCCCCGCTAGAAAAGACCCTCTTCGTACTAGTAGTCTTATGAAGATAACTAAGAGCCACTTAAGAAATATTTTTGTCAATATGATCAAGAAGTTTAGAAAAATCACGAGTGTTTCTTGAAAATCCTATTATTCCTTTTCAATCAAATGTTCCAAAGAACAAGAGAATGATTAATATCACATAGACATGCAAATATAGATGACCAAAACAACAAAGGCCAACTCTAGAAATGTAGTAATAATGAAGAACAAAGTGATGAATACCAACCTAGTTTCCGGAACAACCAATACCAAAACTATTGGGCAAGAGGACACCTAAAAAAAAATGATCAGATGATTTTAGAAAGTAGCCACAAAAAATACAAGGGAAAACAATGGTAATTCCTATTTTGTCTAGTTTCATGCCAGTAAGCACTCGATCCTGAATGGAAAGCCAAGAAAAGGCCCCTACTTTAGAAGGCATGTAGACCCCCATAACAATTTCTTAGGCCAATCAGAAGCACTAGTCCTAGAACTAATGAATTATACCCATCCTTGACAGCATAATTACCAGATTTTGACTTAGTCTAAATCAACTCATCCTCCTTGTAAGAGAATTTTAGAGTCCCATTTCATAACTTTATGACAATTTTATCTTTAATTGCTTAGGGAAACAGAAAAAATCAATGCATTTCCATATAACGAATGGGACAAAATTATAACAGTCGTGTTGATGCGAGTTTTCACTTACATAACATATTAGTAATTGGATATCCGATACGGAGTATCAAACATACAATTCCTCTCTTGAAAAGTTAATGCTCATGAAGACATAAGCAATAGCTCCAATGTTCCTTACTCTTGTGGGTACTCACTCGGTTTTATCGATGTGATTTGCTAGTAATCACGTAGGTGGCCTTAGGCTTTTCATTCAAGGGTGACTTGGGCTTTAGTGGAATGATGGAGATGATGATGGGTTTGTGAAATATGCGAGGGGCAGATAATGTTGATGGTGGTGATGATGTAGGATGTGTCTGCCAATGATGATGTTGGTGGGAAAGTGATGGTGGTGGAAGGTGAATGGATGTGTTCTAATACTTGACTTACTCCTCTAACTTCCTTCTCTAAACCTCGACTACTCAGCTACTCACTATCCTACTCTTACTCCTACGAATGGAAGGTTAACAAATGGACGGGGATCAAATCTAATGAAGGCTAACTAGCGGCCCCACCTCGATAGATGCAATGATTCTAAGGAAAAATAAACTAGTTTACCACACAAGGCTTCCCAACCAGCCGCTACAATGCTAGTGGTCTAGTATTGATCCCTATCAAACATCTACTAATGCTACCATGCAACTATCCATCTACCTTACTCTTGCTTAAACAACTTGAAATGAAATTTGCTTCAACAACTTGAAAAGAAATCTAATATGTGGAAGTAGAAAACATGCAATAACACCCAATGTTCTTAATCACTATGCAAGTCACAACAATGAAGAAGAGAGCAATTTTGGTATTATCTTAGCAACAATTTCTCCAACACTTTACAAATGAGAGCAAATGGCCTTATATAGGGGCTAGAAATACAATAGACGGTGGAGATCAAAATAAGATCAACGATCCAAATTGGATCCAAAAAATCCTAATTAGGGTTGCCACCCCATCGGCCAATGAAAAGATGCCACCTCATCAATGGACTAATGAAAAAAGTGCAAAAAGTGGCAACCAATGAGAAAGCACCAAAATGGTGGCCAATCAGAAATAGACACTTGTCCTATTCTAGAAGAAAGAGAATTTTGCCACTTGGGCTTACATCAAATGATCTAATATAACTCTTCCCTTTTCTTTCATTTTCTTAGCCAAGGCAATGAACTTAGCTAGCCTTTCGTTAACTTCTTCCATAGGCGGACAAGGTGTGTGCTTCGCCCTGAGTTTCGTTGACTTCACCACGCTACTTGTTGCGTGTACAATTCTACTTCTATATATCTTCTTTGCCAAGGGGGATTGTCCTTCCTTTAGTCTGTCCTTCATTCGTATCATGTCCATTGCATTGATATTGGTGTTGATTATTCGCTTCATTTTTGAGAAGAAGGGTGTTTTGGGCATCATATCCTCTTTGTCTTTCTTAGTGTTTGTCCGCTTGGAATTCTTACTTGCACTAACATCCTCCATACTCGTCGCCCTATTACGGGATGGTAGAGTGGTGGACCAGAAGGCAAGTCGAACCAAGGGAAGCAATCCTTAGACTAGAACAAAAGAAGGATGTAAGCTTAAGGACCCCTTTCAACTCTAAATGATTAAAATTCACTTTAATCAATAATCGTACAACGACTTTCCAGAACTAGGACTAGACCTCAAGAATGTCAAATCCACTTGCGAATTAGAAATTTATTATGTAATTCACCTCCAAATAAAATTACCTAACTTAGGGCAAAAATCGCAGCCTCTCTTGAAAATTAGAATTTTATCTTCCACAAATTTCGGCTCCCACAAATTTTGGCTCCCGCAAAATTCGACTCCCGCAAAATTCGCCAAGCAAGAAGAGTGCAGATCTGCTCTTGCAAAATCGCCAACACCTTGAGAAGAAGTGAGAAGTGAGGAAGAAATAGGAGAGAGGCCTCCTCTTATACCCAACTTTCTTACTCCCCCCAAGCTAGCCGACTTGGACCTTAGGAGCAAGAAAAACAATAATTAATGCAAAAATGGCCCACAATTAAATACTTACCTAAATATTAATTTTGTCAAAATGAAAATTGCCAATTAGTTCTAAATTGTAAAAAGAAATTAAATTGTGCCTTGGAGATGTTAAATATTTCCATTTAATGAGGATTTAGTAATTAATACGTCATTAAAATTGGATTTTGGCTAATCAAAAGCCATTTTTCAATATTAAATTACCAATTTCATCATAGGCAAAAAGTTTTCAAGGCAATTTTAATCTGTTAAAGCCAATTTTTTGCAATTTTTCTCCAAATCGATTTTGTTATGCTATTTAGAATTTTTTGACAAAAATAAAATAAAATTGCCTCTAGAGTCAAAAATTGATTTTTGCAATTTAGCCTCATTTCTACAAAATTAAAATTTTCACCAAAGAAAAATTTAAGATTTTCCAAAACTCAAGTCTAACAAAATTTTCTTTCTTTTGAAAGATTATTCAAATTTACACAATTCTATCCGGATTTTCAAAAGAAAATGTTGAAGTACAAATTTTACAATTTTATCTTGCCAAATGTTGCTTTTTAAAATTTTGTCCAATCAAAGGATGAAATTGGTGGCTCTGGAAAATCAAGCTAAAAAAAATCCGGGTGAAAATAAGCTAAGTCTCTCCCACTGGCCTGAAGGTGTCCAAGGCTCAAGATTTTCAAAACTCAAAAAAAACTTTTGGACAACTTTCAAAAACTATTGCCGAGGCGGAAAAAAAAGAAGGGGGTCCCCAAAAAATTTTGTGGCGATGGTGTGAAAACCTCACAAGTCGTCGAAAGAGTCAAGACCAGAAATCTGTAACTTTATATCTCCATAAATCCTTTAAAATGCCAGAAATAGGTGAAAATTCAAGAAAGGAGGAAAGAGGTGGGTGACGATTCCAAGAATCTTCCTGAAACCATGCTCGAGATCCATCATGGATTAGCCAAGACAAGTGCGGATGTATAGCATCTCTGCAATAACTTATAAACTTCTAGATCTTAGAGCCTTAAGGCAAGTTTGAAGCTGTAGAAATCCTCTTGATATTGGGAGCATCTAGATATTTATCCCTAACAAGCCTACACCATTTGAGAAAGGGGAATTTATATAATTTCCATATCATTTTTACACCCAATGCCCTTTTGAAGATCTCCTTACCCCTGCTCCACGACATTCTTTGGGAAGGTATACCTTATCCCGAGCTAACAAGGGAATCTTATCCTTTTAGTAGCATTCTCAATGCACAAAAGATACTTTTTTATGCCCTTCAAATCACTTTTCACCTTACTGAGCGAATTGAGGACAAACATCAAGTAAATAGGATCAACATTCAAGATAGGCATAATCATCAATAATAATCTAGATAATGTGAGCCATTTATCCTTCCAAGACAAAACTCGATTAGAAATGGGAGTCAATACCTTGCCTTAGAACTCATGATTCTCATTCCCTTGAATAAAGGGCATTCCCAGATATTTACATGGTTATGATCCAACCTCAAAACCCTAAAACTCAATAAGAGCCCTACTAACCAAAGGTGATACATTGATCAAGAAGATCTTGGACTTACTTTGATTCACAAGATAGCTTGAGGAAGAGGAATAATCACTTATAATATCCTTGATGGCCATAGCTTCCTCCATAGAAGAAAGACCAAATAAAAGAGTATTGTCAAGAAAGATATTATGAATGTGTGATCCTTCCAAATGCCGAACTCGAATTTCTTTCCAATCCCCATCTAAGTTGGCTTTCTTAATGGCTCCACTTAATCCTTCTACCATAATAATGAACAAAAAGGGAGACAATGGATCCCCTTGTCAAATTCCCCTAAAGGATCCAAAAAAAACCATGGGGTGATCCATTGACCAAAACTGAAAATATTGCAGTAGATATACAAGATGAAATCCATTTAATCCAACTAGTAGCAAAGCCAAATCTGCCCAACATTGTTCAGAGAAAATTCCAATTCACTCTATCATATACTTTCATTATGTCGAGTTTTATGACCATGACAGATTTCCTTTCTATTGGTAAGGAGTGCAAAATTTTATGCGCTAATATGGCCCTCTTCGGAGTTTCCCTACTAGGCACAAAACCTCCTTGCTCTTCAAAGATGATACAAGGAATAAATTGTTCCAACCAAAGAGAAATAGCCTTAGTAAAAATCTTATAGATAACATTACATAAAGCTATTGGCCTAAAATCCTTAAAATTCTTAGGGTGATCAATCTTGGGTATAATAACAATCAAGGTACCTTTCATTTCTTTTGAAATAGTACAATTTCTAGACTCTTCAAGTGCTAATAAAATATTGTTTCCAATAAAATCCCAACATTTTTGAAAGAACAATCTTGTAAACACATCTGGACTAGAAGCCTTATCAAAAGGAAAAGAGAATACATCTTTCAATTCTTGCAAAGAAATTTTAGCCATCAACATCTTATTATCCATTTCTGACACATAATTTGGGATAGTATCGAAAATAGAATTAGTAATTATGACTGGTTCAGAAATTAACAAGGATCGAAAAAAATCAGCTGCTTCAAAAGAAAGTAAATTTGTATCCTCTATCAGATTGCCACTTTCATCTTGAATGGACAATATTTGATTCTTCTGTTTCCTAACTTTGGTAGAGGCATGGAATTTTTTTGTTTTCCTATCACCATCACATAACCAGGTCTCGCAAGACTTTTGCTGCCAGTAAATCTCTTCTCATTGTAGCACCTCCTCGAGTTCACCTTTTAGTTCCTTTTCCATAAGAAATAGATCATAATCCATACCTCCATTGATCACTTGGTCATTTAAAGACTGCAATTCATTTTCAACCCTAGCCTTCTCCAAAAAGATATTCTTAAACTGAACTTTGTTTCATATCTTGATTTTTTCCTTCAAAATTGCAACCTCTTACAAAACTGAAACATGTGAGATCTTGAAAAGAAAGGCATATTTAGCCACAAATATCTCACATAAGGCAAAAGTATATGATCTTGAAATCATATGGGTTCAAACTCAACATATGACTTCCTAGGGTTTCTAACTTTGAGAGCTTCAAACATAATATGAAAATGATCAAACCAGTTAAATGTAGATATTTAAAAACATACCATTATCCAAATTTAGCCAAGCTTTGGAGATCAAAAATTGATCTAGCAAAATCAACGTAACGAGAATTGGAATCGGATCGGAATTGGCAAGGCCAAATCGAATTGTGAATCGAGCATGAATTGAAATTGAATTGGCAACTTAAAAAAACCCTTTAAATTTAGAGATTTTAACCATTTAAAACTTATTTCATGCACCCTTTATTGAATATAACTTAAACACATTAAAATATCATCAAATAGAAGTTAACATACATAAACATGGAACGTAAATGGTAAATCCATCACAGACGTAACTATGTTATACGTAAAATGTAAATTGTAAGCTATAGCTGAAGTAAATAGAAATCATATGATCATAATGATTCAAATCATAGAATGTATGTAAGATGAAGATCCATAAGACATCAAATCATAAATGTATATAAGAATCTAAGATGAAGATCCATGAAACATATGTCTATCAATATTTGTAAACAAAATGAAAAAACAAGGCTCTAGCTCAAGCCTCACCATCCTCATCATCATCCTCAAGCTCGGTCGCATCCTCAACCTCAGCCTCTGAGTATCTAGTCTGCCTTCTAGAAAGGTAGGTCCTAGAGGACTATCGAGCCATAGGCTCCGCATGTAAGATGTGCTCACGAACAACATCACTACGACATGTGTCTGTGTGTGCGTCTATCAGTGCCAGAATGTGCTCTAGCTGCCTCCTCTGCCACGGCCACAACGTTAGCCTCTCTATCCACTTGGTCAACCAACTCATGGTCTTCCTCAATGAAGTTTGGATCCACAACCTCATTGAGCCACTCTGATTCTGGATCAATCTCCTCCAAAATGATCAGAGAGGAGTTAGTGCCCAAAATCTGTCTGATCCTAAGACGAAGGTTGTAATGAACAAAGACAAGATCATTCAACCTATTTCTCCTCTTCAAGTGGATGTGCTCGAACATGGACCAACTGCGCTTACATCCAGAAGCGTTGCTTGGCTGACTCAGAATATGGATGGTAATTTTTTGAAGTTTTGGGGTTGTGGGCCCAAACATTTGCTACCATCTATTTGAAATAAGGGAAAACAAAAATAATTAGTCTAATTTGCAACTTTAAAATTACATAATCAACAATTAAAATGCACAACTTATAAGTCATAAACTTAAGATTCATGAATATATTATTTTAACGTGGCTATGTTGTTGTTTGGGCATCTATGGCCATCCTGCCAGAGAAAGGTGACCCTTCTTTATTATTGAACTTGTCTAGCTCAATGGTTGCAGTTGCGCTATCCTCATCACGACTCAACTCTGGATTATTGTATATAAGTCGGTGAGAACCTCACTCGCCTTGAATTCAAGAGGAAAACAAAATGTTGGATTCAGATAGTAAGTTGCTGCATGGATGGGTCGGTAGTGTTGATTCTGTCGTCTCCTATCAATGATCTTTCAATTAGCGGCGTACTTCTCTTGCACTTTTGCATACTGGGCTCTAATGGTCTTCTTGGTCCTATCCATGCCCTCATATATGTAGCCCATAGAGGGCTTCTCCCCATCAGCAGTTCGTAGGAGAGATACAAGGGGCTTAGTGACCTACACATAATGTAAAAAAAACATTTGAGTCAAAACTCAAATATAAAATAATATAACTAAAAGTAAAACTAAATCATTAAACAATTAAATAATAAATATTAAATACTAAATAGTAAAATACTAAACGTTAAATTGCAATAAATTTACCTTAAGGATTTCTTTAGTAGGTTTCCAAAACAATCATCATCAAAGATGCAATTCACCACATCTACCCCTGTAGTGGTCATAGCATAGGAATATGTAATCCTCTTCTGCCCAACAAACATGCTCTTTAAATCGTCCCTTGATGTCAATAAGGACTACAGTGTGATGAAATTCGAGGCAAACCTCGTAATGCCTGGACGAGCTAACTCCTTGCCTCTTGTCTAGTCCCTCATTCTGCTAAGGATGAATGAATGATTGTAGATAAACTTGCATATACTTTTTACCCATTCCACACATGATTTGACTCACTCAAGCTTTGCCAATTGCCTCCAACATGAGGTCAAGGCAATGTGTTGCACAAGCAGATCAAAATATGGTGGGGTGCCTCTCCATCAAAAGTTTACCTACAACATTTTAAAGTTAATTAGAAATTCAAATATGTTATGAAACTTAGAATTAGAAATAGTTCAAAATTCAAATAAATTTATTTTCAAAACTTGAAAAGTTAAAAGTTTATCTGCAACAATATAACTTGTTGCATTATCCATCACCACCTGCACCACATGTTGTTCCCCCACCTCTACTATGACTTACTCAATAACTTCACATAAGTATGTGACATTTTTGATATGAGTGGAAGCATCAATGGATTTGAGGAACATGATATGTCCTACAAAACAATGAATTATCATGGATCATCAACAAATCAAAATATAAAATATTCAATCACGGTTCACAATTCAAAATGTATGTAGGAAAGTAGAATGATCAATCACCTCCACAGAAAACAAGAATTCACAATTCACAATGTACGTAGGAAAGTAGAATGATCAATCATCTCCACAGGAAATAAGAAAATTGAGCAGTGTTGTATTCCTTCTATCTGTCCAACCATCAGTCATGATGATCCACTCTTTTCGGTGGTCCTCAAGCTTAACCTTCATATCCTCTATCATTTCATCCAAGAGGTATCTACTCAACTCAACCTTAGCTGGGGCTTTAAACCCCGGACCACAAATAGCAACTGCATCTATCATGTTTTGTCAAGAAGGAGCACTCTCATAAATAGATTATGATTAGAAATTCAGATGACAAATCATTATGTAAGCTTGTAAAGTGAATCTATGATTAATCAATGAATCATAAAACAAGTAAATGTAATTAAAATTTTATTTTAACCTTAAAGAAAACAAAGAAAAAAGAATCAACTACCTAGCTGCAACAAATGGAATGTTGCAAAAGTACTAAAGTTTGCAAATTTCTTTTCTGGCAGCATCATGAATCTTCTTGTTCAAACTCATGCCCTCAAGTGTGGGTCGTGAGCTAAGAGTAGTGTGGGACACAAAGTAACTATCCAATCTGTTCTTTCACACTCTAAGCTGCAATAGGTAGGACTCAATCTTAGTATAAGATCGACTAGCACTAGCACTAGCACGAGCACTAGCACGAGCACTAGAATTAGGACAAAAAAGAGGCTTGGAAGAACCCTCTCCAACACAACCAATGGATGTGGATGCAGATGCGGCTATGGGAGCACAGGAGCCAATAGCCCTTAGCCCTTAACCCTTCAATTTGCCTTTTCTTATTCAATTTATCTACATAATTTTCTAATGCTACTAAAGAAGTGTGTTTTGCCTCAGCACTTTGTTGCATGCAAATTGTAATATCATGTCCAGGTATAACAACAATGTGGTATTTGAATTTTTAAATACTACCACAATTTATTTCTTTACAAAACATACATTTTGTTTGAAATTTGGTTCTTCCAAGAGAGTCTTTGGTATATTTCCAACATTCATCCTTTTTACCCATTGTGGAAAATGAAAGTTAAGGCTGCTACAATAAGAAAATTCATGTAAAACCTCAAAGTTTGAAACTAATAAACAAAAGTTACAAAACAACAAACCTTACTTTGCAATTTAGTAAAACTAAAAAACATTTTCAAATGAAAACTAAAAAAAAAATTAAAAAAAAATGCATAATACACTAGCATGCGAAAAAATATACACTTACCTCTTGCAAATGAGTTGAGGAGTGTTCCTATTGACTCCTTAATGCTCCCAATGCAATCTTATGGCCTCCCCAAATAGACTTTTATCTCTTTGATGCTCTTCCTTCTTGCTGGTTGCAAACCTGTGGTTTTTCTTTTCTCTTCTTTTCTTTGACTTTTCCTTTCTTTTACTCTATTATGGAAGTAATTGTTAAATACTTGCTTGTTATTAACAGAGACCGAAAGGTCATTATATACAAAAGATAAAAATGTGTTTCCTTAGGAAACGATCGTAAAGAATATAAACATTCTATTCTAACAGAGAAAGCTAAAAAATGAAAACAAACTAAAGCTAACTAAATATTTACAATAGATAACCATTAACTAATAATGGACAATTATCTATTATCGTAATACCCTCCCTTAATGGTTAATCTATCTAGAACACCAGGTTGTCATCTGAATTTGACAAACTTACCAAGCCCAAGAGGCTTGGTGAGAATGTCTGTAGTCTGATTTGTGATAGGAACATAGTGCAAATCTATAGTTCCGTCTTCAACCAATTGTCGTATGTAATGATAGTGAACACCCACATGCTTGGTTATTTCATGGAAGATTGGATTTCGTGTTCACTTGATAATGCCTTCGTTATCAACAAATAGAGTAGTTGGTCCTGCTGGTGACATTTGCATATCTCCAAGCATCTGACAAAGCCAAACGACTTCACATCTTGCCTCAATAGTCCCTTTATATTTTGCCTCTGTAGAGGAGAGAGAAACTGCCTGCTACTTCTTACTGGTCCATGTGACTGCATTGGATCTCAAACTGAACACATATCCAGAAGTTGACTTTTTATCATCAACACAGCCTACCAAATCTGAATCTGTGAACTAAGTTTAGGATTGAGCTTCAAGAGTACACAAGTCCATAATCTGAAGTGCTTTTCACATAACGAATCACACGCTTTGCTGCCATCCAATGATCAGCCTTAAGAGTTGTCATAAAGCACGAAACATAGTAGACTGTGAAGTTGATATCAGGCCTAGTAGCAGAGAGGTAGATGAGGCTGCCTACTAGTTGCCTGTATGTAGTATCATCAATGGAAGGAGAATTAGACTTTGTGGATAACTTGAGACCTTTCTCCATAGGTGTAGAGGCAGATTTAGAATCCTGCATACGAAATTTGTCTAATAGGGCCCTGACATATTTGGATTGAGAGATGAATATACCAGAAGACTGTTGCCAAACTTCAACAATCTAGGCAATAATGCATGAGCCCAAGGTCAATCATAATAAAAGACTGGCATAAATTCTATTTAATTCCCTAAATCAAAGATGCCAAACTGCCAGTAATGCTCAAATCATCCACATAAATAACCAAAAAGATGATGTCATTGTCAGTAGTCTCGATGTACAGATTTGAGTTTGAAGAACTCCTCTTGAAGCCTTGATCACTAAGGTACTTATCAATTTTTATGTACCATGCCCGAGGGGCTTGCTTCAAGCCATAGAGAGCTTTTTACCAATATGAGAACCTGATAGTTTTTACCAGCAACTTTGAAACCAGGAGGATGCGTCATGTAGACTTCTTCATGGAGATCACCATTCAAGAAAGCACTCTTGACATCCATTTGATGGACCTTCTAGCCAAACTGTGCTGCCATGGCTAGGACTAATCTAATAGTGCTCATCTTTGTAGTAGGAGCAAAGGTCTCCTCATAATCAATGCCTCGACGCTAAAAAAATTCGTTTGCCACTAAATGAGCTTTGTACTTGTCCAAAGTACCATCTGATTTGTATTTGATTTTGTAAACCCATTTGTAGCCAATGGGTTTCTTCCCTGGTGGAAGATCAAAAAGGACCTAGGTGTTGTTCTTCAATAGGCTCTGGTGTTCAGATTGCATGGCCTATTCCCACTCTGGAATTCCTTTAGCCTCGAAATATGTTTAAGGTTCAAACACACTATGAATGCTGGCCATGAGAGAAAAGTTAATAGAATTTGTAGTTTTGCTCTTTTTCCGAGCAGTTCTCCCATCAATGAGCTCATCATCACAAAGATCAGCAAGCATCTTAGCCTACCACTTAGGCCAAAGGGGAGAACAACTAACATGAGTATTAGGAGATGCTTGGTGATCAGGTTCCTCATAAGAAGAATCGGATTAAAACTCAGGTGAAGCATCTACAAATTGAGATGATCCTACAAGAGAAGCTGGAGGTGTTTGTACAGGGATCATTGGAATAATTGGAACTGCAGGAGCTATTGGAGCCCTACCATCTGATGGACCTAATGGAAGCTGAACTCTCAAATGATGAGACTTCATAGCTTGTTCGGCTGGATCAGGAGTAGGAGAAGAAGGCATGAAAGGTCCTCGCTGCTCATCAAAGACTACATCACGACAATAGATGAGATGAGATGTTTCAACATCGATTAGGCGGTAGGCTTTGTGAAGAATACTGTATCCTGCAAGCATAAGTTTCTGACTATTGGCATCCAACTTGGTGTGTGATGAATCAGGAATCCAAACAAAAGCAAGGGAGCCAAAAACCTTCAGGTGACTGATTCTGGGCTTGCAACTTGACCAGGCCTCTTCCGGAGTTTTACCTTTGACAACCACTGTGGGTAATCGGTTCAACAAATAAACTGCAGTGTTAACTGCTTCTGCTCAAAACTTCTTCGGAACATGTCTATGTTTGAGCATGGATCGAGCCATCTTGGTGATTGTTCTATTTTGAAGTTCAACTACATTGTTGTGTTGTGGCATGTGGTTAACTGGCATTTGATGCCATGTGTATCCAAGAAGTTGGAGAAAGTATTAGAACAAAATTCCTCCCATTTGTCTGATTTAAAAGTAATAAGAGATTTCCCAGACTCTTTTTCAACTAAAGGTTTAAACTTCTGAAATACAGGAAATGCATTTTATTTCTTTTTAAAGAAATACACCCATATTTATCTACTAAAATCATGAACAAACAACAGAAAATATTTGGACCTAAGAATAGAAGGAGTTACCATAGGGCTGCAGATATAGTTACCATAGGGCTGCAGATATCAACATGTACAAGCTAAAGTACCTGAGAAGCTTGCCATGAGACCATTGGTGGAAGGTGTGCAATGTTGCTTCCCAGCTTGGCATGTGTCACAAACTCCAAATTGTTGAGTCTGAACCTCTAGCAATTGAAGAACAAGCTCATCTCGAGAATACTGTGAGAGGTAATGCACATTTAAGTGTCCATATCGCTGATGCCAAAGTGTGCTGACAAAAGATCGTTGAGCAGCCATAGCTAAGTCCTGAGAATCACCAAAATTAGTAAGTCTCAAAAGACTATGGTCCTCAAGACCCCCTGCAATAGTAGATTGAGTTGCCCGATCAGTGATGGTACATTGATGTGCACTAAAGGTGACATCCAAGTGTGGAGAATGTCACAATAACTGAATAAGGCTGGTAGTTAGTAAACTAGTCTCTGCAGTGAGTGAAATGACGAGAGGCACCCAAACCAATGTACCAGGTAAATGACTTGACATGATCTGTAGGTTCTTTAGCCATGAAAGCGTAAAAGACAAATTCTACCTGCTCAGTGTGATCTACATTGTTTTCTTTGGGCTACGAATATGATTGCTTAGATTTTGCAGCTAAGCATTTTTGACATTCAACCTTCATGTCTCCAAAGTTCAAACTTGTGGTAGTAGTTGCATTGAATGTTCTTCTTTTAGGAACCATCTGATGCTGGAGCAAAAGACTTCTGCTGAGATGGCTGCTGAAACCCTTTATCCTTTTGAAAGGATTTCGCAGCAAAGGCTTGCTCTGTGGAGGTGGAATTGGAGTTGCTACTGAACTGTTGTTTCTACCAATCTTGCTGAAGTAACAGGGTGCAAAGATCAGTGAACTTCAAATCAACACTAGAAGGTGTGATGTTGAGAGTTCGATAAAATGCTCATAGATAAGATAAGATAATAATATTAATGTCCACGAAAAACCAACAAGGTTTATGGGACTGAGCATACAAACAGAAGAGTCGGCCAAATAGAAGCACCAAACGGTGACTGAGAAGAAACAAAAGCAAGACACAAAAAAGAAAGAAGACAAGGTAATGATTGAGGGTCCTTCCATGCCACAAAGAAATTAGTAATAGAGGGGTAGACTCGTGAATGAGCTCTAGTTTGAGAATGTCGTGTAGAACACCTGTAGGACTGTCGCTGCTTGGAGAGACTGGTGCAGTGTCTAACTAATTTGGAATGAGAATTACTAGAAGGTCTCTTCAAACCCCGTGGAGGAGATAAGGGAAAGAAAAAGGCCATAATGAGCTGGTCTAAAGTGCGCACCATAGGACTTTGGTAAACTCTGAAGACTGATAACCACAATATCCTCTTCCTCCATCTTGAGACCGATGGCAAGTAACTAATCACGGATTTCTTGAATCCGATTCAGGTGTGCCTAGAGTGAGGCACGCTCATCCATGACAATAGAAAACAGAGTGTTTTTCAAAAAGAAGGCTTTGCTTTTGTTAGAAGTCTCACGAAGAACTTTGAGATTTATCTAGATCTCAGTAGTTGTCTTGGCAGATGGAATCTGAGAAAGTTGATCAATAGCCACGGATAATTTGAGAAACATCACTGCCTCTCAATTATTCAGATCCTATGTATCCTAATCAGAACTAGGAGCAGTCGGACGCTTCGTAACACCTAGTACATGTTGATCGGTGTTTCGATATTTGAAAATGGTGATGATTTGTTACTTCCAAGTGTCATAATTTCGACCATTGAATTTGGAGTTGTGCTTGAGCAAAATGTTTGTCAGAGATGCCATGACACGTTTTTTAATGAAAAATTGTGAAAATCTATGAAGGCATGTTCTTCAAGGCAAAAAACAGAAGACCAAGAAAAATCAGAGAATGACCCAGAAGAAAGCTCGAAAAACCCAAAAGGAATATTTTGTCGTTTTTTGGATCTGCAGGCTAAAAAATCGATTCACAAAAATCGAGGCACCTAGAAAAATTTGATGAGAACCTAGTTGAGCTCTCGAAAAACCCACCAAGAATTTGAAATCATAATAGTTTTTCGAGCTCAAAAATTGGGGTTTCGAAGAAAACCCTAGCTGACGGCCATTAATGGTCGAAATTTTAGAAAAATGGTGTTGCACGTAGAAAGTGTTAGAAATAGAGAATACCGAGAGGGGGGTGAATTGGTATTCTACAAACTTTTGTCGCTTTAACTGGATATTATTTATTACTTTGAACCATGCATAAGAAAGTAAACAAGTAATGTTGAACAGTAAAAGTAACTATGCATAGAGAGAACTCATAACACCATATTTTGTTAACTAGGGAAACCTTGGCCAAGAGAAAACCTTGGTGGGGATGATACGCACAAGATGATGTACTAATATAAATGTTCCTTGATAGAGGATGGACTTTGTTAGGAGTCTATCAGCTCATTCAATACATAAGAGTCCTTGTTAGGAGACTTTGAATCCCTGTTAGGAGATTCCAAACCTGTTAGGAGTTGTGGTACAATGTGTGCAAGAAGAGCTCAGTGCCCAAACAAGTAATTAAAGTTCCTCGAATACAGAAGTATGGATGTTGTACCTTCTTTTAGCTGATCTCTGACCTTAGCTTGATCTCAGATCACAAAATCAGGTTATCAAAATTTGCTTTTGCATATGACACAAAACTTCGCATTCACAACTTTTGCATGTTATTTGCAAATCACTTCACAATAATCTTGCAAGATATCTTTGCATAAATACCATGCCTTTTCACAATTGCTGCTAGGTCGGCTAAGACCAAAATATACTTTTCCAACTTAGAGTAAATGTCTAGGATGTTGGCCCTAATTGGTCAAGTAATTATTTTGTAAACAAAATAATTCCTTTACCTTTCATTCCGATGTTCTGTACATCTTAGATATCTCTTTTCTGTACTGTTCGTATTGATGTCCGAAGTTATAGACATCATCATCAACATGCATATTATTCCCATATATTTTCTCTGTCAAGAATACCATCGTATAAACAAGTTATACATAAAACAATACACTGTTGGCAATTTTCGGAGTACCAAAAGCTAAGTATCTTTATTTCTGAGGTTTACCACAAACATGTACATCATGTGTTGCCATTAATGACAACATTTACATATCTACTTATAGTCAATTGTTATAAATCTCCCCTTTTGGCATTGATGGCAACAAAGTAGGAAAAATGGCTAAATATCAAAAACTTTTCCAAAACTTACAACATAACTGTACTTATCATCTATTACAAATGCTTCATCTTCATCTACATTTATTACAAATGCTCCCCCTTTGACATGACTACAAAATACATAACTTACAATTTTCTAATACAACTTCTTCCCCTTTGACATCAATGAAAAAGGTCAAAATGTCCAAAAAATGTCAAAAAGTTCTGCTAATTGCTGTCAAAAAATTATTTGTCTTGCTGCCTCAAGCTGATATCATCTTCATACAATCATCAAAATTTGCCTTTAGACTGTCCATACCTTTCTCCCATGTGTCCTTGACTGCTTTGGTTGTAGTGAGAATTGCATTAGGGTGCAATCTCAACTGCATTAAGGTCGGAGTATATGAAATTGGAATAAGTGTCCTTTTCTTTAACACATTCCTCCAATTGTCTCTCAATGGCTGATAGTTTCAGAGCTATAGATTCTCTGAAATATGATATTCTTCTCAAAATTTGCTCTTTCTCAAGTTGCAGTTTTATGATTTCAGTGTGAACACTGGCAAATTGTCCTTCAAAGTCATCATCTCTACTGTAGGGTTGCTGCAACTGACTTGTCAGAGCTTCCATCTCACTCACCTTCCCTTCCATCTTATCGCCCAAGACTTTGGTCAACTTGTGAGATAAAGTACATTTGATGTACAGTACCTTACCATCTTGTTGACATCTTCGGAGTTCCTTGATATAAGTATCAAGACTCAACAAATAATTCTTTATGTTCTGACACATAGTGCTAAGAAGATTAACATCATGAGAAATTTGTGCCTTAGACTCAACAACATTCAAGAAATTAGTAAATTCATCATCAAATGATTTTACTACTACTTTGGCTCTCTGTTCGGGGTCTGGTTCTGTATGTTTGGCTGCCAGAGTGTTGTGCAATCTGTCAGTCACCTCCATTAATGCTCTCTGTAGACTCCTGATTTTCCTGTTCTTCTCAATTAACTTGTTCAAAGATGAGATCAAGTTAGATTGATCATCATCATCTCCTGTAAGGTCGGCAAGAGATAGTGGAGTGGATGAGATAGATGCTTTTGTCTCATCTTCCTTTAGTTTCTTTTCTGCCGCCTCCCTTTCTTTTCTCTCTTCTTCTTCCTTCTCCTCTTTTTCTTTCCTTTCCTGTTCTTTCTTTTCTTCCTCTAACTTCTTCTGTTTTTCCTCTTCTCTCCTCTCCTCTTCTTTTCTTCTTTCTGCCTATTATCTTCCTCAAGCAATTTCTGCTTGGCTTCTTAAATTTTCTTCTTTTCCTCTTCTAATTGCCTTTTCTCCTCTTCAATCAGTTTAAATTGATCTTGAATGTCCTCAGAATGAAACTTGGGCTGATTAAAGCTTTCAAAAGGATTCTCATCAATGTTAATAGTAATATTAGTTTGATTAATTTACATGGTGTCACCACTTACTGACACTTCCGAAGTTTTCTCTATTGTGGCAGGTGTTGCCTTTGATTCAAACATCATCTTCTTGATGGCTTCAGCTGTTTCACTTCTTATAACATTCTTCTCACCTCCTATAGACAAAAATGGCCTCAACTTATTTCTTAAGTAAGGTGCTAGTTTGTTCATCAATTTCTTGATTTCTTCTTCATCATCAATTTTGCATATAGTTCTTATCATTGATTTCCGAAGTTCCATGTCTTCCTCACGAACTGGTGCCTTCTTAGCTATAAGTCTATCATAGACTTTCTGATTTACAATACCTTCAATATCTTCGAGTTTCAAATTATTAAGAATCATATATCTCACAATAGAGATATCAATCTGATCTTTCTCAATATCATTGTGCAAATCATAAAACTTATTCATTTGCACAAAGTTTCCTTCATTTGTAATAGCTGTGTTAATCTTTTCAATCTTAGGCTTCCAAGATTGTCTTGTTTTACCTGTTGACTACTTAGAAACAATAACCTTTTCAGGCTTATTAACTTCTTGTTCCTCATTATCTTCCTTATTGGAGTCTTCATTTGTCAACAACATTTTCTTCCTTTTCTCAGGTCCAATAGCTAGTTGCTCAACTTTCTTTGACTTATGAGTCTCAACTTCTACTAACCTTTCAGACTCCCTTTTGGGTTCACTAGGTTGCTCTGTTTATAAAAACAACATATGGAATGCTTTGCTCTGTAGGAGCTTCCGCAATAGATACACCTAATGCTTGCCCAACTGATAGAGGTGTTCCATACATCGTGCCTTGTTCACCAATTTGCATTAGTCCGGAGATAGTTTGCCTAACTGCCTGTGATTCACTTTCTGACATACTGGCCTCAGTTAATGCTTTCTTCATTATATTCTTAATCTTCTTATGAGATGCTTTCTCTAAGGATGCCTGGTAAGTTGACTGAGTTATCTCCTCATATGTTCCAAATCTGTAAGATGCTGGGACCTTTTCGGAGTTCAACAATAGATCAATGTAACCAATAGCTACATCATCACTAAACTTGTAACCTAAGGGATCAAGAAATGTTTCCCGAGGTTCTACCGCTTCAATATGAGTTAGATTTGTATCTACTATAAAACATATATCATCCTTAAATTTGTCGACAATTGCAGGTGCAATTCTAAATCTCTGTTTCATCTTATTTAGGATTGTTCTCATAATCAGGTTTCCGCTGTCCAAGATTTAATCTGTAGGATGCCTTTTGCATACATCTATTATCTTATCCATAGTACATCTTTCACTGCTCATAATCTTTATAACTGATAGAAATGGAAATCTTTTAAGTACATGAAAGAAAATGTGATTGAATTTTGAATACACCGTTCTTAGTTCTCTTAATTTTCTGTAGATTTTTCAAGGTGTTGTTGTACTCTCAAAATCTCACTCAAATTCACTTGTTCTTTCTCAACACAAATCTTGTAGGCTGCAGAGATAAAACCTGCTGACAACTCATCACTCTTAGAACTTGTACAAATAGAATATGCAATGGTTCTTCTCAAGAATCTCGCATCATGTTGTCTAATGGTGCCGATCACCATTGCCTTACCACTATAAATTGCCTTAGTGTAACTTTCAACTTTTTTCTTAACTAATTTCTCACCAATAGGTACACTGCCTTGTTTGCTAAGACCAGTAAATTCATGAATAAGGTCAACTGAAATGTCAACTACATTATCTCCCATCCATAGCTTTCCATTATGAATTCTGCTCAATATGATCTGAGTCCATTCTTCAGTGTCTAGTTCACGGTAGAAATGATATTTGAATAAGTCTAAATCCTTCAGATGTTCAAATTCGGGCTTCACTGTCATATCATGGTTGAAAACAATTTCCATATCCTTGTTCATAAACTCACTTCCATTAGTTTCAAACTTGCTAGTTAAATAACTTCCTACGTCTTCCAAATACACTATGTTGTTCGAAGTTGTTGATAGAGCCGAATTAAGGTTTCCTTCTAAGGGTTTGATAGGAGTAACCTTTAGCTTGGGTCTCTCATCATCCTCAACATTATGAACTACTGACATATCCATGATTTCACCAAATATAAATTTATCAATGAAATTATGTGCGAGAAAATGATAAAATACCTTTTTCCGAAGTAGGGTTTAGTTCAAAATCGCCTTGTCAAATCGCTTTTGAGTGCTCTAAGCTTCTGAGATAATCGTACTGTGGAAATAATCAAGTTTTTACTCTATTTATCCAACTAGAACTTGCATTAATTGCGTACTTTGCCAAATCGAAAAATCTGTTAATTTCATTTTGAAATCAAATATTTGCTCAAGATCATTTGTCCGATCTTCAAATGCTATCTAAGGTTAATCATAGCTTTCTTTCCTCATAACAATGGTCCACAATACTTCGCTCCACAAAATTGGTAGTGAAAACATAGATGTCATCTTCTATCATAGAGTAAACTTTCTCTGTGATAACAACGACTCTTAATTCCTTTGTAACTTGTTCTGATAGGCTCCAAATTGCAAGCGAGTTGAGCTAGAATCTAAACTCATCTAGATACATCTTCTCTCAACCTCGCTACTCACAGTCCTGTCTCTAAATGAAGTTTCAAATTCTGGTGCTAAGAACACGCTTAATTCAACTTGATTGAATCAAACTCAATTCTTGACTTCAATCTTCCTTTCTCTGCATCATTTGACTTTTCTTCAGATCCAATAGTTATTTCCTTCACAAATGTCTCATCAAGTTCTTCTCTAAGTTCTCTAGTTGCATTTCTTTGATCTTCATTGTCTTTCTTAGTTCCGGGGTTACTTTCATGATTCCTTCTGTCATTTCCGAAGTTTCTTCCATTGTTGCTTCTGTCCATTCTGCAATACTTTGCTATATGTCCGAAGTTGTTGCATAACTAACATACTGGGGTTCTGCTTCTAGGATTCTGTTGATCGATAGGTGCTTGACAATTCCGAGCTATGTGTCCAAAGTTGTTACACTTATAACATACGATCTGCTTTCTTTTTTCAAAAGGTCTTCTTTCTCTTAATGTCCTCTCATTAGATCTTCTATCTACAAGGTTAGTATTTCCAAACATTCTACTATTTCTTTTGTTAGATTTTTAGGTCACTCTACAACACCCCCAGAATCAAATGAAAGGCCAAGATAACTTCCACAAGAGATTGGCAAGACAATTACATGAAGATGCAAGAATGCTATTATTGATAATGGACTTGATTGACATCTAATTGATTGATTTAAAATGTACATAATAGGCCTCCTTATATAGGAGAGGCAATAAGAGACAACGATAAGGAGAAGATAAACTATCACCCACACAAGGTGGAATCACATGTCCACCAAAGGTGGATCATCCTCCATTATGCAATGAAGTATGTGCAATGATGAGGATGATAATGTGATAAGTGCATTAAAGGTGGATTGAGATAACAACTATGACCACCTAGAGTGGAATTCTCCTATACCATGTGTTTAATTGAGGTGCAAACTCCTAAGTGTCTCAATCACAAACTACTATGCAATGCATTATCCTAAGTAAGCTAAAGTAAGTGTAATGAGTGAATATTTTATTACACCAACACCCCCCCTTAAGTGCAACTTAGGGGAATTCACTTAAACTAACAATGCAAGATGGGTCCCGACTACTAGGCCATTTTAGGTACCCAATATGCAATGCAATACATGAAATGTAATCTCTCATAAAGTAGAGAAAGAGAGAAGACCTCATGGAAAAAATCCTCCTCTAGAAAGAGAGATGAAAACAAGATGCATGGATGGATGGAGTACTCAAGACCCCCCAAAAATTGCATACATCATGTATATACAAAGAATGATCCCCCCATAGGAAGGAAATAAGGAGACATGATATCCCCCCCATAATGAAGAAGCTCCAATGTGGATGAAGAGTACCTGTAAGAAAAATATAATCCAATGCCTACAAGAAACATGTCTCTCCTAAAGAAGAGATAAATGCATCAAAAGATGAAGAAGCCACTCCATGTAAAAAGTGAGGAAGGAGGAAGAAGGTCTCCATGTATGCATATCTGAAGCTTGAATAGGTGTCTTCAAGCTCAAAGATTATGTCACACCATCAAGATGACCTATGAGATGTGAAAAACCAAGAGAACATGAAGAGTTGGGAATTCCAATCTCCAAAGAAGGTGAAGAAGTATCTCGAAGATAAACCTCCTCAGATGTATTAACCAAATCTGCATTATGAGACTTGTTTGAAAGAGCATCCAGGAATTCATCCCACATTGCAAGATCTGAAACATAAAGATCATCCTGTTGAATAGTATAACACGTCTGAAGAAGTAGGAGGTGGAGTAGGAAGTTCAACACTTGTCTCAAGAACAAAATGATTCAAGTGTCTAATATTCTCCTCACATGAATTATTCGCCTTTGATAAAGGGTTAGGTACATCATAAATATCATAATCATTATCAATAAAATGTGCAAAAGAATACAAGTGTGATGTATGATCAACAACTCCCATAGCTATGACATCTCTAGTCGCCATGTCCTTAATATAGACATAATCAGAAGTGAACTCAACAATTTTACCTTGTGCCCCATGAGTACTTTGGTAAATGGAAAGGATATTAGGGGTCAAGGATGGTACACAAAGAACATCATTAAATGTACCCTGTCCCATAGGAATAAAACCTTTCCCACAAACTTTCATGTATGTATTATTACCCATCAATATAGGTGGAGAAGTACACGGCTCAATAGAAGAAAACATATCTCTAGAAGATTCCATATGATGTGATGCACCTGAATCAAGAAGCCATTTACCTTGCTCAGGATGTGTGGAAGCAATAAATGCTTGTCCTTTGCCGTTGGATCAAATGAAAGACCAAGATAACTTTCACAAGAGATTAGCAAGACAATTCATGAAGATGCACGAATTCTATTATTGATAATGGACTTGATTGACATCTAATTGATTGATTTAAAATGTACATAATAGGCCTCCTTATACAGGAGAGGCGATAAGGGACAATGATAAGGAGAAGTTAAGCTATCACCCACACAAGGTGGAATCACATGTCCACGAAAGGTGGATCATCCTCCATTATGCAATGAATTATGTGCAATAATGAGGATGATAATGTGATAATTGCATTAAAGGTGGATTGAGAGAACAACTATGACCACCTAGAGTGGAATTCTCCTATACCATGTGTTTAATTGAGGTACAAACTCCTAAGTGTCTCAATCACAAATTACTATGCAATGCATTATCCTAAGTAAGCTAAAGTAAGTGTAATTAGTTAATATTTAATTACACCAACACCTTTTATTATTATCATATTTATGTTTTTTACCATCAATTTCTTTATGACCAACACCATAACATTTATGATAATAAAAATTTGTAACATGATTAAATGACTTATTTGTACAATTTCTTTTCATATGACCTATTCCATTACATGAAAAACACTTACCTCTAAATTCATACCTAGTTTCCTTAGGGGATTCCACTTGCTTATGTTCATCTAATTTCACAGTTTCCTTCTCTTGTCCAACTTCTTTGGATTTACCAGAAGATTGATAGGATTCAATCTTATAATCAGATTTATCTTTTTCTTTCAGATTTGGTCCACTTTCAAGTTTCTTTGCAAACATATTAAATAGGTAACCAAGACCAGTCTTATCATAGGTAGGTCTTTGTATTGACATTGATTCATCAAATTTTTCTCTGCTAGAATAAAGTTTTTCAATCTGTAGGTTGCACTGAATTAGTTCACCTCTTACAATAGTGTTGTACTTATGGAGTTCTTCATGATCTTTTAATGTTTCAAATTTAGATGTCCTTTTTGCTAGATTCGCTCTAAGATCTGAGTTTTTAGTCTTCAAATCAGATTCAACTTTACTAGGATCATTCTTCAAACTCAACTTTAGATTGGTAATCTTCAATTCAGGCTTCAAGATCTTGTACTCTGTCTTCATGCTAGAACAAAGATTTTCGAGTTGTAGCTTGCACTGAGTTAGCTCACCTCTCACAATAGTGTTGTACTTATGAAGTTTTTCATGATCTTTTAATGTTTCAAATTCAGATGTCCTTTTTGCTAAATTTTCTCTAAGATTTGAGTTTTTAGTCTTCAAATCAGATTCAACTTTGCTAGGATCATTCTTCAAACTCAACTTTAGATTGGTAATCTTCAATTCATGCTTCAAGATCTTGTACTCTGTCTTCAGTTTTGAATATTCATCATTGCCAGTTTCAGATTCAGTAGATTTAGGCTTGGATTTGAGATGTTCAATCTTGTCCTTCAGTTGTCCAATGTATACTTTGGAGTCGTCATATCTATCTTTCAGCTTATCTCTTTCTTTTGTAAGGGGATCATTTTGTTCAAGTGCCTCTTCAAGGTTCTTCATCAACTATTCCATATCCATATGGATTTTACTCAAGTTGTGAAGCCTCTTTTGAGTAACTAAGCTCGGATACCAATTGTTAGAAATAGGGAATACTGAGAGGGGGGTGAATCATTATTTTACAAACTTTTGCCGCCAACTTTTGCATACGCATATGCCTTCTCTTTGAAAGTCACTCCTTTTTTGAATCTTCATTGCTGCTCTGGAATTCACTTGCATGGAGATTCGTTCTGATGATGTGTTTATGTTTTGGGATTTTTGTGTTGTAGCACAAGCACAAGATATGTCCTCACCATCCAAATCCAAGGGCAAAATGAAATATCAATATGATAAAGAATTGGCTCATGCAATTCCTTCTTCAATCACATCTGTTTTGGATAATGTGCTAGACACCAAGATTGGTCATGTAGACGTGGCTGATTTTTTACAAAGGATTGAAGCTCCAGCTACTCATGAAATGAAACGTATTAGAAGAAGCAACATCCACTTGGTTTCTACGTTTCCCATGGCGGCTATTGAACCTGACTTTGTTTATGGATTTGCTCGGCGATTTACTCCTAAGACAAGGACTATCACAGATGCTGATGGCAAGGTTATCATTAGCCTTGACCTTGAAGTTATTGAACAATTCTTCAAAGTTCCTCATAAATCAGAATGTGTTGATTTGACCAAAGAATCATCATTGGCTTGTTGGAATGAGCAAAAAAGCAATTATCAGAAGTATGTCAACCTTTACTGGTTAGACAACAAAAGAAGCAATTTTTCCAGGTGGCCAAAGACTCTTCATTGATCAAATTTTAAACAAGAATACAAGGATCTCATCATCCTTCTCAGCAGATCTATGGTCTTAAAGATTCTTCCGATTTTGAGCCATGGATGTACAAATTTATGTTTCAAATTATAGAGAACAAAGAACACATCTTTTCAGGAGAGCTTATCAGTACTGCGCTCTGCCAGCAGATATGCAATATAGGAACATCAATACTTTTTTACATGAATTCTTATCTAGTTTACATTGCTGCTGCCATGGGATCTTTTTGGGGTCTTTCTACCAAAGGAGATCGTCTTCAAGTACCTATTTGAGAATACTATGACCAAATCACTTTGGCTAATAGTGAATTCCATTACAGAAGAGTCAAAGATGCCTTCTTTGGACATTACAGGTGTTTTTTCGACAAACACTTGTCTATCAAAAGAGTATCTGATGCAGCATGGGAAAAGGTAAACTAGTACGACTGCATTTTTCTCCAATTTCCCACTTTCACATACTTGAGAGTTGGATATTTCAAGGGAGAGCCGTATACCCTACCTAGGTATGCTACAAATCGAATCATTCTAATGGAGTTAGCAAGACAACTCATGGACGTGCAGAGTGATTAGCATGCTTCACATAGGCTCGGATTTGGTATTACCTCAACTAGGCCTTTATCTATTGGCAATTATTCAATGTTTCTGTGCCTAAAGCAAAGAATATGGAAGCAGAGTTGTAGTTGATTACATTGGAGAAGATCAAGGCTAGATTTGATTTTGGTTATTGAGAGATGAACTCTTAGATAAAAAGGGCCTACACTCATGTTCATCGCATTGAAGATATTTGGATTGACATGAGAACAGAACTTGACGTTATGAAGATAGATTATTGCAGGTTAGCTTTGTAACAAATAATCGATCTTAATATGTTGGAAATCCCTCCAGATTTTCAAGTTGAAGATGATGGCAACATCCTTGATTTGTAATTTCATCAAGCTGATTTTGATAAAATGTGCGCTTTCCCTATTTAATGGCAACAAAATGAAGGTACATCTATTATGGATAGGTTTCAATCCATCTTAGTAAACACTAACAAATGGTTGAAAAGTAAAGGCCTTAAAAGAGTAAATCCTAAGATGGGTCTGGATTGTGGAAGTTTCGGTCCTCCTGGCAAGAATCACAACTGGAAATTACAGGGAAAGATGGTGCCTCATCTTCAAATGCCAAGAGTACCCTCAAATTCAAATTAAAGGGTGGAAAAGACACTAAATCATCTCAAGTTCCTGAACCAATTCAAGAATTAGTGGCAGAATCAGAAGAAGAATTGAAAACAAAATCCGAGAAAGAAGATTAAGATGAAAAAGGAGAAATTAGGATCATATCTCTTCCAAAGCCTGCACGAGCTTGCATGTCTTCTCTACATGAAGAGCTTTTTTTGCATGAGGTTGATAATGATGTAGATTCATTTTTTACTGTTTTCACTCACTTCATTCCAGTCTTGGAGGTTAACACCATGGCTCTTCTGATTTCATCCGCTTCTCCTTGTGTTCCTGCACATGATCAATATGAAAACTTAGCAAATGTGTTTGAAGATTTTCTGACTCTTACTAGTGGTCAAGTTTTCCAACTTGATACATTTTTGACAGGATTTGAACTTTTCATGACAGAATCTTCACAACATATTACTATGTCTTCAGTAGTACAAATTGAATCCTGTTCAGTCACTACAGATATACAATCAGGATCAATGCCAATGGTCTCCACTACGCCTGCTTCAACGGATGAAAGTTTCAGCCTACTTGCATGGTTGAGTAGAATAACAACAAAGAGAAGAAAAGTAATTGTTCCTCCTGATGATCTCCTTGTGAAGAAGACTAAATCCAAATCTCTGAAAAATAAGATTGTTTCCAGAATTTTGGTTGATTCTGACAAAACCAAATATGTTGAGGTTGCTAAGCCCCCTTAGTAGATAAACTTGTTGAAGAACTTACCCGTTCTGATTATAAGTTTACTATGGTTGAAGTTGGAAAGCAATCTTGTTTGAGTTGCTTACAAGATGCTCAAGATTCATTGACAAATGTATCAAAAAACAATCATGAGATTTGGAAAAAGAAGAATCAATTGAAACAAGAAATAGCTCGTTTGAATGAGGTCATTCAGAAGCAATCTTCTCAAAATGTTATTGTTACATCACAAACATCTAATGAGAGAAGGTTGATTGAAGCTGCTAAGTCTTGGATATAGGAAATCATTGCTGAAGGAGTTTGAGCTATCACAGAAACACTTGTAGTTCTAAGGCGTGTCAAAGAGATGAACAAAATGGAACTAAGCTTAATTTTTTCTTTGACTCAAGAAGCAGATGACCCGAAGGAAATCCTTGAGGATTGGGATGAAATGATAAAATTTGATTTGGATGCTATGGTCTCATGTGATGTTCTTCCGTCATGTGAAATGTTCTTTAGATTTCAAGGACTCATTGGTTACAAGAAAGAGACATTAAGAAAGTTGATCACAAAATTGCAAGTGGCTCTTGAAGATTGTCAAGCAGTTGAAAATAAGCTTACTTGTGATTTGGAGCAATTGGGATGCCGTGTTACTGATAATCTTGGTAATCTTTTGGTAGCAGAAAGAGTGAATTCAGAATATACAAGCAGGATCAATGCTGATGTAGATTCCGAAGATTTTGGTTCGCACACAATGAACAAGTTTGTTTTGTACAAATCCTTGACAAAACACTTGTTAGATAATACAACAACAAATTCCAAAGTTGTGCAATCAGCATATGAAAATGCAATGAGAATTGAAGCCATATCAACGATTATAGAGATTGCTAATCTTCCCATAGTGCGTGATGTCATTGTGAAATTCAAGGCCTTAAGAAACAATCTCTAAGATTGTTGTATAGGTTCTATTTCATAGTTGTTTAGAATGCATTACATGAAAAAAATGTAATCGCATGTAATGTGAATTACATGTATGCAAAAGATGTAATGTGAGTTGCATGTAACCCTTTAGTTTTTGTAGTTAGATTTGGTCAATGTTGGTTGAGTTGCTCTCACATTTTCCTTACCCTTTTTTCTCAACTTCTTTGCTTATATAAAGGAGTGCCCCCTCATTGTAAAATCATCATTATTTTTATGCAAGAGAGCTCTGGAGAAATTGTGTCAGCAGAACTTTGTTTGTGTGAGCATTATTTTGAGAGAAAGTGAATACAAAGGAGCATTTGAGACTTAACTTTGATTAAGTGAAATTGTTATTTGTGTGAATTGTAAGCTTTGTCTATAATTCATTCAAGTTATCTTTGATTTGTACTATCTTTTGTTATTGGTATTGTATCTTGTGAATTGATAGAAAATAATTAATAAACAATTGAAGCCAGAGCTTTGACAAGGAACAATTGTGAAAATCTATAGCTAGAAGCTTTGTCTGTAGGTCGTATTTTCATCTTAATTTGCAAAATAGTTAGATTGTTCTTACTTTTAGGAGTCTTGGTGCCCTAATTGTAAAGCTTTTACCATATAGAAGTACGAACGGACTTAGAGCCAAACTGGTACATTTTAGCTAGCCTTTGGGTTAGTAAAAGTTTATCGGAATCACTGTTTCTAGCTCTTGATAGAAGTGTAGTTAGAGATTCACCTCGCCCATTATTCTCTCAACGAATAAGTGGATACTTTCTTGAAAGTCAAGAAGAAAGAATAATAGTAACACCCTGTTTATAAATCTCTCAACTTCTTGCTTACCTTGAGTTGATCCAAGGAACGGTGAGAAGGGGGAGCCTTCCCTTTAAGGTAGGAGAGACTCTGTCTCACACGCTGTGGTTGGTTGTCCTATTTTGCGATTGGATTTTTACCCCAAAACTGTCGGTTGCAAAATATCCACCCAACACTGTACATCTTAGATTCTTTTCCGTACTGTCCATACTGATGTCCGAGGTTATACACATCATCATCAACATGTATATTGTTCCTATATATCTTCTCTCTCAAGAATAACATCGTATAAATAGGTTATACATAAAACAATACAATTCTGTACCATTTCCATACTTAGACAATTTTCTGAGTACCAAAAAGCTAAGTATCTACTAGTGAAATAGGATCGATTAATCTGTTCTATAACTTTTAATAGCACTTACGAATTTTTATGTATTTTCTAAGTTATTATACGAATAAATAAATATGTGATGTAAAGAGGCATGTCTCTTGAAGAGACATCTCTTTTTAATATATTAACTTATATTAGTTATAACACAAGTAATATACCCTCAATATATTATAATGATTATATATATACACACACTCTTAATATAAGTTAATTATTCCATATATAATATTTCTCATATATTATTTATATATCTCATCTATATAATATAACTTATCCGACAAAATTATAATATTTGTTAGTGTAAATAATTAATTATTATTACACTTTACTTAAGTTTACTTAGGAATATGCATAGTCACATGAGTTGTCTTGTTGGCAACACAGAAGTTAACAACTTATTTGAGCACATGGTGTCTAGACTCTACAACATCTCTTTATGAGATACATCTATGTAAACTTATCCTCTCATCATCGCACAAACTCCTGTGCTTAATGGAGGATAATCAACTTTTGGTGGACATGTGCTATGTTGTAATCCTTATCTCTTGTGTGACTTCTAGAGATATCGGTTGCCCTTATATATAGGCACCCTCTATGATGTATTCATCAAATTATCCCATCATCTGATATCCAATTATCTGATATCCATTTTCATTTGATCATCATTAGTCTCTCTTGTGCTTTCTATTGAGCTTCCTGATCTTGGTGTTGAATTATTGCTTTAAGAAAATTCTTACATGGTATCAGAGCTATACCAAATTCTTACATGGTATCAGAGCCATAGGAATTTCATTGCATAGCCACTGAAGAGATTTTTTTTGCAGGTCAAGGTTGGAGCTTGCTAGTGCAAATCAGATATCGGCATCACATTCAAAAGGTCAAAAAACCCCCAAATCGACTTTTGTTTTATCAAAATCGGATGTCTGAGGTGAAATCTAGAGTCATTTGATTTTTGGAGGTGCAATGGCGGCAATTTAGGAAAGATAATTACAAAGGTGATTTTCAAACAGCGATATCTCCCTCATACGGACTCTTTTTTCGAGCAATTTTTTTTTGTTTTGGGGTAGAATTTCATGATCTACACATTGTTACAGGTTGTTTGCAATCCTTGTTCCTGAGTTTTTTTGAAAATCGTAAATCCCAATTTTTGCAACTTCAAAGGCTTAGTTCAGGCTTATCTAGACACATATTCAGTGCTTGTTTTTGAGAGTGCATATTTTTTGTCTACTTTCCAGATATGGTATTAGTTTGGAGTAATTTTGAGTAGACATAGTACTTTCAAATTTTGGTCTCATTTTGACCTATTGGCACTTGTAATTAATTAGATCCTTGAGAGGTCTTGTGTCTTATCTTGTTGAGTCCGATATATTTTCATATTTGTTGTTGAAACCATCAAAATCAGAAGTCCACTTATGCCCTAAATTGGCAAGTGGCTATTGTAATCACACTAAATACAAAATGCCAAATCATGCATTGGGGGGTTTCTTTGATTATTTTTTTTGCATTTTGGGGGTGCATACATCATTTGATCTCATGGAGTCATGTCAAAAGTGTCTCTTTGGTTTAAGATTCAAATTGACAAAAAGGAACTATCAGAAATGGAATGCTTTGATGATTGATCATCTAAGAGAACATAAGGAAGTGTTTCCTTATCTATATTCGAAAATATTTCCGCCTAATACTAATTCGGGACATCTTTCTCTTCTTCTTTTCTTTATGTATAAAAGTATGAGTAAAGAATCTTTTGCTCCTCTTAGTAAGGCAAGTAGTCCTCATGACGTTTGAATGTGTCTTTGGGAAGCATATGGAGATCCACGAGTCCCTCCATTCCCATAGGACATTCTACCACCAGTCACTACAGTTGTGGTATCTACAACTCCAATTGAGATCATACCTCCTGATGCTTCTATTGCTTCTACTGATCCAGTTCCAACCATAGATGCTCCTGATTCAGTGCAGCAGGAAACACCATGTCTTCCTATTTCAACTTTATGGGATGACTTTCTTCCAGATATTGCAGTGTTGTTTGTGGAGTCTTACATTAAAGATGTGGGAGACATTATTGATGACATCCATCTTCTCTTTGTTGAGGAGAATTCTTCTTCACTTGTTGCAAGGGGACACTTAGACCCTCAACCACTTGATCTTTCATTTGAGATTGACATGATTGTGGACACTTCTTTTCAGTAGTTGGAGGAGGACTCTTTTTCTCCAAAGGAGACATATCAGTCTTTGGAGATTGTATTCCAGTTTCCTCAGAGATCATAACTTTTGAGAAATTTTCCTATTAGTTGGGGAGCATTCTCTACTACACCTATGGCACTACTTCTTCCTATAAGGAGGAACATCATTCAGTTTCATGGTGTAGCTTCTTCAGTCATCAAGGAGCTTCTTTCATGGGTGTGCATTCATCATTGAGGGGAGGCTACATTGCTTCTCTTCCCATATCTTCCTATAAGGATGATTCCTTGTCTTTAGAGTTTGATTCACTTTCATACATGGACATGTTACCTTGTTTGCCACCTTCTTTTAGGCATCCACCAAATTGGCTTGTGGCATCTACATTCATCAAGTACTTGTCAACATATGAGTAGACTTCAGAGGCAGCATCCATAGCATACTAGATATGGATTCCTTATCCATCTTCCTATCCACAATGGGAAGTATACTTGCACCTATACTTGGTGTATCTTCTTTCTAAATGGAGAAATGTCGTTTGTAGGCATTGGATACTTTTTTGTCTTCATGACATCCTTGTAGGAGATCATTCAATATGGGGGGATACCATCATGTTTTTTTTCTTATGGGGGATATATGCTTGTATATGCATGATGTATGTCATACTAGGGGGGTCTTGCTTACTCCATCCTTGCATGCATCTTGTATTTCTTCATCTCTCTTTTTGGAGGAGGTTTTACCTGTTTCTCCATTTTTAGAGAGATTACATTGCATCACATTGTATGTAGAGCATTGCATTTGTACATGGGTACCTAACATGGCCTAGTAGCCGGGACCCACA
Organism: Cupressus sempervirens; assembly: GCA_028749045.1. Taxonomy (NCBI): domain Eukaryota; kingdom Viridiplantae; phylum Streptophyta; class Pinopsida; order Cupressales; family Cupressaceae; genus Cupressus; species Cupressus sempervirens. The sequence goes on from CM053787.1 coordinate 591,127,382, forward strand.
TTGCATCTTGCATTTAGCTTTGTGAGCTTAAGTGCATTCCCCTAAGTTGCACTTAACGGGGGTGTTAGTGTAAATAATTAATTATTATTACACTTTACTTAAGTTTACTTAGGAATATGCATAGTCATATGAGTTGTCCTATTGACAATATAGGTGTTAGCAACTTATTTGAGCACATGGTGTCTGCAACATCTCTTTATGAGATACACCTATGTAAACTTATCCTCTCATCATCGCACAAACTCCTGTGCTCAATGGAGGATAATCGACCTTTGGTGGACATGTGCTGAGTTGTAATCCGCATCTCTTGTGTGACTTCTAGACATATCGGTTGCCCTTATATACAAACACCCTCTATAATGTATTAATCGAATTATCCAATCATCTGATATCCATTCTCATTTGATCATCATTAGTCTCTCTTATGCTATCTATTGAGCTTCTTGATCTTGGTGTTGAATTATTGCCTTAGGCAAATTCTTACACGGTATCAGAGCTATACCAAATTCTTACAACATTAACACTCCCTCTTAATGAAGAAGGATAAAACACATAGATATTACACCGTAGGTAATATAAAAAATAATAATAATACATATAGGAAATCTTTGATCAAAAGATTTCCAATATATGATATCATAAGTATTGGCCTATCAAAATATCAACACATGATATTCACCAATTACTATTTGATATCATATTAGGTAACATGAGCATTGGCCTATTAGAACATCAATCAAATGATATTCGCCAAGTATCCTGAGTAATGGCCTATCAGAATATCAACTAAATGATATTCACCAAGTACTCAATGCAGTAATGGCCTATTAGAATATCAAGGCAAGATATTTACCAAGTACCTAAAATATATACAAGCAACTTGTAGATAGTCAAATTAATGACATCTAACACTTAGTTGTTGATTCATAAGATAAAGCCTTTCATGATTTATTTCAACATTTTCACAAAATGTATATCATGATACAAGTTATTTGTAAGGTCATCACCTTTCACCTTTAAACATTCTTCTCGAGATAATAATAAGAACTTATCTCTCTCCTTTTCTTGAGTTCTGATTATTCGTTATTTCTTCGTTATAAAGATCCAAAGTATCCTATATTCTCCTTTAATAAATCTTTACATTCAAAATGTTTCGTAATTAATCTAAAGTACTATTCTTATAGGCTCTCATATGCCTATATTTCAACTTAAAATAATTTATCAAGTATACTAACATATTAATTATGCTAGGAACTTAACACAATATATTATAATATAATACTTGTACATACACATCTTTGATGTAATCTTTAATACTTCTTGATTTGTCCTCTTGATACTAATATTAATACTTCCTCTACTTTATATATCCAATCCTTCTGGTAGTCGAACCCTCTTCAAAATATATCAAGGTCTATCCATGGTTCATATCTTCATAAAAAGATAATAGTGATTTGGAAATTATCGCTACCAATAATATTATGTCACATGGAGATTTTCAATTTTTTATCTGAATCACGGTAGTTATATGGATAATGTCTCCATACCCCATGATATGAATCCTCTTAATCTCTATGATGTTAATCTATAGGTTAACACAATATTATCAAAATTTCACTATTCCTCATATAAGGACCATATTTCTTAATCATAGATAGATTCATTTAAAAATCAAATCAGTATTTGAATGGATTTTATATCCATTTTAGCCTTATATTTATAGACATGATACATTACAATAAGAATAATAAACTATAAGTCATACCTCCGAGAAGAGTGGGCACTCAATGGATTTTATATCTATTGTAGTGTTATATTTATAGACATGATACATTACAATAAGAATAATAAACTATAAGTCATACCTCCGAGAAGAGTGGGGTCTACCCCCTTTGTCATTATGTACCTGTCAACTTGTCAATGTTGTTAGTGTTTGGTGTTTACTCCTCCACGTGACCTAAGACATGGTCGATCTCAAATTCCAATTTATTGACCATCTTCAACCTGCAAATTAGTAAGAGAGGGAACCTTTGTCTCCTCCATCTTCAGTGCCAATAATAGATACATAATTGATGGTAACAGTGACAGCCAACCTAAACCTTGTGGCAGTTGATAGAATAATAGGAAAGTATCCAAGTAGCTTACAGATAAGTATTTTGTAAGCAATCTAAAATAATAATGTGTTGAAATGTGCAGCTTAATTTTGATACATTAGTCCCTTTATCAAGTTGTGTCTATAGAGAATGATGTTTCTTTAGTCTTGGAGGTTGTGTGCGTAAACTTGGAAGGTCCCTCTCTCATATGCACCAGATGTTACGTTCTCAACCCACAGTTAGAGCAGTTTCTTCCAGACACGGTAGTAACAATAGAAATATAATTGAATTGCTCATGAATATATATATATTCAAGCACTTGAAGAACCATTGCGTCCGGCTTCATTTTACATTGTAAAATGACGTGTACAAAATTGCTTTAAGGCCACCATGTGATATTTAGCATGATAATAGTTTGAGCCCATAGATTCAAATACACCAAATAAGCCATCATTTTGTCCATTACAATTTTGGAAATTAAGGTCAGCCGATAGATGTGAATAGTTGTTTTTCCCTTTGGAAGATTAATACAGCCTTATATTCTTCAACTATTGATACTTCATATAATAACAAACATCCACAAATACACTAATAAAAGTCCACAACACAAAATAGGGAACTTAAATAATTCCACGTTGATTCCTGATTATATTAGTCTCTCTCTTTATTTGCGTATGAGATATGGTGTGTGGCATGATTATTTCCATTGTTAGATTGAATAAAATAATAACTTAAATGTCCCCTGCTTCCCCATCATAATCAACCTATGCCTCCCAATATGACCATTCTTGAGAGTCCAATTGACCAGATGTGCACTTTCATTTGTGTACGGTAAAACATTTACAATGAATACAACCGAGTTGATGTTAGAATAGGTTCTTGTAACAGTGACAACCAACCTATAAAAGTTATTGTATGTATTTCTGCATGATTGCCACCATGGTCAAATAGGTTCTTGTAGGTGTTGAACATGCTGAGCCGTTGGCCAGTACCGTTGTCGGTAGGTTGGGTGTCAAAGGGAGCCATGAAGAAAGTGATTCCATTTCTACCCAAAATAGTACGACATGGGAATCGGGTTAGAATATGTGCCCCAATCGAAGCTTGATTTCAGGCTACCAATGAAGAGATACAAAGAGCCCTTAATAATCTTCGACCTATATTTCGGCCACGCCTACAAATCAGAAATAAAACTCTCAGTGCTGAATCGATTTTTCCCTGCCACCGTTGTAGAAATATCTTTCTCCAATAACTTCCCAACATAGATCATCGTCCCCATTTTCAATGCGACTCAATCACATCTCAGTGTTTAACAAGTTTACAATCTTCAAAGTATGATGAAAGACTGCATTTAACACAGAATCACGATCACAATATTTTCCAACTTACCAAATGTGATAAAGGTCCCAAAGATTGAACGTGCTCTGATACCATGTTAGTGAAATAGGATCGATTAATCTGTTCTGTAACTTGTAATAGCACTTATAGATTTTTATATGTTTTCCAAGTTACTATACGAATGAATATATGTGTGATATAAAGAGGCATGTCTTTTTAATATATTAACTTATATTAGTTATAGTTATAACACAAGTAATATATCTTCAATATATTATAATGATTATATACACACACACACACACACACACACACACACACACACACTCTCTCTCTCTCTCTCTCTCTTAATATAAGTTAATTATTCCATGTATAATATTTGTCATATATTATTTATATATCTCATATATATAATATAACTTATCCGACAAAATTATAACATTAACAATATCTTTATTTCCGAAGTTTACTACAAGGATGTACATCATGTGTTGCCATTATTGACAACATTTACATATCTACATATAGCCAATTGTCAACAGAAAGATGTCCTATTTGTGGTCACACACAATTGGTTTGAGGTCGTCAATGGTTGTGGGGAGCAAAAATGACACCACAGAGAGTGTTTGAAGCGTACATGAAGGATCAAATCAGCGACCAAAACGTGATCTGCTGTGAGCTTGAGTTACCTGTGTTTTTTTTTTGTGATCAGCTGTGAGAAAATGTTTACTTACAATCGTGAATAATAGAAAGAATACCCAAGGAAACACTTAGAATAAAGGTTAGTGGCAGACGAACAACCAATTGAAAATTGTGATTAGCAGATGGCCGCAATTTTCAGGTTGGAAGCAAATCCACGTTTTTCTTTTAGACCTGTAAGCAAGAGCTAAGATCACAATTATATTGCAGAATCTCCAAGATTTGAACGGATGAATGTCGTCACGAAAGAAAAAACGGAAACCCTAGCTGAGTTTATGCGAAAAGCTCGAAAATTTCAAAAAAAAATTATAAATTTTTCGAAAAAATATTGGCTCTAATACCATATTACGGAAGTAATTGGTAAAATACTTGCTTGTTATTAACAGAGACCGAAAGGTCATTAAATACAAAAAAATAAAGCGATGTTTCCTTAGGAAACGATCGTAAAGAATAGAAACATTCTATTCTAACAGAGAAAGCTAAAAAACGAAAGCACACTAAAGCTAACTAGATATTTACAATAGATAACCATTAACTAATAATAGACGATTATCTATTATCATAATATACTCATGCTTAACAATTAGAAGGCCCTTTAGAGTTAAAACAAAGAGGAAAGGCAAATAAAAAGATTAAAATGTATTTTAATTGAAAAATGAGTTCGCTTTTTGCCTTGCCACATGGCCAATTCATGCGATTTTTTTCATGAATCGAATGAATTGGCGAGTCGTGGCAAAATATTGGTGATTCGATTCATCGGCTCCAAAAAAATCAGCATGCCTGAATCAAATCGTCAAACCGGTGATTCTGGCAATTTTTGGGTGATTCTTGTAACTATGAGAAAAATCCCTTTCGCCTATTTGTCCATCTATACATACCATTTTTGGGGATGCAATCAAATAGTTTGTTGCTAATCTCAAATTTTTTGAAGTCTAGAACAACCTGTTATAGGAGGAACAATATCTCCCATTTTCTCACCATCATTAGGTTGAAGCCCCCCACCCCCCCCAAGACAACTAAATCCCTCTAAAGAGACACAGAAATCTCAAACAAATGCCTCCAAAGATCAAACTTACCCCTAATGCTAGTTGGAGCATACAAATTGATTAGCCAAAATCTCAAATTAGAACATCTACTCTTGACGAAGACCACCAAAAAGGAATGTATCATAGATACTAATTCTCCCTCAACACTATGGTCTTTCCATAAGGTAGCTAATCCAACAGAGGCACTAGCTCTCTTACCTATGTGAAACTTGCCCAAATTCCAAGAGGAATTTTTTTGACAACCACATCAAAGGATAACTTAGTCTCTTGAAAAGTAACAACATAAACCCTAGCACTCTCTAATTGGCACTTAATCAAGCACTCTTTATTAAGCCTCTAAAATTCCATGATAGGACCTTCATGCTCCTCGAAGGGGAGGAATCCTCTCCACTCTTAACATTTTTTTTGAGGCTTGATTTACCCCTAAAAAAATTCATGCTGTAAACTCTTTTTAGTAGTTGACAATCTTGTGATACAAGGGCTAAACTTGCCAAACTTACCTTTATTAATAGGGGAGAACAAAGTAAGTTGAACTTACCTTTATTAATAGGGGAGAACAAAGTAGGTTGAACTCTAACATCAATTTCCTATTGAACTTTAAAACTTTTGGGTTTCCTACCTCTACTACATTTTCCTTTCGAGAATGGAGAAGATGGAGATAGAGGTGTTTGGTAAATCGAACAAGTACCCTTAATCTTACCTACGTCAGTCAAAGCTGTTATAGAATTAAGATCCTCTAAGGGATTAGGAGAAATTGGAATTGAAGCCTCTTTCTGAAAAATTACTAAATCTGTATCAATTTCCTCAATAACTTTATGAGTAGCATAACTCTCAAGACGAGTATTTGTTTTATAAATAATTTCCTGAATTTTATCTATCAAAGTCTGATCAAGAGAAATATAAAAAGTTTTTACTAAGATGAGTATCTTGATCACAAGTCAAATTTAGACACGAGCCTTCAATAATATTTTGTACCTTCGCATTGTTGAAGATTGTAGTTGCGATAGAGATCTTTATCTTTGTTTTTTTAGAAATATGATGATTATAACCATTTTGGTCATCTTCAGTTAAAGAAGACATTGGTGATAAAAACTGAGATAATATTAAATACAAAGACATGTGTCATACGTCATCCATAGAGGCATGCATTTGGAATATGAAGAGTCATGTTTTGGGAAATTGAAGGGAACTTTGGTTTTAATGTGAAGAGTCTTTCTAATTGTTTATATATCGCATCAAGTGAAAAACATTGTACGCTTGAACGTTATATTATTAATAAATGTGATTTTGTTTGTGTTGCTGGATTTTTTTCCCATCAAGTTGAAGGGTTTTTCTAGGTAATCTTGTGTGTCGCTTCTATCATTTTTTGCTTTTCCTTATTATTGTTTATCTTTATTTCTGGTCTAACTTTAACATGGTACCAGAGCTTGGTTAGATATTGGTAAGAAAGTTCCTTTGGCATGTGTTGAGTATCATGTTTGCAAGTGCTGAAGTTTAGGTTTAGTAGTTGAAGTGTTTTTTGGATGTATATGGTCTTCCGTGTAATGTTCCCAATTTTGTCGGCATCAGAGTTTCAGGGATTAGCCTATTATTGTGATCCTCATAGGCTAATTATTGTGGATAGAGGGTCTTCTATGGCAGTGGCTTGGCTTGGGAGGGTCTTATCTTCTCCACATCTCAGTAAGCTACAAGGTGGTCTTCGTTTGGCTCAGATTAGACTTCATTTAACCTTAGTTTTGTGTACTTACTATTTGTGATATGTTGGTGTTGATTGAGATGGACCCTTTCTATTTTTGAAAAGTGCATTTGGTCATATAGAGAAATAATAGGTATGACTTCTATTTCAGACGACATATTTAAATGATGAGTATTTTGGGAGTTATTAATGTCGATAGGTATTCTACAATGGCAGAATGGGTGGAGTGGGATCGTGTGAGCTTATTAATGTTAACTTTTATTCTTCGAGGTTAAATTTGACAACCATCTACATGTCAAAATTTTAAATCTTACTATACATAGAATATACTTTTAAAAATAATTGAATAAATACCACATAAAATATTTGTTTAAATTATAATATTTAGATATATAAATCATCCATTTTTTTAGAAATTAAAATTAAAAGTTTGAATTAGTAAAGACCTAAATAAATGGAGATAAAGGAAATATAAATAATTTTAGATATGTTCAAATAAATTATAATTATTTTGCAGTGGATATCTATCAACATTTCTTTAGATAGATTTATTTAAGATATTTATACTAGATATATTTTTAGTCGCCAAATTATTAATAATTATTAAATGACTTATTATAAAGTTATAATTTAACTTTATAATTTCACTTGAGAGTTGAGTTATCATTGGAAAGTGTCACTTATTAATTAGTTAAGCCAAGTCAAGTGAGAGAATATAATGAAAGCTTCTAATTAATGTTGTGTGGTGAAGCTTCTTGAGTGAAGTTACATTTTGGCAACAAAAGGGAATCTGGAGGTTATAAATATAAGCTCATTTCATTGGGAAGACCATGCTTGAAAATTAATTTACTTTTGTTGCCTTCGTGGATTTTTCTTGAGTTCCGAGTTCTTAGCCGTTGCTGTGGTATAAGGGTCTGAAGTTGAGTGGGCAATTCATTGCTGAGGTATAGTGATTTGTGATATTTTGAATATTAATTATATCTCCCTAAGTATGTTTCCTGTGGCTGGGAGTAATTGTCTTGTTGAAAGATTGAATTCTGAAGAGTTTGTGAATTTCTGAGAATTGCTGAAAGCAATATTGCAAATTGTTGCTGTTGTATGACAACTCGCCTGATTGCCTTCTACTGTATTTCACTGTGTCTAGAGGAGAGGTTTATTTACAAAGTTTATTTGTTGGTGAATGGCTTTGCTGGAGCTGTGAAGTTGAATCACCTAAGGCCGACGTTAAAGCCAAAGCAGCGGCTCAAGATTTGGAGTCTTAATTTCATGGAGGATGGGTTCAATGCTTGTGAATGGTGGTTTGCATGAGGGAAATTCTGAGTTAGAATCAGGAATTGGTGACGACTGATATCCGTTATTAGCATTCCATGAGACTGGAACTCACCTGCAACACACCCCATGCTCAGTGTTTGTATGTAATGACCTCCGAATTGGTTCAATTCTGCACTTCGATCATATAGCAGGCCATATTTCTGATCAGCAGTAATAATTAAGGGAATAGCAACTATGGCAGGCTGGGTCAAAGTCTGAATTGGAGGTGACACGTTGATTTCCACACTTGCAATCTGGAGTTATCATCTTCCTTTCAGCTCATACCAGCAGTACTCGAATTGCAATCAGGTTTTGGGTTGTTGAAAACTATTTTAATTCTGAAAGACATTGTTAAATTTTCTATTTCATTTCAAGCAAATAAATTCTGGAAATTTTTTGAGGTGGTGTTATCTTTTAATAATGTTCCTTGTCATTCATGTATTTTTGACAATGAATTTTAAAAGTATAGTTTTCAAAATCAGAAACACAAAATCCAAACATTTCTCATTTTCAAACAGCAAATTAATATTAGGCCACAAGGGGTTTTTACATCCCACTCATACCTTCTTTATTCATATTGGAAGATATGGAAAGAGTTGGAACGCTTTAGCTTCCATTAGGTTTACCAACATCCCTTTGATGTAAAATTGACCATATTAAGTTCGAATTGGTCGTTTATCTAAAGTTTTGAGTATGCTTCCAAAAGAGGTAAAAATGTTGCAAAATAGGGATCTGGATTGTCCATGAAGAGTTTTGATTCAGGCCATACGAGGTAGAGTAGAGCAACTTGCACCTTTTTTGTGGTGGGCATTTTTTGGGGAACAATTTTGATCCCACAACTTCTATTGGAAACATGAATGCTGATGATATTCCTATGGGGGAGTATTGTAGATATGTTATTATGATGATATGTTACTTTCATGACTGAGTTTGTCATTGATGTCAACATAGCAGTCTTCTGTGGTGTCTGACAGAAGAACAACGGAAAGATCAAGTTGGTACGGATGGCTAGTTGAGTATTCTCACTATCCGAGGTTATGAGAGATACTTCTGAGTATCTAGTATATGTAGTTAACGTCAGACAAAGAAATGATAAGTCTGGAAGAAGTCATGTAAGTTTTGGTGATGTTTGTTCTGAGATAGAGGTTATAGAGGCTTGTTCTGGTAAATTTGTTATATCTCTTAGTAAAGTTATTATTCTGAGAATCGAGGTTGAGGATGTGAAGAAGACATGTTGGTGGTGACGTGTCTAAGCTTGCTCAACATAATACTACGTGTACGGAAAGATATTCGGGTTGCAAGGTGGAAGATTAATGTTATCGCTATAGTGTAACATGTTCTTAATGGGGTCCTATAATGATTAATTGAGAAGGTCTAACAGCTGACACAGGGAATTATTTTATGGACTTGGTATAAAGGAAGGACATTTTTCTTTATCATATGAGATGGAATTATATCGATGAGAAGTGATTGTAAGAAGCAGGGAGAACAGAATGTGAAGTTGAGCAGAGTAGAGTGGAAGTGAAGGAAACTTCATTGTTGAGGTTCTATTGTGTGATCCGAGGTTTGGTATTTGGATCCGAGGTTTGTGACCTGGTCTACAATGTCTACCAGTGATTGTTTCGGTTGACAGGACAAAGGAAATAAGAACATATTAGTAAATTGCATGTTTGAGTAGTGAGCTCTTCTTGTAATTAAAATTTGCATGTTTGGGCAGTGGGCTCATCTTGCATACATTGTACTACAACTCCTAACAGGGTTGGCACAACTCCTAATAGGGATTCAAAGTCTCCTAACAGGGACTCATATGTACTAAATGTTGTAATAGACTCCTAACAGGGTCCATCCTCTAACAAGGAATATTTATATTAGTACATCATCTTGTGGGCATCATTCCCACTGGGGTTTTCCCTCTAATCAAGGGTTTCCCTAGTTAACATATCTAGTGTAATTGTCTATGTGCATCTTATTATGGTGATTGTTTACTTTGGTTGAATGGTTAAGTTTATTTAAGGAAGATAAATGTTTTAATTGTTGGAAACTGATTCACCTCCCCCCCAGTAACCTTGGTGCATTATTGTTTGTAACAACTTCCTTGGGAACAAAAGCTTGGTAATAGTGTTTGTCACTTGTTGGCAAAGTCATCGTTTACTGATTGTGTTGCCGACTTCGGCAAGAAGCCTCCCTAGGAGACCATTTTGCAGGACGCTAGTGACTACAACCATTGGTTCATCATCGTGGAGCTTCCCCTAGAAAACATGAATTGAGACGAAATTGTCGATCTGGCCCATGTTGTTGGAAGTGGCAGTAAAAGTGTATGAGGTGGAATGAGATAAAAGACCTAGCTAAGAACATTGAATGAGGTTGATAATTTTAACGACACAACTAAAGGTCTGAAAAGGCTTCATTCTTCATTGATCTATCTCAGATTGACATGACTTAGTCGAAAAAGAAAATCTATTGAAGGCATGTAAATATTTCTCAAAGACTAGAACTCAACCCGACTTTGGAAATCTGTTCCCACAATAAGTTTTGTCACGAAATTGTGGTTTACATATCAAGATTAGTGAAGTCTTGCACAGAGACTGAGGAGTGATTCCTTATCTTTAGCTCTGTTGGTTTATTTGTGATTATTATATGTATCAAGAAATACTTGTCTAGGTTCATGTGGATCATATTAAGCATAGAATATGTATCATTCATGTAACTGCCTCAGTTTCTTGTGGTTAAAATATTCAGGAAGGGTGGAATATCGGAGCAGAGTGTAGTAGCATTGTTGGATATTAGTGGTTGTCAAAGTCTTTAACAATAGTACACAACAATGTGTTTTTGTCAATTTTAAATTGATCAAAATTACATGGTATGAATCTTAGTGATGGGAACACAACCCAAGACAAAATGGACACAACAGAAAAGGGAAAATTATATTAACTGAGAAAATAAGCTAGTACAATAGTACAGGAAAATAAACTTCAAAACATGCCCTAAGGGCTTACAATAGCATAAATCTGGAGATAATTTCTCTTTTCAGTACCTCCTCTCAAACTCCACTTCGAACTGCCTTTTACAATGCCAGAAATCTCCTTAAATAGACCTCGGAGGGTTAAGGACTAGGAGTACATTCTAGAAAGTGCTAGTAGGCATCCACCGACCAAATAGAAGGTTCCAGAAGCTGCGGTAGAAGTTGGCGCAAATCTAGAAGAATCTAGAAACGGTAACCGAACTTCCAAGAGGCATAACTTTTGAACCGTAGGTCCGATTGACGAACCGTTTACATTTTCGAAAAGCTCTCGAAGCGCTCTATAGCCCTATGGACCAGCTTCGCTCGTCCCCCATTTTCGGCCCTTTTCGAGGTCATTTAATGCTCCTAACTTGACTTTGAAGCATTCTTAGGAGGTCTCCAAAACTCGAAAAACTGCAATAACTTTCAAACCATGGGGCCTTTTGACTTGATTCTTTTTCTGGAATGCTCTAAATCACAATTACACTCATCTGGCCAATTCACACATTCTAGGTCACCAAAATGATGGCCAAATTGCATGCTCCTATTTTTTTCGGGATTTTCTAGCACACTAATAGTTGAACCGTGAGAGTTGGAACCTTTATTTGACCCAAATGGGTATCCAAAAATGTAAAGACATGAAACAGAAACTAAGTCTAAGTACATTTTTTTGGGTGACACAGGATTGCCCTTATACCTCTGGATGCTCCTGCATCAGACACCCAGGGTAGATTGAAATGTGACCCTGTCACTTTATGGATGGTAGAGGAAATCCCAAATGGGAAACCTTAGCTGCTGAAACCCAAGTTGAGTCTTCGATTGGCTGTCCTTTCCATTTGACCAAATACTCTTCATACTGCCTATTTCTGGTACTCCTACCCACACGATGATCTAGAATGTCTTCTATCTCCTCCTTAGAAACAGGAATTGGACATGGCTCTAACACCAGCTCCTCATCTGCACCATCATCATGATACTCTGTTAAATCTGCAATGTTGAAAATGGGAGAAATGTGAATACCATCTGACAGCTCCACCTCATATGCATTTCCTGAGTCATGTTTCTTCAAAATTTTGCAGGGGCCAAATTTCTTCATTTTCAGCTTGTTGTAAGTACCGACTAGAAATCTTTCTTTTCGTAAGTGCACCATGACTAGATCCCCTACTTGGAATTCCTTATGTCTTCTCCTTTGATCAGCCCTAGCTTAATACTCTTGATTCATCTTGGTAATGTGTGCTTGAACCTCCTCATGTAGACGCTTGATATGTTCAGCAAATTCCTCAGCTTCAGCACTTGTCCTCTCCCCTTGCTCTATCTTCCTCAATTCTGGTGCAGTCCTTGGGCTATTCCCATATACAATTTGGAATGGTGATTTTCTAGTACTCCTATTTATAGAGTTATTATAAGCAAACTCTGCTTGTGGTAGAATCAAATCCCATCCCTTGGGCTTATCCCCAACTAAACATCTCAGCAAATTGCCCAGACTTCTGTTTGGCCGTTAGTTTGTGGGTGATGCGTGGAACTGAATTTCAAGTCTGTTCTCAACTTTTTCCACAATGTCCTCCAGAAATACCCCACAAATTTAGTATCTCTGTCAGAAACTATACTCCTTGGAAGACCATGTAGTCTTACCACCTCTCTGAAGAACAAGTTTGCAATATGGACAGCATCATGAGTTTTGTGGCATGGAATGAAATGTGCCATTTTGGAGAACCTATCAACCACCACGAATACTGAGTCATTACCCCTTTGTGTCCTTGGCAATCCAAGAACAAAATCCATACTTATGTCCTCCCATGGCCTTGATGGAACAGGCAATGGCTGATATAGGCCAGTATTGTGACTAAACCCCTTGGCAACTTGACAAACCTGACAACTCTGTACAAACTTCTTCACATCTTGTGTAATTTGAGGCCAAAAATAATGTTCTCTAAGAATGGCAATGGTCTTATCTCGACCAAAATGTCCTGTCATCCCTCCACTGTGTTTCTCCTTAATCAAATTTTCCCTCATGGAACTCCTTGGAATGCACAATTGACTACCTTTGAACAACATGCCATCCTGAATCAAATAGTCTAACCACTTGGTTCTATCTACAGCAACAGGTTCTTTACAAGCTTTCCATGCTTCAGCAAAATCAGGATCCTCGGGGTACAAATTCTTGAGTTCATCAAACCCAACTACTTCAACCTGCATTACTGTAAGCAACAACTGTCTCCTACTTAGTGCATCTGCAACCCTGTTAGATTTTCCACTTCTATGCTTCAACACAAATGTATAGCTCTGCAAGAACTCTACCCACTTCATATGACTCTGATTCAATTTACCTTGGCTATTTAGGTACTGTAATGCCTGATGATCAGTATACAACACAAATTCTTTTGGCAATAAATAATGCCTCCATTTTTTTAAGGCCTGAACTATTGCATAGAACTCTTGATCATAAACAGAATACTTCTTCTTTGCATCATTCAATTTTTCACTAAAATATGCAATAGGCTTACCTTCTTGGCTTAATACAGCCCCAATAGTGCTGCCACTGACATCACAATCTACTTGGAAAACCTTTCTAAAATCTGGAAGTGCCAACATAGGCTGTTCTGTTACCTTCTTCTTCAGCAATTCAAAACTTCTCGCAGCTGCTGCAGTCCATTTGAACTCTTTTCTATCCCCTCTTATTGTATCAGTTAGGGGTGCACATATGCCACTGAAATTCTTAATAAACTTCCTGTAAAAACTAACCAGACCATGAAATGATCTTACCTCAGTAGCAGACCTTGGAGTAGGCCATTCCAAGATGGCTTTTACCTTCTCCGGATCCATTTTGAGACCTTCAGGTGATATAACAAACCCCAAATAGACTAACTCCCTTTTTGCAAAGTTACACTTCTTCAGATTAATTAACAGTTTCTCTTCCCTTAGCCTTTCAAGGACACTACGAATATGCAATAAATGTTCTTCCAAAGTCTTGTTGAAAATTAAAATATCATCCAAATAGACAATAACAAATTTTCCCAAGAACTTCTTAAGTACCTCATTCATGAGCTGCATGAAGGTGCTTGGGGCGTTCGTCAATCCAAAGGGCATGACTAACCACTCATAAAGACCCTCCTTGGTCTTGAAGGCTGTTTTCCACTCATCTCCTTCTCGAATCCGTATCTGGTGATAACCACTCTTCAGATCTATCTTTGTGAAGTACTGAGCTCCACTCAAGCAGTGTATAATATCATCCATCCTTGGCAAAGGAAACCGGTACTTGATGGTGATCCTATTTATAGCTCGAGAATCTGTACACATCCTCCACTCTCCATCCTTCTTTGGTGCGAGTATTGCAGGTACTGCACATGGACTCAGGCTCTCTCGAATCAAGCCCTTCCTCAACAGCTCTTGAACCTGTCTATTTAGCTCCTCTGTTTCAGTAGGAGTCATCCTGTGAGCAGCCTTGTTCGGAAAACTAGCTCCTGGAATCAGATCTATCTGATGACTGATTTGCCTTACTGGTGGCAATCCATCTGGAACATTATCAAAGATAATATCTCCAAACTCCTCTAGTAAATCTGAAACTTCAAGTGGCATTTCACTACTACCTTCTTTATCTTTCCTAGGAATCAAAGCATAGCACATATGCTGATGTTTCATGCCATCTAAAAACTTCCTTTCATCAACAAGACAAATCCTAGCACTGCTACATACCTTTTCACCTTCCTTTTTCATGGGCTTCAATTTGTGGCGAACTCCATCCTTTGTCAGAGAGTATATGTTTGCATGTCCATCATGTACTGCATGTCTATCAAACTACCATGGTCTACCCAACAGTAGATGGCAAACATCCATCGAAATAACATCACAGAGAACTTCATCATGGTAACTCCCAATTTTGAATTTCACTAAACATTGTTCACTTACCAGGACCTTATGATCATCTTTTACCCAAGCAATCCGATAGGGCTGGGGATGTTTCTCCCTCTTGAGCTTCAGCTTAGAGACCATCTCTTTTGATACCAAGTTATCAGTGCTACCACCATCAATGATCACGTCACAACATTTATCCTCACACTTGCATCTGGTACGAAACAAACTCCTCCATTGTCCTGGTTCAATCTCACCACTTAGTAGGACTCTTCCATTTATCAAGGTCTCTCCTCTTTCTGCATCCTCTGAATGTGATGATTGTGCATCCTCATCCACATGATCAACCCTAGCTTGACCCTTAGCTCTCCTATCTGTCCTTCCTTGTCGTTGAGGGCATTCAAAGGCACGATGACCTTCTTCATTGCAATGGAAACAGGTACCACGGAAGACTCCTCTTCCTTGTCCACGTCCTCTACCTCTTCCTCTCTGATTTCCAAAGTCTTGGTCATGGGAGCGGTTGAAACCCTCAAACCCTCATTCCTTTGGTTCTTGCTAGTACCCACATCTTAATTTTTCTTTTGGGTTTGATTGCGGCCTCCAGATGATCTACCGCTTCCCCTTCCTCCTTGACCGCGCCCTCATTGTCTTCCTTCAAACCTTTTATTCAGCTTCTCTTCAACTCGTAGGGAAAACTGGTATGCCTCTTCAACGCTGGTCATTCTTACCAGACTTAATTCCTCTTGGATGCTAGGTCGCAACCCACTGATATAACGAGCAACCTTCTCCTTATTTACTTCTGCATGTCCCGCTCTAATCAAGAGTCGATAAAATTCCTCTGTATATTCTTGGACTGATCTTCCTGCTTGCTTTAACCCATGCATCTTCTTAAACAAATCAAGCTCATAGTCCACAGGAATGAACTGCTTCTTCAATTTGTCCACCATGCGATCCCATCTTGTGATCTTCTCCTTTCCTCTTCTGTTTCTTTCCAATTGGACCACTTGCCACCAGATTTTGGCATGGCCTTTCAGTTTGGCCTTTGCAAATTTAACCCTATCTGGGTCCCTGATATCCTCATACTCAAAGTATTCTTCCAGTTCATTGATCCAATCGATCAACTCATCTGGTTTCAGATTTCCTGAAAATACACCCACTTCAATTGTGGGTCTTTTCCCAAACTTAGTAATGGCCCTAAAAAGCCTTTCCTCTGCATGATTCAGAACTTCCCCGTCAAATTCCTCTTCTGGTCCCATTACTTCTTCTTCATTGTCATCCTCACTGTTGTCACTTGCGGCAACATTTGCTCCTCTACGAAGCTCCTCTTGCAATGCCTGCACCTGCCTTTGGAGGGCTCTAACCTCCTCAGGATTAATAGCTCTGGCCCTTCCACCACACTCTTTTCGTGGAGGCATCTTCTAACTCAATCCCACAACCACACAGTCCTGGTGCAAACTGCCTCACAGTCGGCGCTCTGTCTACACACTCAGGAAAACCAGCTTTGATACCACTTGATAGGAACACAACCCAAGGCAAAATGGACACAACAGAAAAGGGAAAATTATATTAACTGAGAAAATAAGCTAGTACAACAGTACAGGAAAATAAACTTCAAAATATGCCCTAAGGGCTTACAATAGCATAAATCTGCAGATAATTTCTCCTTTCAGTACCTCCTCTCAAACTCCACTCCGAACTGTCTTTTACAATGCCAGAAATCTCCTTAAATAGACCCCGGAGGGTTAAGGACTAGGAGTACATTCTAGAAAGTGCTAGTAGGCATCCACCAACCAAATAGAAGGTTCCGGAAGCTGCGGTAGAAATTGGCGCAAATCTAGAAGAATCTAGAAACGGTAACCGAACTTCCGGGAGGCATAACTTTTGAACCGTAGCTCCGATTGACGAACCGTTTACATTTTCGGAAAGCTCTCGAAGCGCTCTATAGCCCTATGGACCAGCTTCGCTCGTCCCCCATTTTTCGGCCCTTTTCAAAATCATTTAATGCCCCTAACCTGACTTTGAAGCATTCTTAGGAGGTCTCCAAAACCCGAAAAACTGCAATAACTTTCAAACCGTGGGGCCTTTTGACTTGATTCTTTTTCTGGAATGCTCTAAATCACAATTACATTCCTCTGGTCAATTCACACATTCTAGGTCACCAAAATGATGGCCAAATTGCATGCTCCTATTTTTTTCGGGATTTTCTAGCACACTGATAGTTGAACTGTGAGAGTTGGAACCTTTATTTGACCCAAATGGGTATCCAAAAATGTAAAGACATGAAACAGAAACTAAGTCTAAGTACATTTTTTTGGGTGACACAGGATTGCCCTTATACCTCTGGATGCTCCTGCATCACTTAGCCTCAACTAATTTTATAAGTATCCAAGCAATTTTTATTTCCATTTATGGTTGCAAAATCTCATAATAATATACACTATGGACAACTAGAAACTTCTTTATGTGCTGGGAATCTCATTCGGAGATATACCGTCTGATTTTTGTTGCATCCTTAGAGTAGTTCCCCATGGTTTTTTTACAGCATTGAACAATATCATCTACGTCCCATTCTTGATGTATTGTATGAAGTCCTTGCCTACATGGAAAGCTTTCCATTGCTATAGCCATGTTGAGAATGCTTCATCTTTGTTGGTTCCTTTATTTGTGCCATTTTTATGTGTTCCAATCACCTTGCATTGCTGCAAAATTTATTGGTGACTCAGCTCAATGATTTTTGGGACTCAACTTATATGGACTCCACGACGGCTCCTTTATTTTATGAGTATTTCCAGCTAGTCTCAATACCGCAACTTTTAGCATGGTACATTAACAAAGCAAGTTTAGACGATTCACTGACAAGATTTCTATACATCTTCAAGCTTATAGATATGATTTTATCTGCAGATAAGAGGTATCAGATTCTTGTAGTTCTTAGATCTAAGGCCTCAACTTTATAATATACAGGAGGAAGCATAACATGCAAAGGAAGGTGTCTCTAATAATGCCGATTAACACTGTGTAAGGAAGAAGCCTGTGACTAATGATGTCTTCTCCATTGAAATTCTGGTGGTTGTTGACGGCAACTAAATTGCATAGTAAAAATAGACTACAAAGAAATAGGTATCCTATGATTGTGTCTTGAATATTGAATTTTTGTTATAACATTGGGAATAGTATTGCTCTAAGCATTAAACTCTACATATCTCTTCATGATAGATTGATATTATGAATTATTATTAATCTCTCTTGATTGCAAGACGCAATGGGATGATGAGAGGTTATAAAGATTGTTACTAAATTGATGATTCATATTTGCTTTCAAATTTGAGACTTAGAGGGAGCTTGTGATTTAGAGGGAGATGTTCAGCCTCAAAGGGAGGATACATCCACTATCTTATTGTGGTGATCAAAGTAGTTATTGATTGAGAGGGAGTTCTTATGGCATCCCTGTCATTCTTATACATGTTAATGTTTTGATATTATAGAATTTGAGACTCTTGATGGAAAAGAGTCTCAATTATGATTTCCTTTCTTGTTGATTATGAGTTCTTACTTATGTGAAACTAATAATAGTTGTAAGGACAACTTTAAAACCTCTTTCACTTATGAGGGAAATCATAGTGAACATCATGTAGAGAGAGTCTATGATATCATCATGTTGAGAGATTCCATGATGGGAGGTAGATGTGAGCCTTGCAGGCTTACCATGTTGAGAGATTCCATGACAACATCACGTTGAAAAAGTCCATAATGTAAGAGCCTTGCAGGTTTGTTATGTTGAGAGATCCCCAGGCAACATCATGTTGAGAGAATTTGTGATGAAAGTTGGTTTTTAATTTTGCAGGTCTTTCATGTTGAGTGATTCCATGAATTATGTTATGCTAAGATAACATGTTTTTTTATAAAGAATTTATCATTGGCATTTTTTGTTGCAGCTATGTGTAACTTCTATGCTAAAGATCTCTCACTCACTAAGAGGGAGTGTTGAAGATTGTAGTTGTGATAGAGATCTTTATGTCTGATTTTTCTAGAAATATTATCATTATAACCATTTTGGTCATCTTCAGCTGAATAGGACATTGGTGATAAAAATTGAGATAATATTAAATATTAAGACATGTGTCATATGTCAGGCATAGAGGCATGCACTTGGAATATGACGAGTTATATTTTGGGAAATCGAAGGGACCTTCGGTTGTAATGTGAACAGTCTCTCTAGTTGTTTATATATTAGATCAAACGAAAAACATTGTACACTTCAACATTTTATAATCAAGAATAATGATTTTTGTCATGTGGTTGGGGTTTTCCCCTTCAAGTTGAAGGGCTTTCCTAGGATAATCTTGTGTGTCTCTTGTATCGTTTTTTGTTTTTCCTTATTTCTATTTATCTTTATTTCTGGCCAAACTTTAACACGTATTATTGGTTTCAATTGAAATATTCCCTTTTAGAGTGCAATCTAGATTATTAACAACATTTGTAGGACATAAAACATAATCTTCAAGAGAAGGAGATGAGTGAAAATAGGACGTTTTTTTGCCAAATCAACCGAAGTAGATGAAATCTGATTAGGATCCTTACATATGTCTAAATTAATAACATTCACATCAATTGTATCAATTGTTATCGGGCGAGAGATACAAGAAATCTTAGCTTCTAACATTGGGGAAGCATCCAAAATAGGCAAATCATCCATGTTATCAAAGTCAGTAGACAAAGCATCAAAAGGGTTTGAAGGAGGAATGATGAAAATTATGGTTAAGTGTAACAAAATTATCATCAATGGAATTAACCATTGCATCCCTAGCCAATGATTCAACAACATCATTATGTGTACTTATCAAGTTATAGTTTTGAGAAGAAAATTGATTTTTAGAATCCACACCCTTTGTACCTGACCCACTCCCTGCCATATCCCCAAATTTGAATGTAATAATTAAATTAAATTAATTAATTAACTGGTCCTAGAATTTAAATAATACAACAAAAGGACCTTTAATTAATTATGATGGGGCCCAAGTTAATAATGTGCATTTGTGGTTCCGATTGATTTAGTATATCTCAGACCCATTTTTATTTTTGTTTATGTAGGTAAGTGTAGCCATTAGCTATCTTTGTAACCCTCGGAAAGCACGACTTGTCGGTAGTTGTTGGTATGCGATTTGGATTATTTCTTTGTATTGCGAATTCCCGTTGGGATTCTCTGTTGTTCGCCATTTCGGAAGTGGAAGACCTTCCCTACTTGGCTTTTCCTGTTTTGGTGGGATTCACCGTCACCTTGTTCCGTTGTTGTTTACTTTGCTTTGGATCTAGCAAATCTGGAACACCATTCTTGTCTGGAATATATTATCTGTTATTATGTCAATATATTTTGGTGTCTTCTATACATTTACTTCAAGTCTTAGCATTAGAGGAGAAGTAACATCGTACTGCATCACCTTCGTCACCGTACACCACATCCTACATCACCAGCACAGCACGACACCTTCCCTTCACCACCATCCAATCTCCCAAACATTATCGTATGGATTGCATATTGACTATACAGTCCTGCAATACTCCGACCGTACGACCTCTTGAGCCTACCATATATACGTCATACTATTCCCCTATCCCAATACCGTATGACATTCAAACTTCACTCCCATTGCTACTGTACGATCAGTCTACCCTTACTTCCTACTGTACAACCCTACATTGTACGGCCAGCTCCTCACCCCCTTCAGCATATGACATCTTGAGTTTGTTGTGTGGCCATCAACATACTACCATGCGACATCTGGGTCCGACCCCAATTTGGTGTTGCACATGATTTGAACCATACGGCCTCCTACTCTGAACTATATGGTCACTACAATTGTCTCCATCATTCAGTAATTTCAGTTATGAATGGGACAAATCCTTACGCAAAGGGAACGTAGGGGAATGGGAATATTACACGTCCATGCCTAGAAGGAGGAAAATAATTGTTCCCTGCAGGAGCTAATAACTCATCTATACTACCAGTTATAACACAGGCTACATTAGAGGGTGAAAGATTTTTAAGCTGCTTAAGAGTCAGAAAATAGAATGACTATTTTGCAAGAGGATATTTTGCATATCTTGCTGAGAGACTTTCCAAATTCAAACATCTATCCGACAAACACTTTTGTTTCTTATTTATTATTATTATATTATTAAGTGTTTAAAAACACTTTATAAATATATTAAAGAAAATTTTATTTTAATCCCAGCAGAGGGGACATCACACTCTTGTATACTATTTTAGTATAATGCAACTCTAATGGCTGCTTAGTTAAAATATCACATTGCACTTTTGCAACACTGATAGATGTAATGTGACTCCACCAAGTTCATCACATTACGCTACAGCAACACCTCTCAATTATAGAAATATATTACTAAAATTACAATCCTACAAAAATATAGAGATTATGTACCTTTTAAAACCTTTGTTTTTTATAACAAGCAATACAATACTGTCCAAAGATGAATGAAAATATTATTTGAAGCTGTTCATTTCAACTTCAAAAATGTTATTGTAAACATCTAATGATTCTGAATTTAAAGCTTTGACAATTTAAAATAAAATATTAATACAATACAAAAATACATTCACCAGTATGTATAAATACTCATAAATATAGAATAATAGTATTATGGTTGTCTCTTATTTTATTTTTCCCTCTTTCTTTCATCACTTTTCCCCCTTTTTCTTTTCAGCCTTGATGGATGATGCAAATAAATCTTATGATCTAAAACACAGTTTTTATGGTATTGAATCTGTCACCTAAAATAAGACTAATTGTTTTATTATAAATTTATAGCTGCCACAATGAGTCCCAAGAAAGCAGCAGCAGTAATCAAGGATCATTATCTGGCATTAAATAAGGGTGATAAAACAATTTAAGAATTTGAAGGAAAAGGTGTTACTAATAAATATGTACTTGGAGATGCAATTAATGTGAATCAACACCAAATCGAGCAAGATGAAATTCAGGTGAGGATTGAAGAAATAATTAATGCCATTAAAATGGACAGCGAAAAAGCTCATCATTATTCAAGTTCATATACCATTCAGATCTGAGTAAAGGCCAGATAGGTAACATTGTTATACCTAATAATTGCAAGGCAGCTCTTCGGAAAGCTATACATACATACCATCCTGATACTAATGATCGCTTTCAACAGCACTGGAGATTTGTGGAAAGAAATTACAAATTTTTTCAGCTTCTGTTATAGGTCTCCTCTTCTATCAAGACTTTCTTATTCCCTCTCTACTGTTTTCTTATGCCAGTCCACTTTGGTGGAACCCAATTATGCCAGGACACGTAGTCATTACCGCCATAAAATTCATTATGTTCAGTAAAGCTCCACTTCAAGCTTGAATATGAGTTATATTAACCCCTTGTTTCCATGTGGCTGCTTAGTTTCAATTTCTGCTTAATTTTAAGCTGCTATAGTCTTCCGTGCATATTTTAAATCACAGGAATAGGATTAAATAGGACCTCCAATTTTAGTGGAGCAGTGACTGCTTAAAAAATAAAAATAAGCATCAACAAAAAGGAGGTTCTGAAAATAAGCAGCCACTGCTAATTGCAAAAAACAAAAAACAACGCACGACTTCACAATTTGTTTTCCCTCCTTTTATTTGCCTCCAAATTTTTCTCTAGATCATTTTTATTTAATGATTTTATTTTAAAATGGTTTTTCAGATAACTGTTCAAAAAATAAGCAGCCAAAAATTCGTCTGCACAGGATCACCAACTCCACAAATAGATGCTAAAAAAGCCGAGCAGCAGCTGCTAGCCAAAAAAAGCTTAGCAGCTCCAGGTCCTACCCTAAAAGTAAAGTCATTGGTATTTAGTGGAAGGGTAAGGTGTTGGTATGGGTACAGATTTCAATATTGAGACATTCTATTGACTATGGAGAATTAGGTATATATGTATATATATGTGTAATATATAATATATTAATAATGGAGAATTAGGTATATGTGTATATATATGTGTAATATATAATATATTAATAAATATTATATATTTTATAGAGTTTATTTTGATGTTAACATAAGTTCAAAAACCGTAACAGACAACAAAATTACATTTGAATATTAGGACAGTACAAATTAAAAATGTCAATCAAATGTTATTGATAAAAGCAACATCAAGAGGGTCCTAGCTCATGGTACAATAAGCACATTAGAAGTGCATTAATAGAGAATTAATGACATTAGAGTGTAAGAGTTAAAAATCCACAGAGAAACCCTACCTCTATCAAAAACTAATGGAAGAAAAGTATTAAGCATCTACATTTTCTTAAAAACATCCATAAAAAAACTAGCCCTAATTGTCTGGAAGTTTGTCGACATATAAAAATTAACCAACATGTCATGCCTTGCAGACCCAGAGTTCAAACTCAAACATAAACTAGGACTAGAATCAAAAGTGACATAGCCCCTAGGGCTAGTAATCCAGTAGCAGAGAAACCACATAAACAACAACATCAATTCCCACCCAACCTCTTGGACAACAAAATAGCAGCCCACTCCTCATTAAGGAACTTAATCAGTTCCTTAGCATCCTCCTTCCAAGAGATCGCCACCGAAAACCTTGCCCTGCATGATACAGAGGGTATTTGCACATGCATGCATAATCTTTAGGGTGAATTTGTTAACGTCCTTGAAGTGATTGTTCAAGGTACCCATCTCCTCTTTGAGTTGCTTGACCAATCTTTCTAGGCTATCAATCTAGAGTTTAAGGGGACATAAGTGGGGTAGGCTTGGGGGAATTCTGCAGGGGATGAGTAGGGGAGATGGGGTTGGCGTTAGGGGTCGGGAAGGGGTCTTCACTAGGCTCAAGGTGTCGTTGGAAGAGGAATCTTCAATGTAATTTTCATTAGGGCGCTTTTTAATTGTATCCATTGAGGAGTCCTCATTATTTGGCTAGGTCCCTAATGGCTTTCTGTTGATGTGAGTTTTTGTACCACTACATAACATATTAGCAATTGAACACTTGATATGGAGTATCATAACACACAATTCCTCTCTTGAAAAGTTAATACTTATAAGACATAAGAAATAACTCCAATGTTCCTTACACTTGTGGATACTAACTCAATTATTGATGTGATTTTTTGGTAATCACGTTGGCGGCCTTATGTTGCTCATTCAAGGATGACTTGGGTTTTGGTGAGATGGTGATGATTTTGTATGAGTGCTAAGTTATGTTTATGGTGACAGTGATGGTGGAGGATGTAGCGCCAGATAATGTTGATTGCACGAGGAGCAGGCAATAATGCTTCTAATGACTTCTACCTTCCTAACTTTCTTAGAGTGGAATTCGACTACTCAACTACTCGCTATTCTAGTCCTACTCCTATGAATGGAAAGATTAGCAAACGATTGGGGATCGAATCTAATGAAAGTTAACCAGCGGCTGCACCTCCATAGATGCAATGATTCAAAGGAAAAGAGAACTAGTTTACCACACAAGGCGCCCTAACCAGCGGCTAAGATGCTAGTGGCCTAGTTGTAGATCCCTATCAAACATTCATTAACATCACCATACAATTAGCCATCTACTTCTACTCTAATAACATGAAATGAAATCCTACTTTAATTTGAGAGATGAGAAGAACCATGCAATACACCAAAATGATCATATATATCCACAATGCAAGCCACAACAATGAATAGAGAACAATTTTGATAGTGTTTTGGCAACAATTCTCCAACATAACTCTCCCACAAACGAGAGCAAAATGGCCTTATATAGAGGCCAAAATGTACAGCCGATGGTAGAGATAAAGAGGCAAAACTGACGATCCAGATTGAATGCTAGAAACCCTAATTAGGGTTGCCACCCCATCGGCCAATGAGAAGGCGCCACCTCGTCAATGGACCAATGAAAAGAGTGAAAAAGTGGCAACCAATGAGAAGACACCAAAATTGTGGCCAATCAGAATTAGACACTTTTCCTATCCTAGAAGAAAGAGAAATTGCCACTTGGGCTTACATCAAATGATCTTCCAATATATCTCTCCCTTTTTCTTTCATTCTTTTAGCTAAGGCAATGAACTTAGGTAGCCTTTCATTAACTTCTTCCATGGGAGGACAAGGTGTATGCTTTATTTTGAGCTCAACCAATTTCATCATGCTGCTTGTTGCTTGTAGTGTCTTCTCATGGTCCTTCTCATACTCTTTTGCAAATCCGATAAAAGCATTGAGGGAGGAAAGGGCGTTCAAATGTTTCTTCTTGATAGCAACCTTTCTTAACTCATCCAATCTTGATCCTAGTCTTGACTCATTGATGCCCTCTTCTCTGATGCCTTCAAAATCAAGTGCCACCTCAACATCGCTCATCATGGTTGAAATGGAAGTGTCGACGCTTGGGCTGTGTTGTGCAACTGCATTTTGTATCTCTTCTTTGCCAAGCAGGATTGTCCTTCCTTTAGTCTGCCCTTTACCTATATCATGTTTATAGCAAAGTAACAAGAATCGGAATCGGATCAGAATCGGCAAGGCTGAATCAAATCGTGAATCGGCCATGAATCGGCCATGAATCGGAAAATTAAAAAAACCCTTGAAATTTAGTGAGTAACTTATTTCATAAACCCTTTATCGCTGATTCGATTCACCAATTCACAAAAAATCGTTTGGCTTGAATCGAATCGCCGAATCGCGTGAATCGCATGAATCGCCGTGATTCTTGGAACTATGGTTTATAGTACCGACATTGGTATCGGTTATTCGCCTCATTTTCGAGAAGAAAGTTGTTTTGGGCATCATATCCTCTTTGTTTTTCTTATTGTTTGTTCCCTTAGGATTCTTGCTTGCATTACCATCCTCCATCTTGTCGCCCTATTACAGGATGGTAAAGTGGTGGACAATGAATACAAAAAGAACCAGGGGAGACAATATCTAGACAAGAACAAAAGGAAATCAGCTTAAGGACCCCTTTCAACTCTAAATTATTTGAAATTACTTTTACCAATAGTCGGGTCTTCTTTTGGAATTTAGGATCAGACTTAAAGAATTTCAAGCCCCTTGCAAATCTTGAGGCCTCAACTAGAAAAAAATCAGAATTTAGTGCTCTTGGAATTGTCCACCATTTGCCCCAAAGAATCAGACCTTTGATCACAATCATCTCCAAATAAAATCACCCAAATTAGGGAAAAAATCGCAGCTCCTTGGCAAAATCAGAATTGTCTTCCACAAAATTTGGCTCCCACAAAATTTGCCTAGCAAGAAGATTGCAGATCTGCTTTTGCAAAAAAAATCTATCCAAGGAAAATACCAATCTGCCCTTGCAAAAACTGTCCAAGGAAGAAGAAATCTGCTCCTTAGTCTGAATCGCCAAACACCATGAAGAGGAGGAGTGAGGAATGAGGAAATAAGGGGAAAGGGCTTCCTCTTATACCCCATTCCTATACTCTGCTTAGCTGGCCGACTGGGACCCTGGGAGCAAGAAAAATATTAATTAGCACACAAAATTGGCCCCCAATTAAATGTTTAGCTCAAAATTAATTTTGTCAAGATGAAATTTACTTTTTTAAATTGCTAATTAGACCAAAATTGCAAAAATAAGTAAATAATGCCTTGGAGATGCTAAGTGTTTCCATTTAATGATGATCTAGCAATTAATATGTCAATAAAATCAGATTTTGGCTAGCCAAAAGCCATTTTTTCAATATTAAATTACCAATTTCATTAAATGCTTAAAAAAATTTCAAGGCAATTTTAATCCTTTAAAAGCCAATTTTTTGCAATTTAATTCAAATCGATTTTGCCAAATAATTTAAATTTTTTGACAAAAAAAATCATTTCTAGAGTCTCAAATCGATTTTGAAATTTGATTTCATCTTCACAAAAATTAATTTTCTCACCGAAAATATTCAAGATTTTTCAAGTAACTTAAATCTAATAAAAATTATCCAAATTTATACAATTATATTCAAATTTTCAAACAAATCGTCTAAGTACAAAATTTACAATTTTATCCTGCCAAGTGTTGCTTTTTGAAATTTTGTCTAGCCTAAGGATGAAATTGGTTGTTTTGGAAAATCAAGTTGAAACCAGGTGAAAGTAAATCTAACCCTCTCTCTACTGGCCCTAAAGGTGTCCAAGACTTAAAATTTTCAAAAATCGAATCAAATTTTTTTGGACATTTCAAAAATTTACCAAGGCGATTTAAAGAAAAAGGGGGTCCCCAAATTTTTTTTGGGGGCAATGGTGTGAAAACCTCACAACATCTAGCATCAACCCAAATAAATGTTCTTGAACATTTCAAGAAATAAGTAACTTAGAACAAAAAATCTCAGGATGGCTTACTCGAAAACCTACTTAAGGACGAGCACTCAACAAGGGAAAGAACTCTCAAGTTGATCCTAAGCATCTTGACCATAAGTTACTCACGTGTGTGCAAATGATTTATTTCTAGCTCGACAAGGACTTGATAATTTCTCAGATCCATCAAACTTAGCTTATTATAATATCCTTTCTTCAAAAGCAACCTGGATAGAGCCTCGCTGCCAGTTAGGCGCCTATAGCCTCGATGGAGTTATCGCTGTGGCACCACAACCATGGTTCTACCTTTAGTGATTATTTTTATAGCACCGGTAGAGATGATTGCACACCCTTGAACCAAATTTCATCTTTATTTTCACTTTGATACTGCCTTTTCTCCTTTCTCATGATATTTTCTCATTTCTTTTCTTTTCAATCTTTTGTTTGGTTTGTAGGCAATGAAGCTTGTGGAGGGTTTGGAAGACCACAGTGGTGTTGAAGCAGGTGTATGATTTTTACTAAGTCCAACTTCACTTGAAAACATCAAGAACTCAGAGCAATTAAGTGTGAGTAGAATGTTGTAACCATGCCAGAGATAACTTAAGAACCTCCATCGAATTCGACCCAAATTTAGTACAAGTCCTACCATAGACCAACAACTAAGCACATCCTTTAACCTCTGAACCTCGTCAAATGTATTCGAGAAATGAACAAGATAGACTCCATTTTGTCACCACAATGTAAAATCTACACACTTCGCCCACGAGTGATAACATGGACCTCCCTTTACTCTTGGAAAACCCAAAACCAAAACTGCTCCAATTGAGGGAAGTTAAAAAAAAAAAGAAAAAAAAAAATTCAAGTCAAATGATTTGATGCAAATCAAATCGAGCTCCCTCACAACACCTAAACTAAACAACTAAAAGAAATCTACTCTAACCAGCTAAAAGGGAAACTTTAATCTACCCAACTGAAAGGAAACTAAATCTACCCAACTGAAAGGAAACTTAATCTACCCAACTGAAAGGAAACTAAACTACTCTCCTGAACCAAATGTTCCTGGACAAACCTACCCTAACTATGTACAAGATTCTAAAGGGAAAACACTAAGTGATCTGATATATACACTGGATCTAACATGGTTTCTCAAGATGTTCAAAAGTAACAAGGTTTGGATGACAGTTCTCAATCTCGCAAACTCATCCTTATACTCTGAAAAAAAAAAAATTCACCTCAAACTCAAACTCTAGAGAATTATCATGCAAGACCAACAATTGAGGCAACTCATACGGTCCATGATTAATCCAAATACAAGTTGTTTCTCCAAAATTTCCATAATCAAAATAAAAACTTTCAAACCTTTCATCTTTAAGAGTAGGGAAAGAAACAACCTGGCATGACTCAAATTCAAATGGAACCTGAAAATTCTCCACGGCCTTAGGAGGTCGAAGTTGGTGGTGCACCATTCCTCTAACATCTACATCAAACTCATTGGTAGTCCAGGCACGATCAATCTTGGAATCAACCTCATGAAATATCATCTTTGGGGGCTTGTCCCTGTGAATAGTGAATCATGAATCCTTGTGAATCTCCTCAAGTGTATCCTAAAAACTCAAGGATTCCTTGATATTCTCCCCATCAAACGCCTCTCCAAGTTGCTTGAACACAATATCCAACTGTAGCCTCAACCCAAATTGTTCTTTGTTTTCCCTTTCTATGGGAGCAACTTGATCACCACTTAACAATCCTTGCACATCCTTACCAATAGGAGCTACATCATCTAGCATGTAATATCCCTTTGAACTCTCTTCAGGAACATCTTGCCATTCTTTATATAGACTCTCACCAAACATAGCACCTTCAAGATTGGTAGAACCATCATACGTCTTTGTGAGTCGCCCATCAGCTTCCATTTCAAGTGGTAAAATTTGTGGAGGTCGAAGTTGATGGTGAATCATGCCACTTGCAACAATTTGATCACCTTGAAGTGCTTCGGGCAATGGACCCTTTTGTATTTCTTCTAGAGGATCTTCAAGCATCCCCCCAAAGAATGTGGTGGAGATAGCGCCTTGTATTGGTTTATCAATATTTTCCTCATATTTGAACTCTCTTGTGATATCTTGTAATTCCTTGTTCAACTCACCCACTTGATTATCTTCCTTTTTAAGGATATTTGAAACTTCTTGCAATCCATCCTCAAGAGTCACCACTTGAATTATGCATGAAGGATCACCAAAGATTTCCTTTTCATCCTCGTTTCGAGGTTCCATTTGTAGTTCTTTGCGTGCCCTTACATGTTGACTCTTGCCTACCATCCTTTCTCTCTCTTGGATAAATTCAATTGTTTTCTCAATTTTCTTGTCAACCTCTCCACCTCGTGACATAATGTGTGAAGGTTCATCCACTTGGTTATCTTGAACATTAGAATCAACCATATCATCTTGATAAATCTTACCCTATTCATTCTTTGGTGTCCAACTTAGTAGCTGAAAGAAATCTTTACCACCCCCGACTGATATTTCCTCATACCAACCCAATTGAAACTTGACCAAGTCAATGGTGTCTTGGCAAGATGGGCAAGGAGACTCTGAAGAGACCGTGTACCCTGCACCAAGAACTTCTTCCATATATGTTTTTTGGTTCCCTACTGATATCTTCTTTGTAATCACGAAAATATTCCTCTGAATTGACAAAGACCACAGGGTCATGTATTTGTGAAAAAGAAATTTTTCCTCTTAATGTCAAGTCCACTCTTAAGAGAAACACCAAACAATCCAGCTCCTCATGATCCGTAGTACCATGTATCCTACACTTCCTTGAGGCTGCAAGTTGAGACAAATCCAATGGAGGTAACCTTTTGTTCAAATCAAACCAAATGGGAAGAACGTCCACTTGCCTATTCATTACCTTTCTTTCTTCTTCTTTTTCTTTTTTTTGAATTTTTTTTGATTTTTTGATTTTTACTTTAAAAGAGATCTCTTATCTCAAATCTAACTTTGAAAGCTCATTCCTCGTCAATCTTTGCTCTAAATTTCCAAGTTGATCCAAGAATGAAAATCATTCAGCCCTCCTTCTAGTGCCAGATAATGTTGATGTGAGTTTTTGTACCACTACATAACATATTAACTATTGAACACTTGATACGGAGTATCAAACACACAATTCCTTTCTTGAAAAGTTAATACTTATGAAGACATAAGCAATAGCTCCAATGTTCCTTACACCTGTGGATACTAACTCAATTATCGATGTGATTTATTGGTAATCACGTCGGCAGCCTTACGTTGCTCATTCAAGGATGACATGGGTTTTGGTGAGATGGTGATGATTTTGTATGAGTGCCAGGTGATGTTGATGGTGACAGTGATGGTGGAGGATGTAGCGCCAGATAATGTTGATTGCGCGAGGAGGCAATAATGCTTCTAATGACTTCTACCTTCCTAACTTTCTTAGAGTGAAATTCGACTACTCAACTACTCGCTATTCTACTCCTACTCCTATGAATGGAAAGATTAGCAAATGGATGGGGATCGAATCTGATGAAAGTTAACCGGCGGCTCCACCTCCATAGATGCAATGATTCAAAGGAAAAAAGAACTAGTTTACCACACAAGGCTCCCTAACCAGTGGCTAAGATGCTAGTGGCCTAGTTGTAGATCCCTATCAAACATTCACTAACATCACCATACAATTAGCCATCTACTTCTACTCTAACAACATGAAATGAAATCCTACATTTGAGAGATGAGAAGAACCATGCAATACACCAAAATGATCATGTATATCCACCATGCAAGCCACAACAATGAATAGAGAACAATTTTGATAGTATTTTGGCAACAATTCTCCAACATAACTCTCCCACAAATGAGAGCAAAATGGCCTTATATAGAGGCCAAAATGTACAACCGATGGTAGAGATAAAGAAGCAAAACCGACAATCCAGATTGAATGCTAGAAACCCTAATTAGGGTTGCCAACCCATTGGCCAATGAGAAGGCCCCACCTCGTCAATGGACCAATGAAAAAAGTGGAAAAGTGGCAACCAATGAGAAGACACCAAAATGGTGGCCAATCAGAATTAGACACTTGTCCTATCCTAGAAGAAAGAGAAATTGCCACTTGGGCTTACATCAAATGATCTTCCAATATAACTCTCCTTTTTTCTTTCATTCTTTTAGCTAAGGCAATGAACTTAGCTAGCCTTTCATTAACTTCTTCCATGGGAGGACAAGGTGTATGCTTTATCTTGAGCTCAGCTGATTTCATCACGCTGCTTGCTGCCTGTAGTGTCTTCTCATGGTCCTTCTCATACTCTTTTGCAAATCCGATAAAAGCATTGAGGGGGGAGGAAAGGGTGTTCAAATGTTTCTTCTTGATAGCAACCTTTCCTAACTCATCCAATCTTGATCTCAGTCTTGTCTGATTGATGCCCTCTTCTCTGATGCCTTCAAAACAAGTGCCACCTCAACGTCGCTCATCATGGTTGAAATGGAAGTGTTGACGCTTGGGCTGTGTTGTGCAACTGCATTCTGTATCTCTTCTTTGCCAAGGGGGATTGTCCTTCCTTTAGTTTGCCTTGTAGTTGTATCATGTTTACTGTACTGACATTGGTATTGGTTATTCGCCTCATTTTCGAAAAGAAAGTTGCTTTGGGCATCATAACCTCTTTGTCTTTCTTAGTATTTGTTCCCTTGGGATTCTTGCTTGCACTACCATCCTCCATCTCATTGCCCTATTACAGGATGGTAAAGTGGTGGACAATGAATGCAAGAAGAACCGGGGGAGACAATATCTAGACAAGAACGAAAGAAGGAAATCAGCTTAAGGACCCCTTTCAACTCTAAATGATTTGAAATTACTTTTACCAATAGCTGGGTCTTCTTTTGGAATTTAGGATCAGATTTAAAGAATTTAAAACCCCTTGCAAATCTTGAGGCCTCAGCTGGAAAAATCAGAATTTAGTGCTCTCGGAATTGTCACCATTTGCCCCAAAAAATGAGACCTTTGATCACAATCACCTCCAAATAAAATTGCCCAAATTAGGGCAGAATTCGCAGCTCTTTGGCAAAATCAGAATTTCGTCTTCCACAAATTTCGGCTCCCTCAAAATTCACCTAGCAAGAAGAGTGCAGATCTGCTTTTGCAAAAAAATCATCCAAAGGAAAATACCAATCTGCCCTTGCAAAAATCGTCTGAGGAAGAAGAAATCTGCTCCTTAGCCTAAATCGCCAAACACCATGAAGAGGAGGAATGAGGAATGAGGAGACAAGGGGAAAGGGCTTCCTCTTATATCCCATTCCTATACTCTCCTTAGCTGGCCGATTGGGACCCTGGGAACAAGAAAAATATTAATTAGCACACAAAATTGGCCCCCAATTAAATGCTTAGCCCAAAAATAATTTTGTCAAGATGAAATTTACTTTTTTAAATTGCTAATTAGACCAAAATTGCAAAAATAAAGTAAATAATGCCATGGAGATGCTAAGTGTTTCCATTTAATGATGATTTAACAATTAATATGTCATTAAAATCGGATTTTGGCTAGCCAAAAGCCATTTTTTCAATATTAAATTACCAATTTCATTAAAGGCTTAAAAAGTTTTCAAGGCAATTTTAATCCATTAAAAGCCAATGTTTTGCAATTTAATTCAAATCGATTTTGCCAAGTAATTTAAATTTTTTGACAAAAAAAAAATCATTTCTAGAGTCTAAAATCGATTTTGCAATTTGATTTCATCTTCACAAAAAATAATTTTCTGACCGAAAAAATTCAAGATTTTCCAGATAACTTAAATCTAACAAAAATTTATTTTTTGAAAATTATCCAAATTTATACAATTATATCCAAATTTCAAACAAATCGTCTAAGTACAAAATTTACAATTTTATCCTGTCGAGTGTTGCTTTTTGAAATTTTGTCCGGCCTAAGGATGAAATTGGTTGTTCTGGAAAATCAAGTTGAAACCGGGTGAAAATAAGTCTAACCCTCTACCCACTGGCCCTAAAGGTGTCCAAGACTTAAAATTTTCAAAAATCGAATAGATTTTTTTGGGACAACTCAAAAATTTGCCAAGGAGATTTAAAAAAAGGGGTTTCCCAAATTTTTTTTTGGGGCGATGGTGTGAAAACCTCACAACACTTTCTTACCCTTCTCTTTGGCCATCCTGCTACAATGATCGATATGGCATTGCACAGTATTTGTAATGTTCCCTAGTTCGCACTTACACCAAATTTCACAAGAGAGTACATGTACGGTGAAGAGGGAATCAACACAAGGCGTACAAAAGTGAGGTCATGACCGTAGGACAAAGAAGAGATGGGAAGTTCATACCCCCTGGGACAAATAGTC
This sequence comes from Cupressus sempervirens, assembly GCA_028749045.1. Lineage (NCBI taxonomy): Eukaryota > Viridiplantae > Streptophyta > Pinopsida > Cupressales > Cupressaceae > Cupressus > Cupressus sempervirens. The sequence continues at coordinate 591,161,050 of CM053787.1, forward strand.
CATAGAATTAGTGTAGACAAACATATTGTACGGAGATGTAGTATGACCGTATGGCCTTGAGGGTGTACAGTGGTGACCAAGCCAATGGTGTACGGTGAGAGAGAATGACATACGGTTGGAGGGAAGGCTGCACGAAGGAAGGGGGTTTGTTGTATGGTGTGGATATCGTACAGAAGGAGTAAGGGAAATGTAGTGATGTATGGAGTGGAGGGGAAGACAAGTTGAACGGAGGGAGGGCCTGTGGAGGCCGTACGGTAAGAGTTTGTACAATTGAATGGTGGTGGTGATCGGGAGGTCGTACAGTGGGATGAGAGGAGATGAAGCGCATAGTAGTGAAGATGTATGTCGAGGGAGATCAATGCTGATTATATTTGAGTTAAATAAAATACCTAGACGCTAGTGCACATAGATAATATAGGGAAGGTACGCCAAACATGAAATTGTACTTATATAAAAAACAAATTATAAATTGTATTTGTAGACAAAGATGGTTCTCCGACTTGCTAGATCTGAGCCAAGAAGTACACAGATGGAATAGGATGAGAATTGAATCCCAGCAAAACCACAAAAGCCAAATAGGGAAGATCTTTCACTTTCAAAATGACGAACAATATTGAACTCCAACCAGAATTCACAGTACAAAGAAAATAATCCAAATCGTATATCAACTACTACCTACATGTCGTGATTAAATACCCTTCGGAGGAACTCCCAAGGGTTTACAAAGATAGCCGATAACTACACTTATGGAAACAATTAAATAAAAATGGGTTTGAGATATACTAAATCGATCGGCCTATAAACAATGATTTGATTATTTATTTATTTTATGACGAGAACATTGCAATATACTCATTACTATCAACAATATTGAGGGTATGTTTCTTGGGCTTCTTGCTAGGTTAGGTCACAATAAGGACATGGCTAGAGATTAAGGTGGGGGGGGGCGGAGGGTGGGTGTGTTGGTTGGAAATTAGGAGCACATTAGTTTTAAGGGGTCACAAGGCATGATGAAACTCATACAGGCAATACATGAGACCTTGGTGAAGGATCACCAACTTTTCCTAGAGGGCAATAGCTTCAACATAGTCAAAGATTGTTCTTTCCATAGTGTGGCAAAGAAAGAATGGGATGGAAATCAAATCCTTATGACGAAGATGGTGGACAAACAGGAGATGGTAATAGTAAAAGAGACCATACCTAACTTCCATGGTAAAGTATTTGAGGATGACTTTACACATATTCGGCCTAAAATCTGGGAGATGCTTTGCGTTGTAATAATTCTAGGCCAGCTCCATCAGGGGTTTTACTAGTTTTTATCCATTCGCGGTCATAAATTTCCAGCCTCTTAGCCTTGGCAATTACCTCCTCACTAACCTCGAAGGTTAACCCTTTAACCATGACCCATCTTTCATTCTAGGAGTTCACAAACTGGCAAGCAATAACTTCCTTGTAGCCAATCATGTATTCCATGAATGGGAGGATTCTGCTATCTTTGCAGAAATACATAACAATCAGGTCCGTGTTGAATTCATCCTTGATTTTATGTCGCTCTTTTCTGGACCAATTATCTTCCATTTAAAAAGAAGAAGAGAGAGCTAGAGAAAATGGTGAAAATGCTTATGCAGAGAGTAGCACAATTGTAAATGCTTAAACTTGCCGAAAAGGAGTAATAAGGGCAAGTTTGAAGCTTCTAGATGTTAAGCTTAAGCAACATGTGCTTTGCAAATAGGGAGATGACGTGCAAATGATGGAATCCACATCCAAGGCGTACTAATTAATGTCTGCATTCAGTAATGAATTCATGTTGTGAAGGTGGTGGTGTAAAATAATAACTGTGCAGGCCTAAGGGTACCTCCACAAATTCCTCGTGAGAATACAACTTTCTGTAATCAGGTAATTAATGTAGGAATTAGTCTTAGGATCCCAGCGAATCCTCAAAATGTGATTAAGGGTCCATCTCTTCGCTAGGTGCTATGTGAAAGGGTAAAGAGTGTGGGCCATAAGGTAGCTCATAAAATAGAGGTACTTGGTGGGCCCCTCCCAATCTAATGCAATGTACTGCTAGAACCATGTGATAAGAGTTAAACTGTAATGAGTGAGGCAAGTAGGGACCCCATCAAAGTAGTGCCAGCACACCAGAACCGTAAAGCCAAGAGCCAACACGACATCTACCTTGGGGAGAGTGATTTGTTATAATTTTAAAATTCAAAAACCTGGCACAAAAGGAGAAAAGACCCTTTATGTAAGTTTCTAGAGAATCCATACTGATGATTTGAAAAATCATGGTCATCATTAATGGTTGGTTGTGCGGCCTCCTCTTTCCTCATGAGGTTTTGGGTGGACTTGGGGAGCAGACTCAAAGCTCTCCAACAGTTTAGGTTGACAGAGCAGAGACCAGCAACAAGAAGAGAATTAGACACCGAGTTTCCCTCTCTATAGATGTGGTTGATTTTCACCTCCGCAAAATTGTGAAGAAGGCTGAGGATGTCACATAGGATGGTATCCACTTGCCGAGGTATCTTCTTCAAGGTGTAGTTCCAAGGATAGTTCATCTGCTACCATCCTTTGTTGGAGGTTGTCCAACGTGCACAAGAGATCATTCTTAAATTTAAATACATCTCCGAAGTTAGTTTTGCTCCACCCTTTGACAATGCCCTTAATAATCTCCAAGTTTTTTGCAACCCTAAACGTAGCCCAACCTCTCACCTAGGTAGGTAGACCAACATTGCTTGATAAGCTCATGGAAGTTGGGGTGGGAAGTCATCATAATCTCAAACCTGAAAGGAGCAAGGCAAGGGGGGCTGCTGATTGTACCACTTAAGAAGAAATGGGTTCTGGTCAGAGGTCATTTTGGGATAGTAGTGAGAGAAGACATGCAACCTAAGTCTTAGAAGGACGAAATCATAAAATGGTCCAATCTGACTTGAATGAGATGTGTGCCTTTTCTGTTGTTCGACTAGGGGGTGCTAGACAACTAAACATCAAAGAGACCATTGGCTGAGATAAAATTGGATAGGTTCCCCAAACTGTCAGAATTGTCATTAAGCCCTCCAAGTTTCCAAAGGAAAGAGGGGAGAGTTGAAGTCTCTAGCAACCATAATTAAATTCCTTGGGAGCCTAGAAAAATAGGAGGTAAGGTCGCTCCATAACTCTAATCTACCCATAGAAGGTAAGGTTGCTCCATAACTCTAATCTACCCAACTGGGTGCTGGGGACATACACATTGAAACTATGCCAATGGTTAGTCTGGGAGGTGAAGGAGATGGCCAAGTAGTGTTGGAAAAAGGCATAGACATCACCCTTGATATAGACAAGACTTCAGACAGTAGAAATGCTTCCTGAGGCCCCAAAAGCTTCAGAGTAAAAGAGAAGGGCACCCAGCCAGAGTTTCCCCATAAGGTTTTTGAAATTGTCATAGGACATCTTGACCTCTTGCAGCATAAGAATATCCACTTTTTGATTGGTGATGTACTATTTAACAACAAATTGCTTGTGGGTGTAAAGACCCCTAATATTCTAAAAGAGAAGAATTATTTCATACCTTTCAGGTTGAGGTCAAGGGTGAGTTGCCCTCTTGCAGCAATCTCCCTTGCAACATGCTTCTGACATGTCGCTCTCTCTTTAGGTCTCCCTGCCTTCGTGTCATTTCCCACCTCCAGCTTTTTGCTGTGTTTTCTTTTTTTGGGTCTGCCACTCCGTGTCATCTTTAGGCATCCCAAGGGCTTGATGTGCGAGAGGTGTGACCGTTTGTTCCTAGAATGGGGTTGGATTCCTTCAAGTTGGCAACTGTCAATATGAGCATTGAGGCCATAGGGTAACATCCAAGTATCTCCAAATCCGTCTCAATAGCAAGACCAACCACCACTATAGAGGTGGGATTTCCCCCTCTTCCAACAAAGGGCTTGTAGAAGCAAGAACCTTCAGGGGAGGGGGGAGCTTTTTGTCGCTTATTTTCACCACAAGCTCCATGGAGGGTGGTGGTTTAGGCGAGATTTCTAGGTTCCTTCGCTCAAGGCCCTTTGTGCCAATATTAGCCTTATTTTTCTATGTTTTGTCATGTGCCTTGGGAGCCTTACAGTTCGCAATCAAGTGATCCTTAAAGTTGCAAGCTTGGCAGAAAAAGGTAGTGTCCTCATACATGACTACTCAGGTCCAATTACCCAGCTTGGATTTGAGGGTAACAAGGTTTGGTAGGGCTTTGTTGATGGTTACATTAACACAAAACTTGGCAAAGACCAGGTGTGGTTTTGTCAAAGTAACCATATCCGGAGAGATGCAGTTGGTGAAGGAATCCCCCATCACCGAAACACCTTCTCATCCCAAAACTCAGGGAGAGGCACGAGAGCCGGACCCAAATAGGAACCATGTGGCTGAGCTCGATTGAGGGGTCAAAGCTAGGCTTCCACTTAGCCAAAGTGAGGAAGTGTTTTCCATACAACTAGGATCCCGAAAGCACTAGGAAATGGTCTTTTGCTGTGGTGAACCTAAAGAGAAACAACCCACCGGGAATTGCTGAAGTGGCCACACTCCCTTGAGTTTCCACTGTAAGTCCACCCACTTTTGGACCCTGTCAATAGTGGGCCTAAAGTTGAAGAATCTCCCCACCAGAGCAAGGTACAAATGTCCATCATTATTCTATCAACAATGGTGTCAGGGATGGTGATTTCAGTGCAGTCCTTGTAAGTGGTAATGCCCGCCAAGAAAGAGTCCAATCAACCATAAGGCCCCCCCACAAGCACACATTTCCAGTCATTTTTGGGGGGTAAAACTGGCAGAGATTCTGAAGAACTTGTCTTAGAAATGTCGATCGACGCTGCAACAAGGTTACTGAGAGGAATGACCACTGTCACCGCATCAAGGTTGCTGATGTCTATAGGTGGAATGCAGTTACCCAGATGGCAATCAAATATTAATATTGAAGTGTTTCAACCTTAGCAAGTCAAAATAGGTTCAATTTCTTATGTTGTTGATTTTAGTTTATTAATGTTATAAGTTTTCATGCTAAGAAAAACTAGTTTGATTTTATAAGATTACAGGTCTATATATGTAGATCTCATAAGAATCATGTGAAGTAGACAGAAATTACAGTTTTAGACATATGTTTGGACAATTCATGTAGGTTTTTAGGTGAATCATATGGAGTGAAGAGAAATTACAGTTCAAACATTAATGTCTATTATATGTTTTCTGACAATCCATAAAGATTTAAGTCTTTTAATTCACTACATAAACATAAATTAAAAGATTAAAATGCAGTGTAATCTTGAAATGGACAGATTTAATAGACAATAGAATATAAAACATTGAAAAACCATATCATAACTTTTTGCAAATTGCCAAGTCAAGCTGAGTGTCCAATTTCTTTTGTTTATTGACAGTGAAATTCAATTGTTGTTTTCCTGTCAGAAAACAGAATATTATTTTCCCTGTTTGACGCAGAGAAAAGTCGCATCTAATAGATCTTAAGTCAGCCACAATTCATTACAGAAAAGAATGAAACTGTTCGAAATGATATCTGATACCACTGTCTCTGACAGACAATCAGCTGCACCGTGTCCAAATGGGAGATTATTATAGATAATGTAAAATTTTTGTATTTGCTCCTGTTTGTTTGTTTCACTACTTTCTAGCTTTTGGGCAAATAAATATGAGATCTACATCACAATTGTTTCTTAATGAGTCTTTGCTATCTAACATTGTTCTTAAACATTATAGCTGCAACAATGAGTTACGAGAAAAGCATCAGAAGTGAAGTCCTGCGAAAGGAAGGAAATGAAATATATTTTCAAGTGCGCGATGTGCATTATGGACCTCCTGTGCTGAGGCTTAAACTGGAGAAAGCTCATAAGCTATATGAAGAAGCTCTGAAGGCTGCAGGCTACGATAAAAGTGAAAGGGCTTCCAGTTATAAAAATCTAGCTGCAGTAAATTGGTTCTGGGGAAAATCAGAATGGCAGATACACATACAGGAGGACAGAGGAAGCAGTGGAGCTTTGCAAGCGATTCGGGCTGCCAAAGAACGAATATCAAAGTCTCTTGAATTTTATATATTGGCTCTTGAATTGGGGAAGTCTTGTGCTAAATCAGAACTATGGCTAACACAGGTACAAGAGACTATATCTAACAATTTTTTTGGCTGGGTCAAGGAACAGCTTGCCACTTACAGTGTATGCTTTCAGCCCATACTAGTTAATCTATGTACACAGATGGATAGTGCACACAGCTCCCAAGTGAAAAGAGAGTTGGTAAGTCGTTTTTACATGAATCATGTTGCATTCATTTTTAATGACGGCTCCAAATACATCAGCAACGAAAATGGAGGAAACAGAAGAATTGAAGAAATTGATTACAAACTTTGTTTGAATGCAATCAAGGAGTGTTATCTTCCATTAGGTAAGGCAGAGGGTGTTGTCTACTCCACAAAAAATAATGATTTGATAAAACAATTTGAGAATTTGAAGGAAAAGGTGTTGCTCCATGAATTAAAATTGGAATCTATACAAGCCCGTTGTCAAGGAGATGCACTACTTGAAAGGGCTTTATTTGAGGACGAAGCTGTGAGCAAGGAACTAATGTGGGACGCCATTGATTGGTATAAGCAATCTGTTTCACTTTGCAAAGAGAAAGATCCTGAAAGTGATGCCATGGCCCTTAGTCGAATCGGGAAAGTATATTCATCTGTCTTGAAATCAGAAAAACTTGCCTATCCTTATCACTTGCAGAGCACCAAAAATGCCCAAGAAATCATGTGTCCCCGCATAGAAGATTCTGAGTGGTATAAGTACTCATTGTCCAAAGTGCGTCAACACCAAATTGAGCAAGAGAAAAATGCAGCTAAGGTTGATGAAGATGTTAACGTGATTCAGATGGAAGGGGGGAAGAGCCCAGAGTCATTCTTGAAGTTCCTATATAGGCAACACAGTCATCCAGATGCGAGGAAAGCAGAAATGGGTAACATCGATACACCTGATAAGTGTAGGGCGGCTTTTCGAAAAGCTATACGTGTATACCATCCTGATACTAATGGTCGCTTCCATCGGCACTGGAGGATTTTGTGCGAGGAAATTACAAAAATTTTGAACTGTAAATACAAAGCACTCAAATAAATAGAGACAATTCAGTGTGTTCAGTCAAGCTCCAGTTTAAGCTTAAATATTAGCAGTGAAATTGACGTTGTTGTAATTTGGCTCCCAACAGAAGCAGGAACACTGGTAAGTTGTGGAATTGTTTCATGTCAAAAGTTGATGAGTACCTATATTTAACAGACTTGATTGTAGCTATGAACATGGCGAAGGAACAATTTTCTTTATGACCTGTAATGGAACTCTCATATCTATTGACTGCAATTTCCTTCTAAAACATCTTTGGGGAAAAACATAATAGTGATTTATTTGTTGTTTACTGATTATTGAAGGTCTATACTAGGTCAAAATGTTCTGTACTAGGCACATATTTAGGTGTCGATAAAATTGGACTATCTCGACAATCTATTTTTATTTTTATACTTTTTATCAGTTCACTTATAGATTATATGTTTTATTTTATAAAATTATTTTTGTATTTCTTTTTTTATTATAGAAAATCAATTCAATTTTTTTAAAAAGTTAATTCTTAAAACATGATACATTTCATGATTTGGTAATAAGGTTAGAATGTTTTAGTATTCTATCATATGGTCCATGATTTTAAATTTTTATAAATTTTTTTCCAATCTTTTAATTTTGATTTTTTAAAAATTATATAATGACATTTTCAATTCTAGTAAAACTTATAGTGATGAATAATCAATAGAAAATATCTTAGAGTCGGATAAGAAAGAGAAATACTAAGGGGTGAGAATATTAAGAAACCAACATTTTACTTCTTATGTATAATAAGGATAAGACCTTTGTGAGAGGTTTAACTCTTTTAGTTTTATTTAATATTAATATTTATTTTTACTTCTTATGTATAATAAGGATAAGACCTTTGTGAGAGGTTTAACTCTTTTAGTTTCATTTAATATTAATATTTATTCTTTAAGATGACTTAAAATGAAGGGTCATGTCTATGAATTATTCTCCATCCAAATAAGGAAGAGGAGATTCTTTCAATCTATTGTAAGATTAAAATTTTAAATCTATATTCTAATTAATGGAGGTCACCTCTTAAACCTTCCATATTTATTTATTAATTTTTATATTTAGTTTTAATGTCTGATACAACCACTAGACTTATAGGACACAGGAGGCGGTTAAGCCATGTCATGAATTCCAAAGGGGAACATTGGCAGTTAGTCCAACAATCTCCTCTCGGCATTATCCGAGGAGATTCGAACCTGTGACCAAGCTTTGATACCATTTATTACGATCTAGGGTTGTCGTTGCACCAAAAGATCGACCTGTTAATGTTTGATACAACCACTAGACTTATCAGACAAAGGAGGTGGTTAAGTCATGTCACAAATCTTGAATGGGAATGTTGACAATTAGTCCAACACTAAGAGAGTTATGTAAACTCATCTAGGAGAACATCTGATGTGTACACATAGTGATATTTCTTCTAAGTTATGTCTAAATTTATCACTATGTAGACATCAAGAAATAGAAAACATGTAAAGATAAATTAGGAAAGAATAGAATGGATTTTAGTAGAATTTCTTAGATTTCACTATTACGTAGATATAAAAAAATAAAAAATATACAAAGATAAATTAGACAAGCATAAAAGTAGATTTTAGTAGTCTCCTAGATAAAGTGTATAAATTTTAATTTATTTTTTTATAACAAGAGATTTCACCTTATACAAAGAAAACATGATAAATTGTAATCTTGTACTGATTATTAGGCTATCATTATCCTTTCTAAAGTACTAATTGTTTGAATTTTAATTACAATGCATATATTCTTCAATCATAGATTAAAGTATCATTCTTTTAATTTAGTTTATACATTTATTTATTTTCAAAGAGGGGTAAACACTTTGACCTGGAGCTATGAACCAGTGAGGCCACAAACGGGGGACCTCATCCCCATGAGATTTGAACCTTGATGGCAAGGATAACAACACAAGAACTTAACCATCACAACATGCCACTAATATACATTTATTAATTGTAGTAGTTATAAATCATTAGTTATAAGCACATACCTCTAATATTTAGATTAGACAAGAATATGTTTGTGTATGCATATTATTGAATGAACCTACCTACACTCAAGTAAACTTTATATTTTTTACATATTAATTAACAAGATCCTAAATAAATAACTTGTTTTTATTTTGGGACTTCTTTGTAACTAACATTAAGGTTGGGAATATGTTTAAATCTATAAGCTTGATATGTGTTTGAATTAATTAAGTCAATAGGTTTATTTATTGCGGCACACAATGGCCTGAAAATTGTCAAGTACCAGAAAAGTGTTGGACATTTAAGTTGAAAAGTTGGTATTTGATAGACTTATTTTTTGATATTTTACAAAATTACTTTATTATATAACGATTGAAAAAATAAAGCAAAGTATTGCATACTATAACAAATAACCAACTAAAAAATAAAGCAAAGTAATCGATGCCTAAAATGATTGAATAAATGGAAATGCCTGAACGAGACAAAATATATGCACACACCATATTTGGTTAATGCCTTCTTCTGCCTCGTTATGGATGTAGATAGTTTCCAAAAATTGGGTGATATGCATATTATTTTTTGAGATAAGGCTCTTAATTCTTGCTTATGGATCAACTTTCCCAATTTTAATGTCTATATTATGCTTTCAAAATTGAATGACATTTCTCACAAAGAAATAGTTAAACACAAAAACTGTGGCCATTAAATGAGGAGTGACTTTTGTCAAATGGGGGAAGTTGATGGTTATTGTGGGTATTGGCAAAAACAACAAACGAAATGTTTCTCTGTGGATTTTTGGATCTTTGGAACTCAAAAAAAAGAAGAAGTAAATATATAAGGAGAATTAGTGAAACTAGTGGTTGGAGGTGACTAATATCAATTAAATTTCACTAAGGATACATTTTACTCCAGTTTATATACAGCAACCCAATATATTAATTGCAGATATTGGAGGCTTTAGGGAAAATGGAAGCAGCGAGAAGGACAAGGGTGGCATTGAGAAGCAAATGCCTTGCATTAAGGTTGGATCATAAGATGTCGATAGTGTACAAGCCTGACAAGATTCATTTCGTTGAGGCTTATACAAAGAAGGAAGGGGAAGGAGGAAGAGGTAAGAGAAGAGGAAGAGGAATCAAAGGTATCAAGTAATGATAATTTAGAGGTGCTAGTGAAATATGAGCTCGCTCCTGATCCTGAAGAGTTCCAATGGAGATGCATATAGTATACAAGCCTGACAAGATTCGTTTTGTTGAGGCTTATATAGAGAAGGAAGGGGAAGGAGGAAGAGGTAAGAGAAGAGGAAGAGGAATCAAATGTATCAAGTGATGAGAATTTAGAGGTGCCAGTGAAATATGAACTCACTTGATCCTAAAGAGTTCCAATGGACTAAAAAGCCAATGTGTGTCTATGTTGATGGTATTTATGATCTCTTTCATTTTGGGCATGCACGATCTCTGGAATAGGAAAAGAAGTTGTGAATATTTGTTTTAGATCCTAAAACTTTAGTTGTTAGTTTGGGCATCATTATTCATTATTGGGTTCTTTTGTTCAGGGACAATTTCAATTTCTTTGAATCATGACTCTTGTTATTGGGTTCTTTTGTTCTAGAATTTATGTTAAATTGGATACAATTATGCACAAGATTTGGTAAATTCCCTTTGCTTTTTCATTTATGGGATAGTCATCAGCTATTTTTGTCAATTTCATTTGTTGGGAGGCCTCTTTGATATCTAAGCATACGATATTGGAGGAAATGATATGTAGGAAAATCTAGAGGCATGGTGTTGGCACTATACACATCCTAAATTTTTTGCTTTTGCCTGGCCTCAAAATGTTTCTTGTAACACATTCAATCTTCCATTACAAGATATAATATTATACCAATATTCTTCAAGTCCAAAGAGGGTCATTGTGATGTGTGGTGCCATGAAGTCTTTTCACTTGTTGGTCTCTTAATAAGTCTTGAAACTATGTTAAGAGGGAGTCCACACATTGACCCTCTGTCTTAAAGCAGGTTTTGTGAAGGCCCTTTTGCATTCAAAGCCCAATGTTGATTCTACCAGAACCATTGTTGTCTTATTGCTAGGGATAAAGCGTACTTGTAGTATTTATCAAGGCATTAGTTGTTGTGTATTGTGTTCCATTCTTTGGGACTGTGACGAGTTTTTAATCATACTCGATCATGAAAAAATTGATGTTGCTATTGAGTCGCTTTATGGTTTAATTGATTATAATTAAGTTAAATCCTTGTGTCATTTCTGCACCTTGATGGCAACGCTTTGCACTGTCATCAATCAAAACAATAATTTGACTGTCTTTCAAATTTTCACATTGCAAGCCAAAATTTTGGTATCTGAGATAGTAATGTAATTGATATGTTGTTGACCCTTATGCGTTGGACTGTTGATTATGAGCATCCTTCTCAGAATGGGGATTGTTGGAAATCTAAAACGAAGATATTGAATTTCTCTTCTTATAGTCATTCTAGGGAATTCCTCAACGAACTTTGACTTTGCATTCCTTGTTCATTTTGTAGTTGAAATGCAATTCTTTGAGTTATTGTAAGCTTGCTCTCTGTTTATAAACAATTCGTTGTGCATATAACCTTCCAAGCTATGGAAAGGTATTCATTTGGGCCTTTCAATCTTATCGTATGGTTTGGGTTACCACTAAGAGTATTATTTAGTCTTCTAAAATGTAGTATGTATTCACATACCATATATTGTGTTAGAAATAGTTACATCTTACCTCTTAATTTTGTTGTCCATAACAAAGTGATAATAAATAAAATAGAACTTGAGGCACATTTTTATTTAGTATTTACATGACATGGATAATCTATTTGGATGTATTCTTACGTGCACTATCATTGTAAATTCTATTACTTAGATGGTCATTGTAAAAATTGTTGTGTTAAAAATTTCATCACTATGAGAATGCATTTAATTGTGTATTAAATATTGAATTTAATGTTGGACTTGTGCACTAATTGAAATATTTGCTATAATGATTTGTAAATATATAAATGTGTTAAATTTTCCTTTTATGGGAAAGATAGATTGTTCTTTTGGAAGGGTGTTTAATTTTTCTTTTTCTATATTATACTTGCTAGTAAAGGATTAAAAACATCTATATTACATTAGCAAAGTGTTCTATTGAATATAGTAATTGAAAATTTTATGATGTTTTGTTGTTATATATTGCAGATTGTGTTAAAAAGTCAAGAGGGCACAATCCACAAAATCATGACATCAAAAGATTTTACCAAAGATGTCTCCCATTCCTATGTTAAGTTGACGAACTCCAAGTCTGAACTGTGAATTTCTTATAACCCAGTTACAGATAAATTGCACAATAAATTCACAGAAATAAACTCAATCTAATTTATAACTATTAATAATATAGGTTAATTATTAGAAGCAAATAGTAGAAGAATAATAACAGAAGCCAATCAGATATAGACAATAACACATTTATACCAACGAAACCCAACTTAGGGAGAAACCTGCAACTATTGAATCTTCTATTCAACCTAATATACAAACTTTCTCTTCTAGAATACAATAGAGTTTGCTACAACAACTTTACATATATAGAGCCCAATTGCTTTACTTAGCAAGCAAGGAAAGAAACTTTCCTTGGTTTCTTTGGCTTTAAAACACATAAAATCACTCTTTCTTTATGCAACCTCACAAACTCATAATTATCCTATTTAAAGAATAAAAACTAAAGTTGTTGCTAAACATCCAACTCGAGTTTCTTTAATGAAACTCCACCTTCCAAGCTACATAGAAAAACAAAAATCAACACTCCCTCTTAGCGAGGAAGGTGTTATGCACAACACCCAACTTATCCTTGAAGAATACAAACTTATTCTTTACCAAGTCTTTGTTAGGATGTTTATTATTTGTTCTTTTGTATGAATGTAGTGAAGTTTCACCATCCTCGTCTCCACACAATCTCTGATGAAGTGGTACTTGATCTCAATGTGCTTGGGCTTGTCATGAAACATCGGATTCTTAGAAATTTTGATGCAACTCTGATTATCACAGTAAATGATTGTAGGATTTAGCTTCTGATCAAAGAGCCCAACTAGAAGTTTATGAATCCAAATAGCCTCACATGTAGCCATACTAGCAGCCATATACTCAAGCTCAACATAACTTTGTGCAACTAACTTTTGTTTCCTACTATACTAAGAGACAACTCATGATCCCAAACTGAAACTACACCCCGAAGTTCTCTTCGTGTCAACTATATCGCCTGCCCAATCTACACCAGTAAACCCCTCAAGCTTCACTCCATCTTGCTGAACATATTTCAGCCCAAAATCAATTGGTCCTCAAAGACATCTCAAAACATTCTCTACAGCTATCCAGTGCACATGTTTAGGTTCCACCATAAGCTATCTAAGAGAGTTCATCGCAAAACAAATTTTTGACCTAGTGTTTACCAGATACATAAGAGAGCCTATCAATTGTCTCTACAAAGTAGGGTCCACTGCTTCTGATCTGGAAGTGTCGATCCTCCTCCAATTTTTCACAAGTGGTGTTGACATGGGCTTACAATTCTCCATCCCGAATCTCTTCAAGATATCAACTAAGTATTTACCTTGTCCAAGGAAAATCTCTCCCTCTTTCTACCATAACTCCAATCCTTGAAAGTAGTGAATAAACCCCAAATCCTTCATCTCAAACTCTCCTGCAAGATTTCTCTTGCAATGTGATATGAGCTTCTCTCCCCTTATAAGAAATATGTCATCAACATACAATAACAGTATGAGAAGTTCATTCTTCACCTTAACATATTACAGGTTCAAATTTGCCTCACTTTTGATGATGCCCACACTATGAAAGTAATTGTCAGTGAACGCCATGCCATAGGAGCTTACTTGAGTTCATATACTACTCTTTTCAACTTGCAAACATGAGAATCCCTCCCATGTTCTTCAAATCCTTTAAGCTTCTCAATGTAAATTTCTTCCTTAATTACTCCATTGAGAAATGCAGTTTTAACATCAATTTGGCGAATCTTCCACCCCATTTGTGCAGCCACATAAATTATAGCTCTTATGGAAGAGCACTTGGATACTGGAGAAAACATATCATCATAGTCAATTTCTTCCTTTTGAGAAAACCCCTTGGCCACAAATGAGCTTTGAACTTTTCCACATTATTATCTCCAACATGCTTAATCTTATACAACCATCTTGATCCCATCACAAACTTCTCTTTTGGTTGTGGTACTATCTCCCACATGTTATTCTTCATGATGGAAGGATACTCTTCCACCATAGCATCCTTCCAAACTTGGTGCTTGGATGCCTCTTGAAAGCTAGGAGGCTCTACCTCAATTAATTCTCTCATAAGTGCTACATAATCATAATAACGTTTGGGAGCCTTTCTCTGTCTGATTGAGTCTTGTTGATCACCCACATATTCTTGAGCCTCTCCCAAAGTTTTCTCAACTACCTTATTTTTTCTCTTATTTGTAATAGGGATATGAGGCTTAGGATTCCTTTGAGCCTCATAATCATCTTTTTTGGTTTTCTTGTCTTTCTTTCTAGCTTGAGTGATTGAAGTTTGAGGAATTTGTGCTACCTTGATTGTGGATGATTGCTCCTCATCATTCATCAAGATGCTAGAGTTTTGAAGATCTTTCTTCTCCTCAAACCTTACCTCTCTGTGAATAACTATTTTCCTTAGGGAAGGAATGTAAACCCAATAAGCCTTAGAAGTTTCACTGTACCCAACAAGGATACCCTTCTCTATAGTTGGTTCTACCTTTGTTCTTTTCTCCATAGGAATGTGACAATACACAAGGCATCCAAAAATGCAAATATGGCCCAAATATGGTTTCTTACCACTAAATGCCTCTTCTAGAGTCAATTTTCCCAACACTTAGTCTATTTTTCAAGTATATAACTATATTGCAAGATTCTTCCCATAGGAACCAAGGAAAGTCCTAATCATGAAACATGACCTTGGTTGCTCCAACTATAGCCTTGTTCTTCCACTCAACAAACCCATTTTGTTGGGGGTTGTACAAAACTACCAACTCTTTCTTGATACCTTCATGAATACAAAAATCTTTGAAGGCATTCGATGTATACTTGTCTCCATTATAAGACCTTAGTATCTTGACCTTTCTCCCCATCTGGTTTTCAACAAGAGCCGTAAAACTCTTTGAATTTACCAAAGACCTCATCCTTGTTCTTCATAAAACATATCAATGTATTCTCGGAGATAACATCAACGAATGTAACTCAATAAGATTAAAATGTGTGGGGTATGATATATGATGTAAGAGGGGGAATATAGTACCTATCCTTAACCCAAATTCCCAAAAGGAAAGATCCAAATTGATTAATCACAAAGAAGTGATCAATACACAAATGAATCAAACAATGGAGAATATGAAGAAAGGAGTGTTGATCTCAGATTAGTGTTGACAAATAAGTGGCAACACACTTAAGTTATTTACTTAGTTCATTTTGAACAAGTAGTAAATGTTGGGCACAACATGTATACATTAGAACATGTCGAGTCATAGTGAGTGCCGAGGCACTCATGTGTCAAGTCACTCATGTGCTGAGTCACTCAAGTGCCAAGCAGATAGATTATGCCAAATGATTCAAGTACCGAGTAAATAGTGGATGTCGAGCGCTATAGATGCCAAGTCATAGTACAAAGATTAGTGCATGTCGAGCATTAGATACTTCAGATGCTGAGTGAAATGATTTTGACATATTTGTTTGTAAAGGCACAAGCAACTATGTAAACCATTTTTGAGCTGACTTAAGGATGAATTATGACATTTTGGGAATAAGTATGAATCTCAAGATGGATTCCCTATGCAATTACATGTAGCCAATCAAAAATTAGAAAAGATTAAGTAGAAAAATGGATGAATCTTAGCCGTAGATTCATACCTAACTCTAAGTCACCAAAGTATTCTTAAGGAAGAAAAACCCTAAACTTTCTATGAGTGTTGAAGGAGCATAGAGGATAGTTTGCATACAAAAGTAGAGCATTCATGGTGATTTAGAAGTGAGATTGCATTGCAAAATTAGTTAGAGCATCTATGAGTAAAGAAGAGGATACAACAAAGGGACATTTGATCAAGTAGAATCAAGAAGGTAGCAATTTATAGGTGATTTGTTATCAGGCAAGCAAGTGCTAATTGCAGGATCAAAGCTAAGACATTCTAATAGATAATTTTAGTCAAAATCTCTTATTAGAGTAGTCCTAACGGACTGTATGAAATCCTTTAACAAGGTGCTTACTTATTTCTAAGATAAAGTCCTTTAACTAGACACACTTCTAACAGGGTGTTGAAATCCTTTAACAAGGTGAGACCTAATAGTCTTTGTAAGCCTTTAACAGGGCAGACCTTTCACAGGGTAGATCATGTTTCATAGTCAAAACATTGTAACCTTCATTGGATACACTTTATTACTATAGTAGTGAAGATTTGTGGGTGTCATCCCCACACCAGTTTTACCTTATTATTGGAGGGTTTTTGGGTAATCATATTTGGAGTCATATATGTGTGATTTCTTATATGTTTACATGTTATTTTAGTTTATTCATTGAATGCATGAAATAGATGTGTGGTGAAAGTTTTATGGGTCAAAGCTTAAAATACCAATTCAACATAGATGCCGAGTCATAGTACAAAGATTAGTGCATGTCAAGCATCAGATACTTCAGATGCTGAGTGAAACGATTTTCACATATTTGTTTGTAAAGGCACAAGCAACTATGTAAACCATTTTTGAGCTGACTTAAGGATGAATTACGACATTTTGGAAATAAGTACGAATCTCAAGATGGATTCCTTATGCAATTACATGTAGCCAATCAAAAAATAGGAAGGATTAAGTAGAAAAATGGATGAATCTTAGCCATAGATTCATACCTAACTCTAAGTCACCAAAGTCTTCTTAAGGAAGAAAAACCCTAAACTTTCTATGAGTGTTGAAGGAACATAGAGGATAGTTTGCATACAAAAGTAGAGCATTCATGGTGATTTAGAAGTGAGATTGCATTGCAGAATTAGTTAGAGCATATATGAGTAAAGAAGAGGATACGACAAAGGGACATTTGATCAAGTAGAATCAAGAAGATAGCAGTTTATAGGTGATTTGTTATCAGGCAATAAAGTGCTAATTGTAGGATCAAAGCTAAGACATTCTAACAGATGATTTTAGTTGAAATCTCTTATTAGAGTAGTCCTAATGGACTCTATGAAATCCTTTAATAGGGTGCTTACTTAGTTGTAAGATAAAGTCCTTTAATCAGATACACTTCTAACAGGGCGTTGAAATCCTTTAACAAGGTGAGACCTATAGTCTATGTAAGCCTTTAACAGGGCAGACCTTTCACAGGGTAGATCATGTTTCATAGTCAAAACATTGTAACCTTCATTGCATACACTTTATTACTATAGTAGTGAAGATTTGTGGGTGTCATCCCCACACCAGTTTTACCTTCTTATTGGAGGGTTTCTGGGTAATCATATCTGGAGTCATATATGTGTGATTTCTTATATGTTTACATGTTATTTGGTTTATTCATTGAATGCATGAAATAGATGTGTGGTGAAATTTTTATGGGTCAAAGCTTAAAATACCAATTTAGCCCTCCCCCCCTTCAAAGTTTACCTTTCCAATTTGTAATTCTAACAATTGATATCAAAGCTTTGTTGTTTGAAAGAGAATCTTTGCAGCTTTGAGGAAAGATCTTGAAATGGAAATCTACAAATTGGGAAAGATTATTTAGAATCAAGGAATTGAGATACAACTCATTCTACATCAATTGGATGAAGCAAGAGAAGAACTAAAGAAGTCCTTAAAGAGAAGGAAAGAAATTGCTATTGCAAAAAATGACACACAATGCAAAGAGATTGACACTAACAAGCTATTTTCCAATGGTGACTCCAATGAATTTGATGTAGAAATTATAAATCTGATGGAAAAGAATAGAGTCCAAGCTAAGGAAATCATAAATTTCAAGTTAGCGGAAGAATCACAAGCCATACTGCTAGGTGAGGCAACTGAACAAAAGAAGAAAACTATAGAAGATAAAGTCATGATTTAAGAAGGCAAAATAATTATGAGCAAGAGACTGGAAGAGAAGTCAACAGAGCTAACCAAGATTTCCAACATGCAACTGCATACTCTAATTCAAATGATGAATGCCAACTTTGAACTGAATGTCAAGGACATTGAGATAAGTACATTGAAATTGCAGGATGAACAATTGTAGAGTGATCTAAAGAGAGAAAAGGATCTGCTAAAAATTTCAACAAGCCAAATAAAGCCATCAAATACTTTGAGCAATTATTGAGATTGACTAGATCCAATAATGACACATTTGGATTGGGATACATAAGCACTGAAGAAGGAGAATCGGCCAAAAGTGTCAGAAGAAAGGAACACCAAACGTAAGAACTCCAAACCTATTTTTGATAATTGTGGTGAGAAGGGACATACTGCTAATATGTGCAGGAGCAAGACTACAAATCAAAATGTCAAGCCTAAGAACATGGTTCACTGCTACAAGTGCAACAAGAAAGGTCATCAAGCACATGAATGTAGAACCAAGACCATGCACACACAAAGATTTGAAGGTTATTGCTACAACTGTCAAAAGTATGGACACAAATATTTTGAATGCATATTTAAACCCATGTGGTCATCAAATAGATAAACAAAGGTGAGGAACAATGGAAAATCCTATAACTGGGATTATAATACAAGGTATAGTTGTCATTATTGTCAAGAATATGGACATGTTCCTGAGAATTGTACTAGAACACACTTCAGAGGTAATTACCAAAGGTGGTTAAGCCAAATCACATGTTTCAGCTATTTGAAGACTGGTCACATTAGTAAATATTGTCCAACTAGGTCAAAGGCACCAAGTTATGAATTTGATAAAGGCAAAGGCAAGACAGATGTTGAACACATCAGCGATGAGATGAATAAGACATGGAAGAAAAAGGATGATTGCAGCACATCAAATGGAGAAGGGATCACTTCGCCAATGGGTCAGGTGATCACAGCTCATCAAACTAGGCAATCAAGAGGTATCTGGGACTGATACTTAAAAGTTACATCATACATCAGTTCCAAAAGGTTCTAGTACTTAAAGGACTATATTAGCATGAATAAAGATGCAGGATGTTGATAGGAATTCAAGATAAATCTTTAATTTTTTCATGTTTCTACTGAGTATCAAAAGTTTCGTATATATGTTGAGTGGAATGCTGGAAGGTGTCGAGCTCACAGTAGTTGTTGAGTGATGCGAATGTTAGTGGTTGCTAAGTAAGCAAGAAATTAGTATAAGCTGAGCTTACAACTATGTAAGCACTCAACAGTTATTACAGGGTTTTCAAAGGGTATTTGATTAATTTATAGCTAATTTCACATCATTTTGAATTTGAGAAAGAACGAGTAGAGAAAAAGGTGATCTGAAAATCCATCCAAAGTAGTTGCAGAAGATTTTAGCAGCAATTCTACATCATTTCGTCAGATTTTATAAGGTATTTATCAATAGCTGAGCTACATAGTTTAAATTTCATAAACCCTAGTTTCTCATTATGGGATCGAGTTCAAAGAATGTAGAAGGAAAGGAAGTTTTGAATGTTTGCTAAGTAACAAAGTCAAACAACCCACTTTCAAAGCTATTCGTGATATTGCTTATAAGAAAGACCCTTCTAGTGCATTGTCAATTATTCTGCCAAATGTGATAATGGTTCAAGATGTAAGAAAATGCTACAACTATAAGATAGGAAACATAGGTGATATGGAGATTAGGGAAGCATATGATAGACTTTGTGATAATGGTGTTTTGAAAGAAGAATTTAAAATCGTTGAGAGAAAGGGATTGACATGAGCCTTAGATTTTCTAAATGTATTCAAGATAGAATGGATTAAGATAGTTCTTAGGAAAATTCACGATGGTTCACTATGGCTGGACAATGGACCTATCAAAATTACTAAGAGAATAATTCATAGGGTTACTGGTTACCTAACCCTAGACTGGCCTAAGACACTGAGAAGTGACTTAAAGGAGGTGATTGAGAAAAATATTGGAGTTGTCTGGAATAAGAGAGGCATGACAATTGACACAATCACTGATCCTCTAATAGACTTTGTTGTAAGGGTTATATCACACAAGTTTTATCAATCTAGTAGATTAAAATTTTTTCCCTATATAGTTGTGGATGTTGGATACAAGATTGTCAAGAAAGATCATACATATGATCTAGTAGAGCTACAATTGCAACAATTGATCAAAAACCTTAGAGCAATAAGGAAAACCAAGAGTGCACAATGTAAATTTGGTTCCATATTAATATGCATATTCTTTTATGTGTAAAATACATTTCCAACATTTGGAATAGTTGCATGGAAAACCAATAGGTCAGTAGCTTTGCAGATTGGTGAATACATTGAACAGTTAGGTGAGAACTTTGAATCTGTGATGACTAGCTACTTTGAAGATTTCAAGTAGTCAGTAAAGAAAAGATTCAGAATAGCAGTGTCACTAGTAGAGAAACACTATGATAATGTGCGTTTTCTTGTGGATGTTGACTACACTTTTGTACAAGCCGCTACACCAAGGGTGAGATGGTTGAGACCACTTGGTTATGAAATAAATGTAGATGAAGCCTATATAGCCATTACTACTTTACTATCAAAAGGGGTAGATGAAAGTGAAAAAAATATTTGACAATTATGAAATGATAAAATCCAAAATTACCATGGAATTAAAGACTACCTCTGCCATAAAGAAAAAGGAAAAGATAGTGAAAAAGTTGAAAGAAAAATTTGTAGAGATTGCTAAGGAGGAGGAGGAAGAAGAAGAAGAAGATGAGGATGAAAAAGAAACCCAAGCACACGTACCTCTTACATTAACACAAGGCATAGGAAAAGATCAAGAAGAGGAGGAAACTGAAGGTGTCAAGGGAAAAGAAGTCAAGGAAGCACCTACTCCTACCGAGCCAAAGAAGAGAAAGGCTAAGGTCTAACTAGTGACCAAGGCTGAAAAGGTAGCCAAGCCATGTCAGCCCAAGCCCACAACACCTACTACAAGGGCTAGTACATGTGCAACAACTCAAAAGGATAAATAAAAGACCAAACAAGTAGAACAATGAGGTCAAGTGCCAAAAAGACCAAGAATAAAATATTTTGCACAAGCCGAGTCTAATGAGAGTCATATAACATTAGCCAATTCAAGGCGGTGAGTCATAATCCTCTTTCAGATCTTGAAAATTTATGTGAGAATGTTAAGAATAGTGTAGAATTGTCAGGATTTACACATATTGATTTTGATAATTTGGGTAAAATGGAGAAAAATCAAGTAGAAGAAGCCATATATGCTATGATGGAAAAATTCAAGACAACCCCAATAAAAATTTCCAATTCAATTCCAAAGAGTCTATATGACATAGTTGAGCAAAAATGACACTATTGTTTAAACCTAGAAAGACAAATTAGGGAGACCACACTGGCCCAAGCAATTCTTGAACTATCTAAGGAACAAATTGCTAAGGCTGTAAAGAAATATACAGTTAGGCTCACACCTAAATATAAAGCCTTTAGCATTTTACAAAATAATATTGAGGATGTTGTCAAAAAGTCTACACAAATATGGAAATTCGCTTATGGGTGGACTACATTAAAGCAAGCTGAACCTGAACCCATTGAAGTGAAGAATGATGAAGATGATGATGAAAAAGATAACACTATTGAGGGAGGAACTAAAATGGACACAAATGATAGGGCAACATCTAGGCCAGAGTAGCAACAAGAAGAATAGAGTGTGCAGGTGTTAGCATTCAGTCAAGTTTGTTATTAGTGAGACACACTTATTCAGATTATGTATGGCTACTGAGCTCATTGAATAGTCTACAGTGTTTTCCATGTATTTCAGTAGCCACCAAACACTACAGTTCCTACCGAGCATTTTAGTAGTTACCAAGTAAATTCAATCACTGTGAAGTCTAACAGTTCAACCCGAGCATTTCAGTGGTTATCGAGCTTTGCAATTTCTATCGAGCTAGTAGGTCATGTAAAGTGAAGCTAGTGTTAACTGAGCTATATGGGGATTAGTGTTTACCAAGTGTAGTCATGGTAAACAAGTAATTTAGTGTATACCGAGTTACACAGTATCTACCAAGTCACCATTGCAGATCAAGTTCAAGACTACATTGAAGTGATTAGTATGGAATGGGCTTCTACTTCTACCAAGTGCATGATGATGCTGAGTAATGATAGTGGATGCCAAGTATCAGAGCCTCACTAAGTCAGTCTTTAGAACCCAAGTATCTCCATATGGGTCGACTTTTTAATATTGGTGTTAACTTGTATGATGGTTGACTTTGTAATTATGTAAATTGGATTGATATATATGTAATGTATTGTATCATATTCAAGTGTGAAAATAATGTAAAAAAGAAGCATGCAAATGTGAATCAATAGCAGACAAAGTGTATTGTAAGGCCATATCAGTAAAGGAGCAACAGATTCATATCTATCACATAAAGGCAATCAGTACTTCAAAGAATCTCTATCAGCAATTTAGTTGTAAGTTAGAGATCTACTGCTTCATCTTAATAGGTGAACCAATTCAATTCCTTTAACAAGGTAGACTTAAAAGTCTTTTCTCAAATCTCTTTACCAAGTGCATACTTTATTGTGTGTGTGTGTGTGTAAAACCTCTAACAAGGTGGATCTAGTAGTCCTAATTGCTCCTAACAGGGCAGATCATTAGAAGTGATCAATGCAAGCCTTAACTGGCCAACTTTATGCTGTACTATTGAATTTTTGTTGGTATCATTCCCACCCCAATTTTACTCTCTATTTGGAAGGTTTCTAGGTCACCAAGTCATTGTGTTCAAGTGTTATGAATGTTTTATGTTTTTAGTTTCTCATGCCTGCAAGTAGATCAGATTTGATGAACTAAATAGTAATTGGATTATTATAATTAAGATCTAAATTTGATAAAGTTTTTGAGGTTATTGATTCACTCCTCTCCTCTTAGTAACCTAGCTAGTCTTGAATATTTCCAGCAATTGGTATAAGAGCTTTGTAGTTCTTAGGATAAATTTTGACAGCTTGAGAAAAGATCAAGGATAATGAAGATATTCAGAATTAACAAAGCCATTGACAATGAAAAGCTAGATGTAGAAATGGCCATTGTCCAACTCAAGAAAGAAAAGGAGCATCTTTCCCAATCTCTAAAAAGAATGAAGGAACTTGCTAATCAAATGATTGACCGTCAATATATTGAAGAGAGAATTGAAGATTTTTCCCCTTCAAGAAACCTAGATGAAGCAAATGATGCAATCAAAGAACTCCTAGAAAAGAATGGTTTCCTACAAGAAGAGGTAAGGAAATTGAAAAGAGAACAAGAAATTCAGTTAATAAAATTATGTGAAATCTTGGAACAGAGAAACAAGGCAAAAGAAGAATTGGATGTAAGGAATAATGAAATTCAAAATCAATCCTTTCAACAAGAAAACCTTATTGATCAACTCTCCAATGCAAATGAAGAAATCATGAGCCTGAAATCTAAAAATGAAAGGATAAGAAATGATCTAAACTCTGAAAGACAGATCAATGAAAGATTGATGAATGATCTGAATTCTAAAAAGCAACTCAATGAAAGGATAATAAAATCCCAAGCAAACATTGATCAATTAAATCAACTGAATGAGCATAATCTTTATAGGAAAAAGGGTAAAACGGGAATTCGATACAAAGAAGAAGGTGAGTCCTCCAAACAAGGTTCTCAAAAGAATCAAAAGCCTAATTGCAATCACTGTGGTAAGATAGGTCATACATCAAACAAATGTTGGAGTAATGGAAAAACTAAATTTAATAGAAAATGCTACAATTGTAGTCAACATGGTCATAGGACTAATGAATGCAAAGAGAAACCAAAATTTGAGGGCAAGTGTCACAAATGCAAGAAACAAGGTCACAAGGCATTTTAATGCAGATCTAAGTCACTCAATCTAGTAGAACAAATTGTGAAAGCAATATTCAGTTGGGACTACAACACTTGGTGTAGATGTCATTGCTGTGGAGAATTTGGACACATTGGCATGAATTGTGTTAAACATCACATGAGAAGAAAAGATACCACCATAAGATGTTTCACTTGTATTGAACTTGGTCATCTAGCTAAAAATTGCATGAGTACAGGCAGAATTGAAGATGAAAAGAAGACAAAAGTAGATAACATCATAAAGCAGATGAGACAACAATAGATTCCTAAATCTTTCGAGCATGCTAGTCCAAGAAATAATGGTCATGTCACTCAAGAAGTGGGTGAATCAACCATTTCCAACTAAGTTCTTGAGGAAGTACTAGAACCGCGTCACCAAGATCACATCCTAATAGTTCCAATTGAAAGGAAGCAAAGGTCCAAATTAGTATTCAAGATATAAAAGGATCATCAAGAGAGATCGGTATTAGTTATCACCGAGTTGACTTCTCTACCGAGGAAGGTTGGGTCATGGACTCTTCGGAGAAAAGTCAGGAGTTACATGGACATGTTTGATTACCAAGTTATGAAGCCTTTACCAAGAAATCCAAATAGATAGTGAATGATAGCGTGTCAAGTACAATGTCATCATAGCTACCTTCGTACCGAGCATTAATGGCAAAATTTTAAAAAGTAGGAAATCAAATTCATTTTCATCGAGAAATCTAAGTGTTATTGCGAAGAAGCGAATTGCAGAGCGACCAAGCGACTTTAGCAAAATTTGTAGCTAAGTTCTTCAAAGTTTTCATAACTTATCGAGTTACCATGGCATCAAGCAACAATAGTATCGAAGAAAGGAAAGGGTCAGAAATGTTGGTCCAAGGGGTAGAATGGAAAGCACCTGATTTCAAACTTGTGTTGGTGATTGTTGAAACCTTTGACCCAAACAGGCTGCAATCACATATCCCTCCTAAGGTACTTCTCATTAACAACATCCAAACTCATTTCAAATGTGCAATTCAAGAAATTGGAACCCTAGAAATGGATGATGCCCTAGGTGAACTATGTGTCAATGCGATTCTTAAACATGAGCATAAACATTTGGAAGACAAGGGTTTAATCCACATTCTCCACTTGCACCAAAGCTTTCAAATCAAATGGATTAGATACATCCTTAGTTGAGTTCACAATAGTCAGTTATAGCTTGAGCAACCAGTTGTGATCACTAAGAAGATGATTCATCGTATTACTAGTCTTCCCATGCTCACCAAGGCCAAAGTGACTAAAACCCTAGGTTGGGTGGAGTTGGAAAAGAAAACCCTAGCTGAGTGGGATGATGGAGTCATGAAAATTAGTAGTGTAATTGATGCATAAATAAAATTCGGCATACATGTGATAGCTTACAAGATTTACAGTTCAAGCTATGTCAATAGTGTGTCATGTGAAGTTGTTGATCTAGTTTATAATGTTGTGAAGAACAATTTGTCATATGACCTTGCAGATTTTTTGTTGAAGGAATTTAACAGAAACATGGAAAGTATTAGGACTTCTAAGAATAGCCCCTACATATTGGATTTTCTATTGACTTGCTTATTTTTCTATGTTCAAAAGTTTTTCCCTTCAAAAGGCACGGTAGTATGGAGAAAAGATGTGCCAGTATTATATTATATTAATGAATATATTTCTGAAATGAGAGAGAATTTTGTTAGCATTATGGATAACTATTTTGATGTCTTCAAGGAGAAAATGAATAATAGATTCAGGATACCTAAGAAATTGGTTGAAGACTACAAAAATGATGTTTGTTTCATGGTAGATAGTGATAGAGTCGACATTCAGGCAGTAAGACCTAGAGTTGTATGGATGAAACCTCTTCCCTATGAGGTAAACATTGATGAAACCAAAGACATTATTGAAGCCATGGTGAATGAGCCTATTGATCCAAAGGCACCATACTTTGGAACATATGATGAGGCCAAGGCAAGAATAGAGCTTGAAATTAAGCTTCCACAGGCAGTTAAGAAAAGTAAGAGGAGGCTAGCCAAACTTAAAGCAATGGCACCTCTTATGTTAACTAAGGGCAAAGGAGAAGATGTTGAAGAAGTAGAGGATGAAGAGGAGTTAGAAAAGGAAGAACTAGTAGAGAAGAAAGGCAAGGTTATCATCACCAACCCACCTAAGCCATCCACTACAATGTTCACCAGAAGATCCAAGAACCAGGAAGATAAAGAAGGTGGTGATGTTAACTTTAACCGACCTCCGCCTACATTTTAGGAAAGACTCAAGGTACTGAGAGAAGGAGCAAGTGTGCATAACTTCAAAAATCTCAAGTATGAGACAAGGACACCAACATAGCAGAAAGAGGTTGAGGATCTAGTCACGGAAAAAATGGGCTAATGAAAATACTCTCTAGACCATTTGGCAACACAAATCCCTGCTGTTTTCTTAGAGAAAATCAAGGTAAGATGGGAGAATACCAAGCAAATTGTCAAAGATATTTTTGCACAAACCTTAAGACAACTGGTACCCACCTTAACAAATGTAGAGGTAAACAAGGTATTGAAAGACAACGAGAAAAAAATGACACTTTAGTTCAATACTTATCTAGTTTTGATGAAGGATATAGAGTATGTTGTGAGGAATGCCACAAACACTTGGAAAAATGTGTTTCATCTTCACAAAATGAGTGAGTAGCCAATGGAAATCAAAGATGATGATGATGATGATAGTGATAAGGATGAAGATAATGATGAAGATTCAACTCAATTTTTCAGAGTTGACTATCAAGAACTGATGAAGGATGATGAAGAAGATAAAGAAGAAGAAGAAGCTATTGAGGAAGCCAAGGAAGATGATGAAGATACCAAACCAGTCAAGATAGCTATAGCTATCATTGCCTCACTTCCTCACTCTGCAGAAAAACTTGCAACATCATCAAGCTCGAAGATAGCTTCAACAAGTTTTAGTGTGACCATAATAGATACATCAAATGCCCAATCACTCTTCGCTCCCAGCTCAACACATCATTGATAGAAATGTCTAGCACTTCATCTACTGAGCTGAAGCATCCCTCTTCTTCAGCCACCGAGTCAAAATCTTTAGCAATGGATACAATATGTTCTACAATTTTGTGCTCTTCTACGGTAATTACTACAATTTTGGCTACTATAGTTTTGGATTCAGTAAGCATACTAGTTAGTATTCCATTTGTTGGAACTGCACAATTTTTCACTGCTAGTCCTATTATCTCTACTATTATTTCCATACCGATTCAAAGGCATTAAGTACAAGGACAGTTGAACCTAAGGCTCAATCGAGTACAAGATTTTTGAGTAAAGGAAAGGAGATAGAGGAGGATATAGGCCTAGATGATGAGATTGAAATTTCCAAATGGGACATTTAAAATCTCATTGCAGATCAAATGCACATAGTTAGTGAACTCCTCCAAAAGAAAGAAAAGCAATAGAAACTTAGAGAGGAGAGAGACAAAGAGTATAAAATTATAGATGATGCCAAAAATATTTTGACCGAGGCTATAGGTGTTGAACTTGATACTTCTCAACACATTTTTTTGCAATTAGAATAAGCAGTCCAAAAGTTTAATGAGGACACCAATGGTCAAGATAAGTTGATTAAGAAAGCAAAAAATAAATTTGATAATAAAGTTCTTTAGCACTTTTCTTAGTAAATTGCTATCAAACAAGTGGAGCTTTCCTCAATTCTAACCAATCTTGAAACCTCTTGCACAAATGTAACATCACTTTTTGGAAAGTTGTGTGATGTTACCGAGTTCACAAAGGAGATAAAGAGAAAACTGACAAAGATTGATGAAGATCTGAAGGCTAGTGCATAACAATTGCAACTTGACTGTAGTTCAATCTCTGCATATCATATGAAAATTAGATTCTTGTTAGATATGTAGGCAGAGTTGTTCAGAGAATAAGAAAGGATCCAATCTACACTGATAGATATTTAGAATATGATCCTTCCCATCATGGATACAATGCAAAAGCATATTGTTTATTCAAAAACATTGATCCATGACAACAACTTCTCCATTGTAGACCACAAAATATAGCTATCTGCAGAAGTGCAAGTTGCTCTACATATGTGCAAAGTTTTGAAAGAGAATTGGGATAAGACCTTACTACTCATTCTTAAGGTACATTCCGATTTTCTTTCTCATTTTGGTGTCTCCATGTAAATAAGTTTTGAGTAAATATTTGGCATTACTGTCAAAAAGGGGGAGAGACACTTAATATGCTATATATGGGGAGAGATACTTGTTATGCTATGTATATTGTATGGTGTAGAATCATGCAAAGGGAGAAAATGTATATAGTAGAGGAGATTTTGCAGATATAGCATATTGTATATACTTACAAAGACAAATTTTGAAAAATTTCAAAAACAATATACCATACTGAGCTAGTATCACATTGTGATATAAATAAGTTTTGGCTGATAAGTGTTTTTGTCACTAATGCCAAAGGGGGAGATTTTTGACATTCAGTCAAGTTTGTTATTAATGATACACACTTATTCAGATTCTGTATGGCTACCGAGCTCATTGAATAGTCTATAGTGTTTTCCATGTATTTTAGTAGCCACCGAGCAATATAGTTCCTATCGAGCATTTTAGTGGTTACCAAGTAAATTTAGTCAGTGTGAAGTTTGACAGTTCATCCCGAGCATTTCAATGGTTATCGAGCTTTGTAGTTTCTACTGAGCTGGTAGTTCATGTAAAGCGAAGCCAGTGTTAACCGAGTTGTATGGGGATTAGTGTTTACCGAGTGCAGTCATGGTAAACAAGTAATTCAGTTTATACCAAGTTACATAGTATCTACGAAGTCACTAGTGCAAACCAAGTTCAAGACTACATTGAAGTGATTAGTATAGATCAAGCCTCTACTTCTACCGAGTGCATGAAGATGTTGGGTAATGATAATGGACGTCGAGTATCAGAACCTCACCAAGTCAATCTTCAGAACCCGAGTATCTACATATGGGCCGACTTTGTAATATTGGTGTTAACTTGTATGATGGATGACTTTGTAATTATGTAAATTGGATTGATATATATGTAATGTATTGTATCATATCCAAGTGTGACAATAATGTGAAAAAGAAGCATGTGAATATGAATTAGCAGCAGACAAAGTGTATTGTAAGGCCATATCAATAACAGAGTAGCAGAGTCATATCTATCACATAAAGGTGATCAGTACTTCAAGGAATCTCTATCATCAATTTAGTTGTAAGTTAGAGATCTACTGCTTCATCTTAATAGGTGACCTAGTTCAAATCCTTTAACAAGGTAGACTTAATAGTCTTTTCTCAAATCTCTTTATCGAGTGCATACTTCATTGTGTGTGTGCAAAACCTCTAACAAGGTGGACCTAGCAGTCCTAATTGCTCCTAACAGGGAAGATCATCATAAGTGATCAATGTAAGCCTTAATTGGCCAACATTATGCTACAGTATTGAATTTTTGTAGGTATCATCCCCACCCCAATTTTACTTTCTGTTTGGAAGGTTTTTGGGTCACCAAATCATTGTGTTCAAGTGTTATGAATGTTTTATGTTTTAAATTTCTCATGCATGCAAGTAGATCATATTTGATGAACTAAATGGTAATTGGATTATTACAATTAAGATATGAATTTGATAAAGTTTTTGAGGTTATTGATTCACCCCTTCCCTCTTAGTAACCTAGCTAATCTTGAATGTTTCCAACAGTAGGACACACAATTGTTGAATGTCAGTCCTCAACATGATACAAGTGAAACTAATGAAACAATAACTATCACATTGCAAGCCAAAATTTTCAATAATCCCATTTTGGTCAGTATGGATGAACTACAAAAATCAGTGACTAATATTGCAAGGGAAAAGGTGAATCTACAAGAACCACCTTCTATCATCCCTCCAGTCATTAATGTACAACCTTTGGTCCAAATACCAGATGATACATCTAACAAGGTTGATACAATTACTAAGGTTGATATAGTAGAAAAGAACACAGTGGAAACACAAGTTGCTACTAGAGAATAGCAAGAAATAGGTTAGATAAACTTATCTACACCTACAACACAAGATCAAGGTGCAAGTCAAGCTATTGTGACAGAACATGGCAAGCCTAAAGAGATAGAGTAGATACTTGGAATGAAGGAGAAAACAACCATCCAAGCCTTGGTAAACTTACCAGCATTTGGCACTCCTTCCACACAAACTCTTTTGAAGCCAAGCATAGATGCAACTCCATTATAGATCTCAGTGTCAAGCTTGAGTTCATCAAAGGCAGAAGAAGTCATACAGTATGGAGATGTGAGCCTTGAAGAAGAAATCATTTTTCCCAAGTATGACTATGATACAATAACCATAGAACAAATGGACATACTATAACAAGCCCTAGTAAGGAAAAAGCATCAAGAAATGCTTAGAAGGGAGCACAGGCAGAGGTAGGCACTACAAGATATCAAAGACATATTTTTAGATGCATTTAGTTTGTCAACTCCTGATGAGACCAAGCCACTAATAGAACAACTGACATACATAGTGGAGAAGGTCAATAATGAAGACCTAGATACAAATGCCAAATTACTTGAATGGTCATAAAAGAAGTTTCAAAACAAAGTCAATGAAAATATATTAGGTGGTATAACACTAACACAAGTTGCATTAGCAACTAAGGTTGAGGATGTGAAGAAGGTACTTGAGAACATATTCTCATTATACACTAAATTGTGCAATCCTTCACTCTTCACCCAAGAGACTAGAAGTCACATCTTGAGCTAAGTTAGATAAATTCATTAGGTGCCAAACTACCTATGAATCTAACTTAGACTGAGAAGCATTTTAGAACATTGCTTCAAACCCAAAGTCAGCTATATTGACAACAGATGAGGCTAACATAAGAGCCAAACTAACTAACATTTAGGCAACTCTCACCCCTTATATGAAATGTTTGCACAAGGAACTGGGGTATGTTGAAACCCTACTAAAGAAAGACCCAAATATTTCTACTCTAGATGGTCTAGTTCACCTTTTTGCCTATTGCAATCTGATTGAAAATATCATTGTTGAGAAAGGGAGATTGTTGAAGAAGAATGTTTCAATCATTTTTTTGTCACTGATGTCAAACTTGCTATTTGCTGGAAAGATAATTTCTTATAAGATCCAAGTACTATCACCTAGTTGATTAATGAAGAAGAATTAATCAATAAGATGTAACAACACCTAGAGGAAAGGTTGAGTTATGATTATGTAATGAAGTACAAGGATCAGTTAAGAAAATGATGAAATAATGTCATGGTAATATATTTGAAGATACAAAGGTTGGCTACACTTAGAAACTTTAGAAGAATAGGTAAACCAAGAACTATCTGCAAAGCTTGACCAAAATTAATAGTGGGTGCCGAGTAAAGTTAGGTCATGCTGAGCAGAAAATTAGTTCATACCGAGTAAAAGAAAATTCTAATGTGTGTTGAGTAACATAGTTGGTGCCGAGAAAAATGCAATAGATGTCGAGCATCAATAAATTGTAGTTGATGCTGAGTGAAAACACAATAGGTGATAGTGCCAAGTTGCTGCATTATTTGAAAAATCAAAGATTTTTCAAATTTGAGCCAATAAGTTTGTTATCTTGAATTTTTTGAACCAAATAGAAAATAAGGATGATGCGCTGGTGGTACAGAATTTGAGGTTAACTATTTTTAGGTGATTTCAAATGGATTCTAGGAAAAACTTCTAGAAGAAACAAGATAAGGGTAGATACATTGTATCCTACCTAATCCATCTAAACCCTAATTTGGATGATGGAAAATAGAGTGGAAAAAGTATTCAAAATTCCTACTTAAGGAATTATAGGTCATGAAGCAAAATAGTTGGAGTGTGGGGTCAAGGAGAAGACATTGAGAAGGGAGAACAAAGTATAGAGACTCTACTTTGCTAAGTGACCACAAAAGTGAGTGTATTGGCACAACAAGCAAGAAGGCTTAAGGAGATAGAATCTTGAAGAGTGAACAAGTTGTTAGAGTTGTAGAGACTAGAAGCCAACTAGAATTGAGAATAGAATTGAGATTTGAAATCTACAAGATATGTTGTAATTTGTATCAGATCAAAATCCTTTATTATTAGTCTCTAGCAATTGTATTAGTCGGGGAAAAATTCTTTGGACAAAGGTTGACTTAATAGTCATTAGAAATTTTTTGATAGGGTGGCATTCCAAGTGAATGACCTAAAGTCCTTTAACTAGGCTCACTTCTGACAGAGTGATTAAAATCCCTTAACTAGGTCACACTTTACAGTGTGTATTGTAACCTTTAACTAGGTTGGCCTTTCACAGGGTATCACTTCAGAAGAGTGAGAAAGAAGTAGCATGTTACTGGTGGTTTTTCCCAAATTGGGTTTCCATGTTAAATCATTGTGTTATGTGTGTTGATCTTTCATGTTTTATTGTTGCATGTTTGTTTATCAATAACTTGCAAGTTTGAGTGATTAGCTTGGATGCATGAATTGTTAATGGGTTTACTAAGCTGAAGTAAAGAAAGTTTTATTGGGACATCTGGACATTGAATATCTAATTCACCCCCCCACTCAGTTATTCTAAAGAATATCTAACAATTGGTATTAGATTCATTTGTTGATTGAACTAGTTTCAAGGTACTAGAAGCATAAAGATCCAGATGTCTAAGAGAGAAGTGTCCAAGCTCAACAAAGACAACTTCCCTGCATGGAAAAGTCTAATGAAGCTGCACTTTTGAAGAATAGGTGACCATGCACAATCTTCAATTACAATGAAACATGTTGATCCAATTGGTGTGCCTACTGCTAAAGATATGAAGAAGAAGGAGCACAATCTGACAATGTTGGAGATTGCCTCTGCCCTCAGCTATGCAGAATTTGATGACATCAAGGGATGCAACACTACATACAATATGTGGGAAGGTTTTCAAACCATATATGGAGGAGATAAAAATGTATAAAGAGCCAAGTTTGAGAGCCTCAGAGGAAAGTTTGATGACATGAGAATGGAGGAAGGTGAGAACATTGCTTAGTATGTTGCTAGAATAAAAGAAGTGATGAGAGTTTTTGATTAGATAAACAAGTTTTAAAGGGACCCTAAAACCCAAGAATTAAAACATTAACAAGGCTGAAAATAAGTGTGAAAAGCCTAGCCAAAAGAGTTCAAGTTCAAAGGTTAATAATTAGCACAATGCCCAGCCGAAAAAAAAAGTAATAGAAAAGACCAAGAACATAAACAACAAGAACTGAAAAAGGCAAAAGCCCTAACAAAAAGCCAAAAAAAGGCACTGATAGAAACAAAATAACATGCAGTGGATTAGTCCTCGTTCTTTCTCTCCAGCTCTTGCATGACCTGAGCAACCTCATAGGCCATCTGGTTCTCCTCAGCCTCTTACTGGTGCACCCTTTGATCCTCTTGGTCCTAACCATTGTTGATGTTGTCCTTTGCAGGGTCGACCACCAGTCTGGCTTTTTCCCTATGTTTTCCTTCCTCATCTTCCTTCATAACTCTATCTTTGATCCAGCTAGTTAAAGATATGATGTTGTTGTTAATGGAGCTTAGCAACACAATCATCTAGTTTGAGAGATTGTGATTGTAGATCTCAAGGTTGTCAATCCTTCTCTCTGCCAGACTAAGCCTCTCACCATGGCCGTCTCTATTATCAGAATTTGCTCCATTCCTATATTCCTCCATATGACCCACCTACTCTTTGACCTCCTCCAACTCATGGAAAAGCCACTTGATTGATCTGAAGTTATCAATCATACTATTGTGGGCATTGTTCAAGAGGTTCATCCTAGTTTCCCTTGCTTTATCCGAAATAGCCACAATCATCGGGTCTATGAGTTCATCAAGCCGCGACCCTTCTTGGTTTTCCACGAGGACCTACGGGTTCATGGCCCATTTTTAAGGTCCTAACATTAAAGTTTTTCCAAGCTTTCCTCCCGTCTTTAACCTGCACCTCCCCTCCCTTGATCTCAAAATCCATTTTTTGCTCCTCAGGTTGGGCTTATAAAATTTATGAGTGTTATAAAAGGTGCAACTGGTCATATTGATGATGATACTATTCTAAGTAAAGTCTTGAGAACATTATTACCTGTCTATGTTATTAGAGTATCTACTATATAGGAACTGAGATACATTCCAGGGAATAATCTAACCCTTAAAGGTCTAGTAGGAAGACTCACTACATTTGAGTTATCTGACTTTGAAAACTACAAGTCAACAAGGCTTGAATTTGCTTTCAAGGCCAAGTTGCTACTAAAAGATTCTGATGAGAAGAAGAAAAGGAAGAAGAGGAGGATAAAACATGTGTCCAGTGACAATGACACTGATGAAGAGGATGTCAATCAATTAGAAGCACTACTAGCGAGAAGATTCCACAGAGAAAAGGGCAAATTTAAAGGTAAGCTACCCATCATTTTTTTTAATTGCAATGAAGTTGGACATATTGCTGCTAGGTGTCCTAAAAAGAAAAATTACAAAGGAAATGAAAAATACAAAGAAATGAAGACAACAAAGAGTACAAATAAGAGATATCAGATTTCCACAATCCATTGAAATTATTGATCTGATTTCTGGATTAGATTGTGTTCACTTTTTACCATCAAAATTTTGAATCATACTACATGATTCATCATTAGGATGAGAGAGCATGAGATGCAAAACCAAGTGATGAATCATGTAGCATGATTCAAAACATTGATGGTAAAAAATGAACACAATCTAATCCATAAATCAAACCAATAAAGGGTTCAAAGATAAAGGCAAAAAGTATTACATTGCAGAAGAAGATGATTTGGATGAAAATGATGATAAGGTGGTCTATGTTGCAATGAAGGATGAGTCTAATGAAGATGAGGCAACTTCACTTGTAACCTTTGTGAACAAGTATGAAAAATGGATCATTGATAGTGGATGCTCACATTACATGACATGAGACAAAAGTAAGTTTGTCACTCTAACCTAGTATGATGGAAATAGTGTTAGATTTGGAAATGATGCCCCATGTCTAATAAAAGGAAATGGTTCCATTAAGCTTACAGAGAAGATTTCATGTGATAATGCATATTATGTTGAAGGATTGAATTACAATTTGTTGAGTGTGTCATAGTTAAGAAATGTAGGTTACAAAGTAGAGTTTGGAAATAAAACTGCCAAGATATATGACACAAATGAAAATCTGATAGGAAAAGGAGACCATACTATAAGAAATCTATTTTACCTAGATATAGAGGATGCCACTTGTCTTATTGTAAAATTTGATGCTGTGTGGTTATAGCATAAAAGGCTATGTCATGTCAACTTTGATAACTTGATTAGTATTAGCAATATGATGAAAGTTAGAGGTTTTCCTAAATTGAAAAAATCTGACAATGTAATTTGCAAACAATGTCAACTAGGCAAGATGACTAAGTCAAGTTTCAAAAGTAAAACTTAAACCTCTAAAGAATAATTAGAGATTGTTCATACTAATTTGTGTAGACCTATAGAAGTAAAAAGTTACAAAGGAGACAGATATATAATGTTGTTTATAGATGACTACTCTAGAATGATGACTGTCATGTTTTTAAAGAAAAAGTCTGATGCCTTTCAAATGTTTAAGTGGTATTTGACAAGGGTTTAGAAAGAAATAGGAAAGAGTCTAAAATGTTTAAGATCAGATAGAGGAGGAGAGTTCACATCAAGAGAATTTGAGATGTTCTGTAATGACAAAGGAATCAAAAGATAGACTTTAGCACCAGGAACCCCTCCGTAGAATGGAATTGCTGAAAGAAGAAATAGATCAATGATGGTTTGTGCCAGAATATTCATGATGGAGAAGAATGTTGCTCTAAAGTACTGGAGAGAAGCTATAAGCACAACTGTCTATACCCTAAACCGAGTACAAATCGAGAAAGGTACAAATGCAACACCTTTTGAATTATGGTATAGTCAGTCACCCAATGTGAAACATTTCAAATTATTTGGTAGTAAATGTTATATTCTTAAGGGTACTAGAAATAGTAAATTTGATGCAAAAAGTGATGAAGGTATATTCCTTGGTTACTCCACAAGAAGTAAAGTATATAAGTGTTTAAATACTAACACTAACAAAATTGTGGAAAGTGCAAATGTAAATTTTGATGAATACACAGAAGTTCATAATGATGATGAACCCATCAAAAGACTAGAAAATTAAAAATCATTTGTATACTTCTATGAGGGAATGTCTGCTAAAGAAGAAGCTGCCAACCAAGTGGAGATCCAACAACAAGTCTGAGTAATTGCCAAGTCACAACTAGTGAATGTCAAGTTCCATTCAGATGCTGAGTTGCTGAATGAAGAAAATACATATTCTAATTTTGAAGTTAGCACACATCACAGAGATGTTGAGTTACTTGAAAAAATATTCATAGTGACTTTGAAGCCGAAAGACCAAATGTGTAAACAAGGATTGAACCAAGACTATCCAAATATGTCAGAAGACACCACCCTACTGAACAAATCATTGGAAGTAAGGATTCTAGACCAATGACAAGGAACAAACTAAGGAATGAATCATGCTTGCTAAGATAGAAAAAACTCAAAATAGTGAGAGATGTACTAGAAAATGATGATTGATGGAAAGCTATATAGGAAGAAATTGAGCAGATAGAGAAGAACAAAGCCCGGAGCTTAGTTCCAAGACTAGCTAACAAAAATGTGCTTGGTAACAAGTGGGTGTTTAGGAAAAAGCTAGATGAAAATGGTGAGATCAAAAGAAACAAAGCCAGACTAGTTTGTAAAGGATATGCCCAAGAAGAAGGAATAGATTATGGGGAAACATTTTCCCCTGTTGCAAGGATGGAAGGAATAAGAACATTACTTCCATATGCTTCCTACAAAGGATACCAAGTCTACCAAACGGATGTTAAGTCTACATTTCTAAATGGTATATTAGAAGAAGAAGTCTACATAGAACAACTAGAAGGATTTGTGGATGACAACAACAAGGATATGGTATGTAAGTTGCACAAAGCTTTCTATGGTTTGAAACAAGGGCCAAGGGCATGGTATGAAAGGCTTCACAAGTATCTTGCGAAGACTAGACTTGAGAGAACTAATGATAACAACAATCTATACATCAAAACTAAAAAAGGTAAAGACATACTATTATCTAAAATCTGTGTTGATGACATAATATTTGGAGGAACAGATGCTCTATGCAAAGACTTCACTAATCAAATGAAGCATGAGTTTGAGATGTTAATGTTTAGTGAAATAAAATTCATTTTTGGCCTAAAAGTTTATCAACTAAAGTATGGCATATTTGTTACCCAGTCAAAGTAAATCAAGGAGATACTAAAAACATTTGGATTGGAAAATTCAAAACCAGTGAGTACACCAATGATAACAGGACATAAGTTATCAAAGAATGATGAATCAGCTGAAGTGAATCAGACACTATATAGGTCAATGATTGGTAAGTTACAATATGTTGTATAGAATAGACCTAATATTGCATTGTCTATTGGAATAGTTGCAAGATTTTATACAAACCTAAGAGAAAATTATCTTATGGAAATAAAAAGAATATTGAGGTACTTAAAAGGAACAAAGGACTTTGGCTTATACTATAAGAAGAATGAAAAGTTTGAATTAAGAGCTTACACTAATGCTGATTGGGGAGGAAATATAGATGACATGAAAAGAACTAGTCAAGGAGCACTCTTTTTAGGTAGAAGACTAGTTACTTGGACTAGTAAAAAGTAAAGTTGCACCTCACAATCTACAACTGAAGTTGAATATGTTGCTATTGCCATAAACTGTACTAATAATGTATGGATTAAGCATCTACTAAAAGGTATGAAGGAAGAGATAAATGAAACTCTGATACTTTATTGTGAGAATACCAATGCCATCAACATATCAAAGAATCTAGTGATGCATGCCAAAACAAAGCACATTGCAATTAAGTATCATTATATAAGAGAGCTAGTGGAAGACAAAGAGGTGAAGATGGAGTATGCCAATTCAAAGGAACAAATTAATGGAATCTTCACAAAACCATTACCTAAAGATGCATATGAATATCTAAGAGGTAAGTTAGGGGTGATACCCCTATCCAAGGTTGTTTAAGTCACAACAGGACTGCCCTGCATCAAATAGGTTGATTGTTGAATGACAAAAATTGATGCAGAGGTTCTTACTTTAAGTTTGAAACTCCAAATTAGTCACAAGAAAGGTGACAGAGGGAGAAAGTGGAGCTATTGCAAATTCTATATCTACATATTAACATGCTAAAATGTTATGTCTTTGGCATTGTTGTCAAAGAGGGAGAAATAGAAGAACTGATCAAATCTACAAGATAAAAGATAGAAGAGAAGAAAAATAGCAGAAAAGAAAAGAGAGGAAGAAGTCATAGCTAAGAGGGAGAAGTAGCACAAGATCAAAGAGGGAGAAAGATATAGTGTATCAGCAAAAGAGATGATTACTCTAATATTTTGAAAAAGGGAGTCATAAGAAGCTAGAAACTATTGAGAGAAAGAGAAAGAATAATTTTGAATACAAGATCTATTTTTGATATCTACCTTACTATTTTAACCCAATTAGTTTTGATTAAACAAAATGCTTTATCATTTAGATGACTTGGTTGATCGATTTGGTTTGCCATCAATGCCAAAGAGGGAGATTGTTGCAATCTAATAGAAAATATCATTGTTGGGAAAGGGAGATTGTTGAAGAAGAATGTTTCAATCATTGTTTTGTCACTAGTGTCAAACCTGCTATTTGTTGGAAAGACAATTTCTTATAAGATCCATGTGTTGTCACCTAGTTGATTAATAAAGAAGATGTAATCGATAAGATGTAACAAAAACACCTAGAGGAAACGTTGAGTTATGATTATGTAATGAAGTATAAGGATTAGTTAAGAAAATGATGAAATAATGTATTGATAATATATTTGAAGATGCAAAGGTTGGCTACACTTAGAAACTTTAGAAAAATAGGTAAACCAAGAACTTTCTGCAAAGCTTGACCAAAATTGATAGTGGGTGCTGAGAAAAGTTAGTTCATGCCGAGCAGAAAATTAGTTGGTGTGAAGTAAAAGCAAATTCTAGTGTGTGTCGAGTAACATAGTTGGTGCCAAGAAAAATGCAATAGGTGTCGAGCATCAGTAAATTGTAGTTGATGCCAAGTGAAAAAATAATAGGTGTCAAGCAACACAGTATGTGCCGAGTATCATAAGGATAATAGTGCTGAGAT
The DNA here is from genome assembly GCA_028749045.1 of Cupressus sempervirens. NCBI lineage: Eukaryota > Viridiplantae > Streptophyta > Pinopsida > Cupressales > Cupressaceae > Cupressus > Cupressus sempervirens. Next base: position 591,200,420 of record CM053787.1, read on the forward strand.
GCTACATTATATGAAAAGTCAAAGATTTTCCAAATCTAAGCTAATAAGTTTGTTATCTTGCATTTTGTGAACTAGGTGGAATATAAGAATGATGAGCTAGTAGTACAAAATTTGAGGTTAACCATTTTTAGGATATTTCAAATGGATTCTAGGAGAAACTTTTAGAAGAAACAAGATAAGGGGTAGATACATTGTATCCTACCTAATCCATCTAAACCCTAATTTGGACGATGAAAAATACAATGGCAAAAGTATTCTAAATTCCTACTGAAGGAATTATACGTCATGAAGAAAAATAGTTGGAGTGTGGTGTCAAGGAGAAGACATTGAGAAGGGACAATAGAGTACAGAGACTCTACTTTGCTAAGTGACCACAGAAGTGACTGCATTGGCACAACAAGCAAGAAGGCTTAAGGAGACAAAAGCTTGAAGAGTGAACAAGTTCTTAGAGCTACAGAGATTAGAAGCCAAGTAGAATTGAGAATAGAATTGAGATAAAAAATCTACAAGATATGTTGTAAGTTGTATTAGATCAAAAGCCCTTATTGTTACTCTCTAGCAATTATATTAGTCAGGTAAAAATCCTTTGGACTAAGGTTGACTAAATAGTCATTAGAAAATCCTTTAACAGGGTGGCATTCCAAGTGAATGACCTAAAGTCCTTTAACTAGGCTCACTTCTAATAGGGTGATTGAAATCCCTTAATCGGGTCACACTTAACAGTGTATGTAAGCTTTAATAGGGTTAGCATTTCACAGGGAATCACTTCAAAAGAGTGAGAAAGAAGTAGCATGTTATTGGTGATTTTTTCCAAATTGGGTTTCCATGTTAAATTGATGTATGTGTGTTGATCTTTCATGTTTTATTGTTGCATGTTGGTTTATCAGTAACTTGCAAATTTGAGTGATTAGCTTGGATGAATGAATGGTTAATGGGTTTACTAAGCTGAAGTAAAGAAAGTTTTATTGGGACATCTGGACCTTGAATAGTTAATTCAACCCCCCTTCTCAGTTATTCTAAAGAATATCTAACAATTTTTGAGCTAGCAATCAAAATCAACTCATCGGATGTAGCATGTGAGAACTGGGATGCAGCTCTCAAGATAATATTGGATGTCCATAAATCTTTTCTGGACAAATGCACTATAAGTGTATGACCCATTGACATAAGTGTCAAAAGGGGGAGAATAAGATAAAGTGGGAGAAATATTTTGAGGAAAAATAAGAAGAATATAAGGAGAATGAGAAATGGGGAGAATAAGCAAAAAGGGGTAAACAGAAACAAGACAAGACAAAGGGGAAGAGCAAGCATAATTAGCACTGAAGTCAAAGAGTATCACATTTACTTAGCAAGAGTACCATATTTTGGATACAAAATAGACACATCAACTCAGAGCAAGTTATCAAATTTTGAGGTATACAAATTATTATAAAAAATTTGACATCTTGAAGTTTTGTATATAAGCCAAGTTAAGAATATGTTATACTCATAAGGATAAGGATGTTAAATGCATACTCAAGTGTTTTTGACACTCATGTCAAAGGAGGAGATTGTTAATCTCAGATTGGTTTTAACAAATGAGTGTCAACACTCTTAAGCTATTTACTTAGTTCATGTTGAACAAGTAGTACATCTCGAGCACAACATGTGTATATCAGAACATACCTAGTCATAGTGAGTGTCGAGCCACTCCTGTGCTGAGTCACTCAAGTGCTGAGCATACAAACTATACCAAGTCATTCAGGTATCGAGTAAATAGTGGATATCGAGTGCTATAGATGCTGAGTCATAGTATAAAGATTAGTGCATGCTAAGCATCAAAGAATTGAGATGTTGAGTGAAACTGTTTTGACATATTTATTTGTAAATGAACAAATAGCTATGTAAGCCATTTTTGAGCCAACTTAAGGATGAATTATGACATTTTGGGCATAAGGACAAATCTCAAGATGGATTCCCTATGAAATTACATGCACTCAATTAGAAAATAGGAAGGATTAAGTGACAAAATGGATGAATCTTAGCCATAGATTCATACCTAACCCTAAGTCACCAAAGTCTTCTTAAGGAAGAAAAACCCTAAACTTTCTATGAGTGTTGAAGGAGCGAAGAGGATAGTTTGCATACAAAATTAGAGCATTCATGGTGATTTAGAAGTGAGAATGCATTGCAGAATGAGTTAGAGAAGAACCGAGTAAAGAAGAGGATACATCAAAGGGACATCTGGTCAAGAAGGATCAAGAACATAATATTTTAGAGGTGATCTATTATTAGGCAAGCAAGTGTTAACTACAGGATCAAAGCTGAGACATTCTAATAGGTAATTTCAGTCAAAATCTCTTAACAGAGTAATCCTAACAAACTGTATGAAATCCTTTAATAGGGTCCTTACTTAGTTGTAAGTTAAATTCCTTTAACCAGACACACTTCTACTAGGGTGTTGAAATCTTCTAACAAGGTGAGACCTAACAGTCTTTGTAAGCCTTTAACAGGGTAGACCTTTCACAAGGTAAATCGTGTTTCATGGTCAAAACATTGTAACCTTCATTGGACACACTTTATTACTGTAGTAGTTAAGATTTGTGGGTGTCATCCCCACCCTAGTTTTACCTTCTCATTGGAGGGTTTCTGGGTAATCATATCTGGTGTCATATATGTGTGATTGATTATATGTTTACATGTTTTTTCAGTTTATTCATTGAATGCATTAAATAGATGTGTGGTGAAAGTTTTATGGATCAAAACTTAAACTACTGATTTACCCACCCCCCCCCCCTCAAGAAGTTTACCTTTCCTATTTGTAATTCCAACATGGAGGAAATCCTATAATCTACTATAGAAAGTATGTACTTGAAATCATGAATGAATGTAAGGCAAATACTAACCTCAAAGTAGGGAAAGTCTGGAAAATGCTGATTTCTTATGTATGTGCATTGTTTTGGGGAATTCTGCAAACTACTTTAGACTAGAAATGTTGAGAAAGAGAAAACCTAGAAAAATTTTGCCTTTTTGAGGGTAGGTCAACTTTGACCTAGATAGTGGGGCACAATCTTACTATTTCTGACCTTGACCTGCACTGCTCTAACAAAATTTGTTTCATGGATCTCGGAGGTTCACCGGAAAGGGTATCCAGAATTGAACTTCAATTCACTATCTTCTACCTGTACCTACAAGAAAAATGATTTTTTTGTTTGGATGAGGAGTTTGCCTTGGTGAAACCCTAGTTTGGAATCAACGTTGAAATTTAATTGAAATTGCAATATTTATGAACAAAGTAAATGGAACTATTCACCTTGTTTATGTTGAAATCCTTGTGGACGATTCAAATCCTTGAATTCACAAGTATGGATGCTCCAAATGAATGTAGAAATGAATGTAGGATGTCTCAAATTAATGGCATTAGATCTTCAACATCAATCTTCAATGGATCTTAGCATAGGAAGAGGCTTGAATGAAAGTCTATAGAGAAAAGAGAGCTGCATAGAGATTAAATCCTTCAATGGCTAACAATGGATCTCCTTGATGAATTGGATCTTGAATACTTGATTGTTTGAATGCTTGAATTCTTGATCATAAAATTGGAAATAAAGGATTTTCTGATATCATAAGGTGGATTAGAGAAAATGAGAGGAGCAGGCTTCCTTATATAGTGATATAGGGCACAAACTTCTAGAGAGGTCAACATTGGAGAATTAAATCTCAATTAACCTTAATCCCTAGAAATGGACCTAGATTAAATGTAATTTAAGAGTTTACCATTTTGAAATTTGAAGTAGCTGACTCGGAAGCAGAAAAATGAAACTTTCTAAAGTCTGATATCTTGAAACATCTAGAACTTAAAATTTGGATTTGGGTTTAGGGTCGAGGTCGACTCTGCCCTAGGTCAGAGTTGAAGTTGACGTTGACCCATTAGGTCATCATTGACCCATGAAGTCAAAGTCTTTAGTTTCTTAAAGAAAGTTATCATAAAAAAGGTTGGAAACAAGGGGGAAAAAGAAAAATATGGGGAAAACAACCAAATCCATGCAAAGACCTATTCAAGGTGCTTGAAATGATCCCATACCACTTACTCGTAGGGCTAAATGTTGTTATCATGGAAGTGCTTGCATTTTAAGATGACACACTAACATAATACTTATACCCATTCAAGGATCCTATTGACATAGGCCCATACACATCTTAGTTTACGAGATCCAAAATCCATTCAGATCTACTATCACTACTTGGAAAATTGGTCTCGTTATATTTCCCAAGAGCACATCCCTTACACATCTCATGCTTTTCTATCTTCATCTCAGGTAGCGTTGTCACTATTTCCTTGAGCACATTAAGTGCTCTAGAATGAAGATGGGCCATTCTTCTACGCCACAATTATCCTTGCCCTTTACAACTGCTTACCAATGCTTGTGTGGGCTCAAACTATAACCGAAACAAGCTACCATGTCTAACTCCAATCATTTTTTCAACTTTGGAATCTTTGGGATGAATATATATTTTTTTCCTTTCAAAGGCTACACTGTAACCCTTGTCTTCCAAAGTAGAAACTTAAATTAAATTCTTTGTCATGCCAGGAACATAAAACACATCCTCCACCATCAAGGGTTTTCTAGACTCCCTCTAAAGCTTGACAATCCCAATATTAGTTGCATGGTACTTGGCATTGTCACCAAGTTCAATTATGAAATCAAACTTCTTCTCCTCCAACTTGGTGAAACAGTTTTAGACTCTTGTCATGTGGCAAGAAGCCCCACTATCACTATACCAAACCTTATTGGCAACTAAGCTTGAGAGACATGTGATGAGTGAAAAATCATTCTCAAATCATGATGAAAACTCCTCCATCTCAACTCTAGCAACAACTTGGTTCTTTTGATTTTCCTTATTTTTCTTATTCCTATTCAGAGATCAATTGGCATAGTGACCCATTTGATGGAAACAAAAACATTTTATCCTACTTATATCTTTCCTTTTCCCACTCTAAGGATAAGAACCTTATGTTTTCCCTTTATTAGAATTCTTCTTACCCTTTCTTGCAAGTGCGATAGTTTCTTTGTCTTAACCCTTCTTTGAGGTATCCTCGATTAGCACCTTCGCAGATTTCCTCTTGAACAAAATCATCCCAAAGTCTTGCCAATTAGTTAGTCAATCTCTGTTGACCACACACTTGACAAAAACTTCCCAGTGATCTAAAAAATCATTTAAGGCTATACATACCAACTCATCTTCAACAATTTTCTCTGCAATTATGGCCAACTCATCTCTAACTTGTGTCATCTTAGACAAATAAAAGGTCACATTCTTCCCTTTGGACATCTTGGTATTATGCAAATTGTCCTTAAGCATCATCTTACGACTCTAGTAGTTTCTCTCATAGAGTCTCATGAGTGTATCCCACATCTCCTTGGCAATTAATTTCCCCAATAGATGAGCATTTAAATGATCTCTTACTCCATCAAGAATGATTCTTTGAGCTTTGACATCCTTGACCTCATGCAAATCCAAAGCAACATGATCATATAGTGGATTCACTACTGTACTAGCATAGATCCACAATCTATTCTCCTTGAGAACAAATGTATTTCAAACCTTCCACTACAAGAAGTTAGATGAACCCTCGAATATTTCCTTGTATCAAACAATGGTTGCCATAGCAACAAGAAAACCTAAAGACAAAAATAGATTTTTTTCTCTAAAATCTGCATCACAAATCTTTCCTCTATATTCAAAGTTTAGAGCTTTGATACCATGTTAATTATTTATAACTTAGTTACAAATCAATTGCACAATAAATTCATAGAAAGAAACTCAATCTTATCTATAACAATTATTACTCTAGGTTAATTACTAGAAGGGTAAGACCACACAATCGTTTCCCACTTTTCATCAAAAATGAATCAAATGAAAAGTGGGAAAACATATTTTGAGGGTCTTCAAACAAAGCCTTGGCTTCCATCGAAGCCTCCACATGGCTTTTCTCAATGCCATGTGGAGGTGGCTTCACTCAAAGACCGAGTGGCCGACGTGCCTGCTAGGGCTCTAGGGCTTTGAACAAAGCCTAGGGCTTCCCTTGAAGCCTATATGGCTTTGTGTGAAGCCCATAACACTTCAATCAAAGCCATTTTAAACCCTAACTATTGTCTGAAAAAGGCTTTTTAAAAGTCATTTTACCATTTTACCTTTTATTATCACGACGACTTTGCAGCAGGGCTTGGAGCGAACTTTGTGACATCTTCAATTGCATCGTCATTCTAGGTTACCATTTTTGACCTCCTTCGAGCATTCAACATACTAGGTATGTTCATTTTTGTATTTTTAATGATTATTTAGTTATTTTTAATGAATATTTAGTTGATTTTGATGAGTTATTAGTAGTTTTTTAATGAATATTTAGTTATTTATATGAATATTTAGTTTTTTACGAGTATTTTGTTATTTTTAGTATACAATAATTAATTTTATGTTTATATGTTGTATTTTAGTTTAAATGTTAGAAAATATTGTTAAAATTGTAGTCAATGGAAGAAATAATATGTTAAGTTTATGTAAAATGCTAGGTAGATAAACAATAAAAATAAAAATGATTAGATGTAGAAAACCAAAAATATGAATAGATGTAGAAAACAAACAATAGGATTTGATGTAGAAAACACAAAATGATTTAAAACTCTAGATGAATAAAAAAATAAAAAATTACCTTCAATATCTAGAAAAACTCTCTCTTCTCACTTTCTTTCTCTCTCCTTGAACTCTCTCTCCTTACTTTCTCTCTCTCCTCACATTCTCTCTCCCTCTTCTTACTTTCTCTCTCATCACTTTCTCTTTCTTCTCACTTTCTCTCTCATCTCACTTCTCTCTCCTTACTTTCTATCTTATCACTTTCTCTCTCTCTCTTCACACTTTCTCTCCTTGAACTCTCTCTATCCTCTCACTTCTCTCTCCTCATACTTTTTCTCTCCTCATACATTCTCTCTCACCTCACACTTTCTCTCTCTTTGAACTCTCTCTCTACTTACTTTCTCTCATCATTTTCTCTCTCCCTCTTCTTACTTTATCTCTCATCACTTTCTCTCTCCGCTCACTTCTCTCTCATCACTTTCTCTCTCCTCACACTTTCTCTCTCCTTCAACTCTCTCTCTTCACTCTCTTCTCACACTTTCTCTCCTTGAACTCTATCTCTTCTCTCTTTCTCTCTCCTCACTCTCTAATCTCACTTTCTCTCTCCTCACACTCTCTTCCTCTTCTTACTTTCTCTCTCTTCTCACTTTCTCTCTTCTCACACACTCTCTCTCTCTCGTTGAACTCTCTCTCTCCTCTCACTTCTCTCTCCTTACTTTCTCTCTCATTACTTTCTTTCTCCTCACACTTTCTCTCTCCTCACACTCTTTCCCTCTTCTTACTTGCTCTCTCATCACTTTCACTCTCCACTCACTTCTCTTTCCTTACTTTCTCTCTCCTTGAACTCTCTCTCTTCACTTTCTCTTTGCTCACACTATCTCTCTCCTTACTTTCTCTCTCTTCACTCTCTCATCTCACTCTCTTTCTACTCACTCTCTCCCTCTTCTTACTTTCTCTCTCTTCTCACTTTCTCTCTCCTTACACTTTCTTTCTCCTTGAAGTCTCTCTCTCCTCTCACTTCTCTCTCATCACTTTCTCTCTCCTTTAACTCTCTCTCCTCACACTTTCTCCCTCTTCTTACTTTCTCGCTCTTCTCACTTTCTCTCTTCTTCAACTCTCTCTCCTCACACTTTCTCTCTCCTTGAACCTTAGATTAATGATAGAACCTATCATGACCCCTTATGATAATACATGTTCTTGTTATTATATGGCATCCCCTAATTGACCCCTTATGTTCTTGTAATATTAAGTTAACATTTAGTTTGCACATCGTACCTGAAGATGGCATACTACAATCAACCTCAACCTCAAGATCAAGGATAGAGAGAGGGTCACGAATAGGAAAATGATCAGGGATAGGGAGAGGATCAGGAATAGGAAAATGATCAGGGATAAGGATAGGGACAAGGGCATGGACAAGCTCATGTTGAGTCTCAAGGTCAAGCTCAGGATCAGGGACACAGATAGGCTCAAGCTTAGGGATAGGGACCACCTACTGATGTATCATCTATCCACCCTTGCGTTCTTGATAAGATGACAATATTTCCATTTTTTACTACAAAAACTATTAGACTGAGATCAACTATAGAGAGATCTCAGGATCATCTAAATAGAGGTATATGTCAATATATTTTGACTAGTCTTGAGGAGCTTATTGACAAACTTATATCACAAATTGCCTTTACATAACAATTTGTAGATAGGATTTTTGATAAGCTTAGAGAAGAGATCTTGGTTGGTATATCCTTAGACTAGGTTCAGAGCTTGGTTTTTAAGGAGATTATCAAATGAGAGGTCTTCCCATTTTATGAGGGGAAGACCAAGATTAGGTCATATCAGGTTACTAGATGTGTTGTGCCACATATTGCTTGTATGCTATACCCTCGATTCCTAGATGCAAATGGTCATTATCCTAATAATGAACAAATTCTATTATATTTTTCCCAATAGTTGTACATGGAGTTCCATTTGGGGCACCATGCCAACTATTTAGATATTTTAGGATATTATGGTCAGGGTCAGTAGATTTTGTGATTGTGATGCATATCATGAGTTGAATTTTGTTGTTCTTCATCATTGTGCACTGGTGGGATATAGGACCCTACTAGTGACACTAGTGATGGTTGATACTATTGATAGAGTTGTTATTGCTTTTGAGAGGGAAGTAGTTGATCGAATAGGAAACATTGCATTTACTACTAGGAGCATAACATCTAACACTCTGGGCATATATCTTTTGAGTAGACCTAGTAAGTTTAGATCATCTTTTGAGGCATCATCGAGTACTACACTACCCACTAATGAGATCTATAGAGTTGCATGCATTCCTACCCCAAGAGATATACATGGCCTCACTTGAGAGCACAAACATATGGAGATGGACTTGTATTTTCTAGATGATATCTTACATGCATATTCATACATCATAAATAGACAAGGGATTCCATTACATAGTGTCATAGAGACAATTTCATAGAGGCCTATATTTTGAGCATCCCATGACATGCCATCAGGTCATGCACACTAGAGTACACATCACTCTGTAAGGAATTTGGCATTGAGTACTCTATATAACACTATGTGCTTAGTAGTCTAATGCTCAGCACAATAGTCTATTGTAGCTCCACCTAAGGGGACCTTAGGAGTTAGTTGAGGTATTTCTATTTCTACTAATGGATTTGATGCACTTGATCAATAGTTACAAGATTTGAGTCAAATTCATGTTCCCATTGAGATAGGATCATACATTGACATGCTATTTCAGTCTACTAACTCTATACCACTTCCATCCCAATTTGTTAGTCCTTAGCACTCCTCACTATTCAGAGGATTAAGAATATTGGAGATGGAGTTTCTATTGATGACACCTTAGTACGTGTCACTAATGACCCTCTTGGTCCTCAAACCTAGGTATACCTATACCTCTTTTAAGTTTCATTTTTACAATAGCAAATTTCTATTCACAAGTATATGATTATGTACTCATATTTCCAAATGAATTATATTTTTGTCTAGGCACAAGTAGTAGAGCATGCTTCTTCTAGTATGGGCTTTGATTGTAGTGGGAGGAGAGATGTTCTTGATGTGACACCTACTACTCATGGGGATACAAATATGATGGATATAACTCCCACTAGTGCTCAGGTAATTTAAATTAGTTTGGAATTTACTAGTTACATGTGCACTTGTATCAATGCATTTAAATTTAAACATATGTGAATATTTGAAACTAGAACACATGTATATATAGGCCTATACATGTCTAATGCATTTTTATATTTTAATTTGCAGGGCTTAGTTGATACTCTGCTCTGTTCGTATGTGTTTGGAGGACTCTCTAGTTTAGGACACATGCACATGTTTACTTTATCATTGATCTAATTGAGACATATACATTTATGATTTGACACACACACACACACACACACACACACACACACACACACATATATATATACGTGTTGATCTTTACACATGTGTGTTTATGATTCATTCTTTATTAAACACATGATTGGTTTGAAATTTATTCAATCGTGAATATATATTTGTAGTTTATGGTCTAGACGTGATATATGTATTTCGTTTATGCTTAGACATACATGATTAGTTCAATTTATGATTAGAACAGGGATAACTTTAAGAACCCCTTCTTCAAAATAAATTCGTGGCAAATCCAACATTACTTTCAGGGGAAAAATTAATTTCTGTTGGTGAATTTTTTTCCGATGTCATGAAAAGTTTAATGTTAGATGCGAATTTTCTTTAACCATTACAAAATTTCATAAAATTGAGGTGATTTTGTCCCTTTTAATACAAAGGGTATATATTTTATATGGAAAATTTTTCCATTCATTGGAAAAATATATATATTGCATTAGCCGATTTTTCCCATTAGTTGGAAAAAATATATATTGCATTAGGTGATTTTTCTCATTTATTAGAAATAAAATATTTGATTAGGCAATTTTTCCTTTCTATTGAAAAACATATATAATGCATTGGTGAATGTGGTTGGATGACATGTATGTGGAATGTCCCATTGCATTTATGGCATGGTGGAATCTCTTTGAAAACATATTCTTTAAATTATAGACATCATGCTCAGTGGTTGTCATTATCTGAAAAGTAGTTGGTTACCAAAAATGGGACTGGCTATGGAAGAGGGATTGTCAAATTAAAATCCAAGCCCTGTTGTCAACCTAGATTTTACTATGGAGGAGGATGAGGAACAAAGTGATCTTACTACTGAGCTTATTACAATGTCGCAAGTTTTCTTTGCTAATCCCGAGGACACCATCAAAGAGCTCAAAAAAGAGATGGAAAAGGTAGACCTCTGAGCGATGTTTGTTGAAATGGGTCTCAACCCTGCTAATTTTGAAGATCAAACTACAAATGTAGTCGAACAACAAAATTGAAACTTCAACACTTTTGAGATGTTTTGAAGGATAAAGGAAGTGTTACACGAAGAACCATCAGTTTGGTTAGGGTTTATATTTTAAAACATATTATCAAAAGTATATGATTTTAAAATGTAACGGTTTGAAGCTTTGTCGCTTCCCTTTTTGAGGGAAACCACAACCATTATTGGTATACTATATGAAGGTGAAATGTAATGCACATGCAAAGAATATAATGCAAAGTAAAAACCTTTTTTTTACTTGATATTTTGGTGGGCATGGTGTTATTTTGGGCTCTAGTTATTTTACAGTAATCGTAAATTTACTTTCTAAATTTGTGTGAATCGCAATTTCACTTTCTAGTAAGTACTTACTAGTCAGTAGTAGTGCATAGTACATAATACACATGTCGCATGCGACTAGGAATTGATGTATGCAGTAATGGAATTTTGGGAAATGTTTCTAATATCATTTCATATCTCCAACATATGTGTGTAACAAGTAACATCCATTTATAAACTATCATCTGTTGAATGATAATATATCAATGGTTGAAGGTTTATTTTGGGCCAAATGTCTAGAATGAAGCCTCGACCTTGTTCAAGTCTCTAGAATGGTGACACATTTTCTTCCATCCTATATCACTTGTAGTGGATCGTACATACATGTCTGTTTCATTGTTAGTGGCATTCTCTCTTTCATCGGCTTTGCACGCATAACAACTCTTTTGGCATGAACTTGCATTTATGTTGAAGATTTGCAAATACTTAATAATTTAAAACAAATGAACTAGAAGACTGATTGACAAATATATAGGGAGTCAGGACCATTTCTCAGCCACTTGGCTTAATTATAGGCAATTGAGTTGCTTCATTCGTCATTGCTCATCTCATTTTTGGTAGTCAATAGTTTGGTAATAGGTATATACTTTTAGTGCCCATTCAATTCTGGTCTGGTTTACTTGATGGTAGTCTGGTAGAGTGGTAGGCCTTGCTTTGTAGTCAAGATGGCCACTCCAATTTGGATGACATGCAAATTGGAAGAGGAATATAAGTCCTTTTTAGGTGAAGTCCCTGATGAAAACCTCTTATCAATCTGCAATGAGGTTGTTCTTGCTACAACTACTGTTGTGAACTTTATTATTCATACTATGAAAATGGTTTAGGGGCATCAGTTTTTGGAGAATAAGAATGGGTATTGTGTCAACACTAACATTATGTCCCATTTTCTAGCCTCTCTGCTTGACCTCATAGAAGCAAGGGTCAACATTTTTTTGCTCCCGAGGAAGGCTTTTAAAGAAGAATACTTGGGTGATGACATTGATATTATTGCTCATGTAGAATTAGGGATGGGGATCCCTTGGGCGGCTGAAATCCACAGGCATATGGAGCCTAGCCAAAATGTGGCCCTGCAATGATTTTTGTTAGGTTTGACTGCTGGGCAGTTGAAGAACCATAAGAAATGGACACAAATTGGCTTGGATTTTTTTTGAAAATGGTATAATGTAGAGGAAGTGGCACAAGACAACCTATGGCTAGAAGAATTCACAACCTTAGTCTGGTCTTAGTACTTTCTACAATGACTAGTACAGTACTACTAGGGTTTTCCTTAGAGTTTGGTTTCATTTTCCATTTTGTTTTATCAAATTACAATCACTTTACATGCCTCTAGAGTCTCTAGACTCTACTTCAGATTTTAATTTTCAAGTGACAATGAATATCTTAATATAGTGTACTCTTCCATAAAGTACCAGTCGACCAATTGAATTTGACTTCCTAGTTGAATTAATCATTTACAAGACATAGGCAATCTAGGCATTGAAGTGCCTATTATTTTATGATAAAGTGGTGCCAAAAAGAAGCCTATTAAGTTTTTGTAGTTCTCATATGGATCACCCATCCCAATCACAATTGTCCATTCAAATATTGGTTTATGAAAATTATGTTGAAGCTTGTTTGTTTCAAAAATTTGATGATGCTTTGATAACGAAAGACAACACAAGTAGGTCATGTATCTAAATGTCTTCTATGTCAGTGGGTTTGCCCCTCTTTTAATCATTAACAATTGTTCATTTATGTGATGTACAATGTGCCCAATATAATTATATCTTATGGGTTGTTTTAGACAATGAATATTGAAAATTATTTGCAAAATGTTGGCACCCACTTTCTCGTTACTTTCCAAATCGAAACACATTGATAGCTGAGATATAGTATCCTAAATCAACTGCAAAAAATATCCAATTTGTAAGGAGGTTTATGATCATCAGGAAGATTGAAAGTGATGCAGGAGCATCCTGGGTTGCACTACTATCCTGCATGTTTTCAGTTTTTACCTTGCTGCTAAAACTGTGTTCTGCTGAAACTGTATCTTCTAGTTTTTGGGTGTTTGTTGCATACCATGTAAATAATTATCCTTAATGAATGAAAGGATGCACACTTGAGGTATTGAAGAGGGCCTAGAGTACTATCTATCTTCCAAAGTACAAGTCCTATTTCCTCATAAGTTGGGAGATATGGAAATTCTCCCAAAGTATCAATTCCTGGCCGTTCAACATGATATTTTTCTATAATTGACTTTCGGAGTGGACACACACTTTTCTTCAATGAATCAGCCTTTGTGCATTTAAGGGGTTATAGAGGACCTAAATTACTACCTATGGCTCAAAGAATGAGTTCTAGTTCAATCGAAGCTAGGAGATATTGTGATGTTTCTCAGACATCAATATTTGGACATTTAATTGTTGTTGCAAGCCGACTTGTGGCTCTTCAAGTATTTAATTTTGGTTTTTAGAAATTTGGGCTGACTTGTGGCTTATATTAGTATAATTAGGGGTCTTGGGTAGAGTCTTAATCACAATTTGAAGGTAGATAATTTGGTAGAGGAGTCTTAGGTGGAGTAGGTTGGAAGCAGAAGTTCATATTTGGGTCTGGAGACCTATTCTTTTTTGAAAGATGTATTCTTCTTTGTAATGGTTGTAACCCGAAAGGCCATATAGCTAAGCATGTTAGATGTAAGCTTCTTGATATGAATATATGAAATAATTTTTCTCTAGATCTGAATCTTGCTCCCCTTGTTCATTTTTTGCTGTGTGTTTGTTTGATGTTCTCCAGATCACCTCATTTTGGAGTACATCTAGATTAGCACTGCATCAATTGGTATCAAAACTCAGTTGTTCCTGAGTGTGCAAGAAGATTTCTGAAGTGTGAGGTAGTTTGTACTAGGACCTTGGTTTGGTGAAGTTTATCAGAAAAGGGTATTGATTTTAGAAGTCCTAACTAGGTGATGATTTGGTGTAGGGTGGAAGATGTGTAGATTTGGCCTGCATTTGCCAAGGACTTTCCATTTGATTGTTGTTTGTATGTGTAAAGATAGTTCGTGGAAGGAGAGATGCAGATCCATAATTATTAGACACGGTGAGGAAACTTGTAGCCAGTGTAGAAGCTATTAAGTTATCAAAAAATCGTGGGAGACATCTTGATGAATATGATTCGTTTTGGGATGATTTACATGAAAGGATTGATGATTTGGAAAAGCCTGATTTGAGTTGGCATCTGACGATTAGAAAGAAGGTTTTTTGGCCAGTTAAAGATATTATAAAGAGAAGAAGATAGATCATGGAAGTACATGATGATTTTTTTGAAATAGAGGAAGTATCTTTTGGTTTTCATGAGCATATGGTTATATCTGACATGGAAATTGCAAGCATCTTTTGTGCACAATGAGATTTCTGAAGAGGAGAGTTTTACTTATGTTGGTAAGGAATTGGATGTTACACAAAATGATGATAATGTTTGAATGGATGTGATTGAGGACTTATCTTTTGCTATCATTGCTGATCTGGAGTTATATGTTCATTCTATTATGAATGGTGTTGATCTAGATGTTGCTTGTGGTAAGAAGATGGATTTACTTGCTGGTAATATGGTTGAGGGTTTTAGAGGTGTTATTGATGTGGATTTACATAATGTTGTTGTTGCTGATATGGATCTGAACTTAGATGTTTCTACTGAGATAGTGAAGGATTTGGAAGTTACTACTGATGTGGATTTTGATGATGCTGCTGATTTACATGCTACTGGAAGAATGAATATATATATTGTTATGAATATGGATGACATAGGGTTATTGTTGTATGTTCTTGATATGGATTCATTTGCTATTGATTTGGTGGAAGATTCCTATGTTTTGAATTTATATGCTTTTGCTATGATGGATCTGAGTTTATATATTGTTCTTGTTTTAGTTTTCATGTATGAGGATGATGTTATGGATGATGTTGATGATAAGTTGTAGATGGAGCATTGTGATTTTCAGTTCAATTTGTATGTTGATTGGTTGGATGAAATCCTAATTTTTGAATGGATGAAGCATAGAGGGTTGATTTTTAGATTTTTTCTACTAACTTTGAAGAAGTGGAGACATTATTTGATTCCCAAGGAGTTTGTGCTATATATTGATCATAAAGCTTTACAATACTTGGGAAGTCAACATAAATTGAATCAAAGGCATATGAAGTGCGTTGAGTACTTGTTGAATTTTACATTTGTCATCAAGCACAAGAGTGGAGTTACTAATAGAGTTGTTGATGCATTGAGTAGAAGATGTTCTTTGTTGACTAAAATGAAGGTTGAAGTTCTTAGTTTTGATGAAATGAAAGAATTGTATGATGTTGATCCTAATTTTTTTGAGGCATGGAGAGAGTGCAGAGCACTAAATCTAATAGATCACATAAGTATGATGAGTATTTTATTCAAGAAAGTATGTTGTTCAAAGGTATTTAGTTTTGTATTCCTAAAAGTTCTATGAGGTTGAATCTGATTAAGGAAAAACATAGTGGTGGATTGGCTAGACATTTTGGAATCGATAAGACATTGAGTGTGTTGAAAGAGAAGTATTATTAGCCACAAATGTATCAGGATGTTCAAATTTTTTTAAAGAGTTTTAGAATTTGTCAAGTTGCAAAAGGAGTGAGTCAAAATACTAGTTTGCATACACCTATTATGATTCCTAAGAAACCTTGGAGTGACATTAGTATGGATTTTGTTTTTTGGATTACCTAAGACAGTGAAGGGGTATGATTCCATATTTTTTTATAGTGGATAGATTTTCTAAGATGGCTCATTTCATACCATATAAGAAGACATCAGATGCTAAGCATGTTGCCCAACTTTTCTTCAAAGAGATTGTTAGATTTCATGGATTACCAAGAAGTATTATTTCTGACAGAGACAGTAAGTTTGTTGGTTATTTTTGTAAGACTTTGTGGAAGAAGATGGGTACTGAGTTGAAGTTTAGTTCTACATTCCATTCAAAGATAGATGGATATATAGAGGTTGTGAATAGAAGCTTGGGTAATTTGTTGAGATGTTTAGTTGAGAATAAGCCAAGTAATTAGGAGATGGTATTGGAACAAGCTGAATTTGCATTTAATAATTCTATGAATAGGAATACAGGGAAGACACCTTTTGAGATTGTTACTGGAATAAAGCTTAGAGGAGTATCAGATTTGAGAGATATTACTAGTGAAGAAAAGAGAAGTGTTGCAGGAAAAGAATTTGCTGATTTTATGAAATATTTACATAAGGAGGTGAAGTTGAGGATAGAACAACGTAATTAGAAGTAGAAGGAGAATGTTGATCAGTCTAGGAGACATCATGATTTTCAAGTTGGTGATGAAGTGATGGTTCATCTAAAGAAAGGAAGATTTCCTATTGGAACATACAAGCAGCTAAAGTTGAAGAAGTTTGGACCTTGTAAGATCTTGAAGAAGTTTGATAGTAGTAATGCTTATGAAGTTGAGTTACCTGATGACATGGGTATATATCCTATATTCAATATTTCTGATTTGTATAAGTATCATGATTCAGATGATGAAGTTGTTGTATTAGAAGATTATCCTAAGAAGCAAATTGAAGAAGTTGAATAGATATTGGATCAGAGAGTTGGTAAGAGCACAAGGGGAAAAGCTTACTATGAATATTTGGTGAAGTGGAAGAATAGATCTATGGAAGATACTTCAGGGATTTCTTAATCTAAGTTGGATTCATCTCAGGTTGAGACATCTCAATGATTCAGGAGAATCATTTCTTCCAACCTTGGTTGTCTGATGTAGGAGTATCCGGGGTTGCACTAGTATCCTGCATGTTTTCAATTTTTACCTTGCTATTGAAACTGTGTTCTACTAAAACTGTGTTTTCTAGTTTCTAGGTGACCGTTTCAGATCATTTAAATAATTATCCTTAATGAATGAAAGGTTGTGCACTTTAAGGATTGAAGAGGGCCTATAGTATTATCTATTTTGTAGAGCACAAGTCCTAATTCCTCATAAGTTGGGAGATATGACATTTCTCCCAGAGTATCAATTTATGGCCATTCTGCGTGACAATTTTATGTGCTTGACTTTTGGAGTGGATGCATACTTTTCCTTGATGAATTAGACTATGTACATTTAAGCGGTGTAGAGGTTTGAAGCATGAGTTCTAATTCAATCGGAGCTAGGGGATATTGTGATTTTTTTCGAACATCGATTTATGGATATTTAATTATTGTTGCAGGTTGACTTGTGGCTCT
Source organism: Cupressus sempervirens (assembly GCA_028749045.1). Taxonomy (NCBI): domain Eukaryota; kingdom Viridiplantae; phylum Streptophyta; class Pinopsida; order Cupressales; family Cupressaceae; genus Cupressus; species Cupressus sempervirens. The sequence continues at coordinate 591,218,005 of CM053787.1, forward strand.
TCAATTATTTAATTTTGAATTTTAGCATTCTGGGCCAACTTGTGGCTTAGATTAGTATAAGTAGGAGTCTTGGGTAGAGTATTAATCACAATTTGAAGGTAGATAATTTGGTAGAGGAGTCTTAGGTGGAGCAACTTGGAAGCAGAAGTTTGTATTTGGGTCTAGAAACCTGTTCTTCTTTGAAAGATGTATTCTTCTTTGTAATGGTTGTAACATAAAAGGTTGTACAACCGAGCATGTTGGATGTAAGCTTCTTGATATGAATATATGAAATATTATTTCTCAGGATTTGAATCTTGCTCCCCTTGTTCATTTTTCATTATGTATTTGTTTGTTATTCTTTGGATCACCTCATTTTGGGGTACATCCAGATTAGAAGCTTCTTGATATGAATGTATGAAATATTGTTTCTCTAGATCTGAATCTCGCTCCCCTTGTTCATTTTTCATCGTAAGTTTGTTTGTTGTTCTATGGATCACCTCATTTTGGGGTACATATGAATTAGCACTACATCAAAATGTATGTGATAAACCTCTAATATAACAATGTTTTTTTTATCTAAACCTAACTTGTCATATGTTTCTACCAGTTTTCCTAGGTCAATTGGGTTGGGTTTTGTTCTTCAAACCCTAGTTCCATAACTCTACCAAATTCACTCTATGTGATAGACGAAATCACCTCGCATGTGTTTCGATTCACAATTGCCTTTCTATTTTCATCATAGTTTTTAGCACAAACTATTACAAATTTTGGACAAGGGAATACTTGAGGGAACCCCAAGCAAGCAATTTCACCAGTCCACTTTGCAACTTTGTTTACACTGGTCCCTATCATAGTGTTCGATTCAATATATTTTGATTCTTTTTGTACATCATTCCACTTATCTTCAATAGCATATATGATTTCCTTAATACTCCTTCCATAGATAGCAAGATCCAAAATATCATGGAATTCATTAGTAAAACCTGGTATTTTAACAAGTTTGTACATGTCAAAAACTAGTTTTTGGGTCCCTTGTATTTTCTTTTGGGTTGCAATTCCACTACCAGTGCCACTCCTTTTGTCTATTTTTGTCATCGTTGAAAATTTTATAGAACTATACATGAACACAAATTACAATTTATAGGCACAAATAACATTTAAGTTGTACATTGTATTTGTAATTTTAACTTTTCAAGTTACCTAGTCACTAAAAAGTAACAATTTAGGCTTACAATGCATGATAAATTGGAAATTAAACCTTGAATTTTATATTCAATACTAGTTACTAAACTATTGGTAAAAAATGTGTTCAAGAATCAGGATCTTAATTCTAACCAAAAAATTTGAAACTATAATTGATAAAAAAAATTGTGATGTTGTGAGTTGTCAAAGAAGACTAGGTTTCTGATGCTCGCAACTTCATTGCTTTTACTGAATCTTGGTCCTTGGATTGGTAATTTGTGCACATAGCAGAAATCCAAGTTTGAATAATGAAATCTAAACCTTATGGTATGCACAAAAGAAAATTACTCGAGCATGTGTTTGATATTAATTCTAACATACTTTGTACATAACTGCTATTATAATTATTTGTGAAACCATAAACGTGTGATGTTACAGTATAATTTAGGGTTAACTCTAATAGTTATCACTAATTTATGAAGACTTCTTTTTGGGGGAAATTTTGAAACAAAATTGAAGGTAACCAAATTCAACCCGAAATAATCTCGAGCTGTCAATCTTTGATGCTCCAAAAGTGTTAGCCATCGACCTTTACATTTCCTATTATCTCACCATGATCTATGTCAATGCTATGTGTCTTCTTTCTGACCTGATTCATGTATGGCATGTGTCTTCCTTCTGCGGCATTTGAGAAAGCAATACTGCTTTAGCCAAAATCAACCAAAAATATGACTCTGACCATTTGATCTTTGTTGATCGAATGGTTTGTATCATTGTAAAGGATGTGAATGTTGCAATAGATGTTACATCAAGTATGCCACATGTCCTTTTCCTAAGGAATATATGAATACAAGTCGACTGTTGCCTAAATCAACTCAAAATTTATTTGTAGTCGTTGATCTAAGTTGATCTATTGGTGGTTGGCTTGATTCCCTATCTCGCGTGTCAGTATGATATCCACCGTCCATGTCAAAATGATTATCAAATAGTCACTAGTATTACATGTATGCCACGTGTCTTCTCTCCAGATTGATTTGGGAAAATGAGTTGAGTGTTGTGCAAATTGGCCCAAGATACATCTCGAGTTGTTGATCCTTGCTCATCTAATGGTAGTGTTGGCATCCCCTTTATTATATTAACACTTGTATCATCGTATTAAATTATAATATTAATATTAATTATTTTTATATTATAATAAAAACAAGAATCTATTAACACTTTTGCATTTGTGCAATGTGCATTGAATTTCAAACTAAACCATTTACATTAAAAATATATTTATCTTATTTTATGCTTTTAAAGATGCTTAAAATATAATTAGTTTTAAGGACCTAATATAGTATAGTTAAATTATTCTAATTCATATAGCATACTTAAAGTTTTAATTAAAAATTGATTACAATATGAATAGTTGAGTGTTCTTATATAGCATATTTTTTAGTTATTATAGACTAGAGATGACACGTGTCTTTTCTCTGGTTGCATTTATAAAATTGGTTGAGCATGCCCCACATTTTCCCAAAAAGCATCTCTGGTCATTGATCTAACTTGATCAAACAGTGCTACTATGCGCATAGTGATTTCGCACTTGATCATGTTTGCCATGTGTCTTCTTTCTGAGGCTTTTGGAAAAGCTAGTCAGTTGTTGCTGAATTCGGCTCAAAAAATCATCTGAAGTTGTTAATGTTTGTTCATCCAATGGTCAACATGTCATGGCCTTTTAACTTTATAATATTAGTAACATAGTTCTTAAATATATTAGAATATTTCTAATTTTAAAAATGAAATAGTTTTTCAATGATTCTTTAAATTTGATTGTAAAATAAGCCTATCAAATGGAGAGTTAAATCTGATTATAAAAGTAACTATTGATTAAATTGATTGTTAAATGTGAAACCTCAATAAGTTAATTTTAATTCAATGTTAAATGTTATATTTTGTTTCTTAACAATTTAATAGAAAAATCGGAAAATGACAAAATATTGCATAAGTAAGCATAATAATGAAATACAAATTTTATATGGAACTCTAGAAATTTCATTGATATTCATTGTCACTTGAAAATTAAAATCTGAAGTAGAGTCTAGAGACTCTACAGGCATGTAAAGTGATTGTCATTTGATAAAACAAAATGGAAAATGAAACCAAACTCTTAGGAAAACCCTAGTAGTACTGTACTAGTCATTGTAAAAAGTACTAAGACCAGACTAAGGTTGTGAATTCTTATAGCCACAGGTTGTCTTGTGCCACTTCCTCCACATTATACCATTTTCAAAAAAAATCCAAGCCAATTCGTGCCCATTTCTTATGGTTCTAGTACAAACTACCTCACACTTCAGCAATCTTCTTGCACACTCAGGAACAATTGAGTTTTGATACCAATTGATGCAGTGCTAATCCAGATGTACTCCAAAATGAGGTGATCCAGAGAACATCAAACAAACACACAGCAAAAAATGACCAAGGGGAGAAAGATTCAGATCTAGAGAAAAATTATTTAATAAATTCATATCAAGAAGCTTACATCTAACATGCTCAGCTATATGGCCTTTCGAGTTACAACCATTACAAAGAAGAATACATCTTTCAAAAAAGAATAGGTCTCCAGACCTAAATATGAACTTCTGCTTCCAACCTACTCCACCTAAGACTCCTCTACCAAATTATCTACCTTCAAATTGTGATTAAGCCTCTACCCAAGACCCCTAATTATACTAATATAAGCCACAAGTCAGCCCAAAATTATAAAAACCAAAATTAAATACTTGAAGAGCCACAAGTCGGCCTGCAACAACAATTAAATGTCCAAATATTGATGTCTGAGAAACATCGTAATATCTCCTAGCTTCGATTGAACTAGAACTCATGCTTTGAGCCATAGTTAGTACTTTAGGTCCTCTACAACCCCTTAAATGCAAAAAGGATGATTCATTGAAGAAAAGTGTGTGTCCACTCTGAAAGTCAATTATAGAAAAATGTCATGTTGAACGGCCAGGAATTGATACTTTGGGAGAATTGCCATATCTCCCAACTTATGATGAAATAGGACTTGCACTTTGGAAGATAGATATTACTCTAGGCCCTCTTCAATACATCAAGTGTTCATCCTTTCATTCATTAAGGATAGTTATTTACATGGTATGCAACAAGCACCCAAAAACCAGAAGATACAGTTTCAACAGAACACAGTTTTAGCAGCAAGGTAAAAACTGAAAACATGCAGGATAGTAGTGCAACCCAGGATGCTCTTGCATCACTTTCAATATTCCTGATGATCATAAACCTCCTTACAAATTGGATATTTTTTGTAGTCGATTTAGGATACTATATCTCAGTTATCAATGTGTTTCGATTTGGAAAGTAACAAGAAAGTGGGTGCCAACATTTTGCAAATAATTTTCAATATTCATTGTCTAAAACAACCCATAAGATATAATTATATTGGGCACATTGTACATCACATAAATGAACAATTGTTAATGATTAAAAGAGGGGCAAACCCACTAACATAGAAGACATTTAGATACATGACCTACTTGTGTTGTCTTTCATTATCAAAGCATCATCAAATTTTTGAAACAAACAAGCTTCAACATAATTTTCATAAACCAATATTTGAATGGACAACTATGATTGGGATGGGTGATCCATATGGGAACTACAAACACTTAATAGGCTTCTTTTTGGCATCACTTTATCATAAAATAATAGGCACTTCAATGCCTAGATTGCCTATGTCTTGTAAATGATTAATTCAACTAGGAAGTCAAATTCAATTGGCCGACTGGTACTTTATGGAAGAGTACACTATATTAAGATTTTATAGTTTACTTGTGGAACGCTACAAACTTCCTATACATGTGATAGAGAGGTTATTTGAATTGGAATATGTATGACAGATGAAAATCACAAATGTAGTGTTTCATGGTCAACAAAAGACAACCATTCTTCCTTCCTTTCTTGTTGGATGTAGAGGGTTCACATTTGAGAGGACAACATTCAATGTAATACAATAATTGTTTGCATTTTTTAAAGTTGATGTTGTCAGGAATTGGTAGTATGATCCACTAAACATAATTGGTACAAAGCTTGTTCAGAATGGGAACTCCACAATCAAATGTCAACATGAGAGTGTTCCATTGATTGAAAGATTTAAAAATATGGACTCATGGGAAGAGGTCAAAATAGAGATGGAAAAATGCTCCAGTGAAAAAATTATATTTAAATATATGAATTGTCAACACAAATTAAAGAAGATTACATCTTGTGACAATCTATAATTTCTACTAGAAAGTAGATCATAGAAGTAAAAAATATCTTCTAGATGCCATAAATCATGATTGTGTAGCTGCAAAGTGGCGTTGATTAAAAATCAATGCATTTTGGGAGATGAAGAAGAATCTCGACAAACCATACACCTCTCCAAATTTTGAAGACTTGCCTAAGAATGGAACATTTAGCAAATTATGGGATAATGAGCATCCAGATGTAGCAGCAACACAACATGATGCATCTGATGAAGGCAATGAGTATGAGGTTTGTAAGGATCCTTCATCCATAGCCATAGGCACTACCACTGGTTCACTTAAATCCACTGCTCCAAGTAGTAGTACATTTGATTCAATAGAAATTGGACAATATGTTGTACTTAATCAGCAGAGAAGGGAAAAATATGGCATAGGGGCAAATATGATAGAAAAAATGGGTTATCCAGGTGATGGTGGGTTGGGCATAACAGGTCAAGGAAATTGGTATCCACTCCCAATACTAGACGTGCCAAAACGTGGTCATAAACCAAAGATTGGAGATGAGTCAAATCACTGATTGGGTTCAAAAAAATGTTAACTCAAGCAATTTTTCATCCTAGGTGGATATATAACCTCCCAAGTTCTTTCCTCTGGAAAAGGTATGGTGTGACTAAAATTTAATAAGATTCTTGCCCTTGGAGTTGAAGGTCACTGTGAAAAGAAGCAAAAGGTTTCGGGTACTGATACTAATAAAATTCCAGTCTCAACATCCTCAGCACAAAACCTTCAAAACAATCCAAAAACTCCACTTGTTAGTGGCAGTGGGCAGGATTAGGAAGGAGTGATGTCATTGGTATTGGTAGTCCTCAAAATGCATTTATTACAACTTCAGGCATTGGTGGAGACAAGTACAATGTTGCAAGTTCTATTTCTCCTTTGAGGCATCACATTCTATCAGCAAACCCAAATTTTGAATTCAATAATTTTGTATCAAACTTTTAAGAAACAACAAAGATGAATAGAAAAAATATTAAGGCATCAAGAAGGATGTACTTGAGGTGGTTTGATCTCAAGAACTTACATCAAGTAGGATATTTCCAATATATAACACAATAAAGAAACGATGGAGTTTATGATTGTTTGTCCCCCAAAGCTAGATAATAATCCACTAGAGAGTAAGATAAATCCATTAGATTTTCATGTTAGCACACTATCTATAGATTTCTCCAAAGTACAAAATGTTGACAAAGTCAGTGTAGCAAAAAAAGACCAACTTTTTGGTCTACAGTTCATTGTTCAAGGTGCAGAGGAGAAAAAAGGGTTGGAGAAGGCAATTGAAAAGTTAAAAGAAGACTTGGAAAATGCAAAGGCAAAGGAGAAAGAAGAAAACAACAGGTGCAAAGAAATAGAGAAAAAGGATTACAAGTGCTTCCTCTCAAGGACCAAGTACATAGCCTCAACCAAAAAATACGGAGGCAAAAATAAATTTTTTGAAGGAACAATTTGAAGAAAGTAATAAAAAGATATATGATGTAAATGTAGAGAGATAAGAAAAACTTGAGATGTTAAAGGAAAAATTGGAATGGAGCAATAAGAAACTCAGTTATACTCTGAACCATGTTAATATGGAAGCCGATGAAAAACTCAAAGAGCTTAGGGACAAATTGCAAGAAACAAATAAAAAACATGAGGATGACAGAGCATCTATAATAGATATTTTCAAAAAGATGGAGTCTAGTGGACATACAATCAGTAACACAAATAAGGAATTGGACAATGAGAAGGAAAAAACAAAACAATGGGAAGAGAAATTAGAGGAAATAAAGAAACAAAGTGAAAATTAGTTGTCACAAATGGAGCAAGAGGTACAAAAGGCTAATAAAATAATCAAAACCATGGAGAACAACTTCTTTGATTCAAATTTTAAAAAATAAAATCATTCAAGCTAATTAAAGAAAAAATATGGTGGGAAATTATGGTAAATATCGATAGGTTGTATGATTGGTCTGAATTACATCAATTTTTTTGAGTTTTTTGTGGGATTATCAAAGAGAAGGATGAGAAGAACAATGACCTTTTTAAGCTGGAGAAGATTGCAAGATAGGTTATACACATAATCAACACACATAGTGATAGGTATTTGGCCAGCCAAGGAGTTCATGATCATGTTAGTGCATTAGTAAAGACCTTAGCTATTATTCAAAAATGCTAGAGTATAAGGGAAGGAGAGGAATATTTGAACTTAATTGGGAGAAAACTCACCAAGATGGATGACTGAGAAAAATTAATGATAGGTCTTGGTTTGCCTACTTCTTACTCTAGTAATTCATCAACAACATTCATTGGAAGGGAAGCTTACCAACAAGAGTTGGAGGCCAAAATAATGTTCGAAGTAGTCAAGTTTCCTCAGGATTCAACTCTTGAAGGCATTTTGAATTGCATCAAACCATTGGAAAATTTGAATGCACTATTGGATATAGCATTTCTTTCAAGTAAATCTTCCAAAAATGGAAGTCTGATGAAGTTAAAGGTCATCTACTATAACATAACAAATGTTAAAACTCCAAATGAAGCAGACCTCAACTTCCTAAAAAAGCTAACCAAATATTTAGTCATATCATAAGACATCCATTAAGCATTAGAGTATGTATTATGTGACACTTGGAAAGTAATTTTAATCATCTTTGTAGTGTTTACTTTATCTCTATTTGTAATTGTTGGATATGATTTTTAAATTTAAACTTTATTTCTTGAACAAGATAAACATAACATAATTAAAATGCTATTTTGGTTACTAGGCCCATCAAATACAAAGGCAAAAAAATGTAACTAATATTAAATTTGATGCTGGTCTAAGAGTCTAAGACTCTTCCCATGAGGCAAAATGACTTGAAGCTGTTATTTCTCCCTTATTTCTATATTTCTATAGAAGGGAGTTCAGGGTCATTTGCTAAATGTTATAGTTGTAAATTTAGTACTTTTAACTCATGATTATGTAATTGGGCATCCAAATTTAACTTTCACAAATTGAAATCATTAAATTTTATCATTTGATTTGCTATAATTTCACAAAAAAAATCAAGAATTGTCATTGTACCATAACAACGTATCATATGAGCATAATAATGCGAATAAAAAACAATAGTAATACTAAAATTTGAATGAATCTTGATGCATGAATCATGGCATCATCTACCTTAAAATGTACTTGTTTGTTTGACATTAGACATTTAAAAAATGATACAAATTATTATTCATGATAGATGAATCATGATTAGATTCAGATAATAATTTAGAATTGACACATCATATTTTAACTATTAAACTTTCCACATCATCTCATCATCTGAATCTTTTAATTCCTCAACATCAAGTTCAAATAGTCCATCATGCTCCATATTTTCTCTAATGGGCATACCTTCATCATCCTGATAGTAATCCTCAATTTCAACATCAATGCTACCACTACCAGCACCACTACCTGAGTTACTAATCTCATTATTTGAAACCTTGCCCAAACCTCTTCTTTGGTATTTCTTTGTCCACAATTTCAATGCCCTTTCATAAGGAAAAGTATTAATTTCATATCTAGATGTATACAGCCTCTAACAATTTTCCAAATTCTTGTCTAGTTTATTTCTTAACTTCGATCTTAGGAACCCCAAAGTACTGAAAACTCTCTCATCCTCCACAAACCCCAATATCATGGTCAAATATAATTCAACAAGCTTGAAAAATTCTGATATTGAATCTCACAACACTTCACTCTGAGTTAGATTTGTCCAAAGTTTGGTTACTAATCTTTCTTCTCTGGGGTTCCACATAAGATCATATTGTTCCACCATTGTATAGGAAAAATGATGTGACTACTCTCTCAAATGAGATTCATCTAAAACTCCATTTATAGTCACCCCATTGGTTGCTTTGCTTTTGCAAAATTGATCTATCAAAACCATTAACTTATCTCAAAAATCCTTAGCACTTCTTAAACTCCAGCATTGGGAAACACAACACAAATTGATTCAAGCAATTCATGTTGAGGCAATCTTTCTCTAATTCTTGAGGAAATATTATAAGAAATATCCTTCATAGAATTCATTACAGACTCGACAATCTATTTAAACACTTCCTTTGTAACAGATAATTTTTGTTGCGTGGGTTTCTTTTCTTTTCTCATAGACATGGGCCTTCCATAGTAGTGCATTGGTATCTCAACACCTGATATAATGGCACATAACTCCCCTTTTGCATCAATCTTTAAAAATTTATCAGGATTATCCAAATCTATGATTCTCATCCACCTTGAAAGTTTTTCATCCATAGAAAAAGACTATGAATTTCTATAGAGATTATCAAGGGTTGCGCATGTAATTTTATGCAGCGTATTATATTTTTCAATATACATATATCTTTGTTGGATCTTATTCACTATATTTCACATTTCCTCTAGCATGGGGAGAATGGCTGCCAATCTTAAGAGTGTCTCTACATTACTTAACCTTTCAAGCAGATCACCATATTTTCGTTGACCACCCTGATTGTTGTGAGTTGATTCCATTGTGCCAAGAAACAATGGATATTTAGAAAAAACTCGATGAGCTAGTCCATCCAAAGAGATCCATCAGGTAATATCATCCTTAAGCAGCTTTCTCCCATTAGTTAGGCCCTTAGCAAACTATTGAAATTCCCTAAATTGTTTAGGACTTTAACAAAAGTGCCTATAGATCTCTTATATTAAAACTTCAACTCTGTATATTTGTAGAGAGTTGCTGAAAATTTCAAATGCTAGATTCATTTTGTGAGCCATGCAGTAAAGGTCAACAATGTAAGGTGCAACAAATTCTTTTAACTTTGTGACAAGACCATTCTTATGGCCTTGCATTACCAAAGCTCCATCCGGTCCAACATACACCAAATTTTGAGATTTTTTAAAAATCTATAGCTCTATATTTAATTAGGGAACTCTTTACTAGTTCAAATATGTTTTTCGCTATTGAATTATCCTTCATTTTAACAACAATTAGTAGATTGAGTTGGCAGACAAAATTGTGCATAGTATAGAGATGCATACATACCCAGGAAGTATTGTCTATTGTTGTCACCTCATCTAAATATAATGCAATAAAATTTGACTCTTTAAATTTTTCTCTGATATCTTCCTTTTCAACCTCAACAAGACAACTTTCCCATTCCCATCTATTGTTTACTAACTAGTGACTCCTCACAAATAACAAACTTTTGCAAAGTGTAATCAAGTACTCAATGATGGTTATTTTTTCATGGCACACCCTTTTCTTAAAATATAGAAAAAAACACTTAATTGAAGAACTTTACCCATTTCTTGAACTTCCATTGCTTTTCCAAAAAGAGATTTCATGGAGCCTTTTACTTCAGTAGGCTTTGTCTGTATTTTCTCTTGAAATTCTAAGATTTATGCATTTTTAATATGTTGACATTCCTCCTTGGTTTTCCATCTTGTAACAAATTTTTCCACTCCATCTATGACTTTCTTCTCATAAACTTTACCCATATGCTTTTCTATGGTGTCAATTTTTAGCTGCAACCTATTTTCCTTTTTATTTATCCTTGAGCATATCATACATCTACATTCTATCGGAGACTCATCTTCTTTTGGATTGCATATAGGTTTAATGAAAGGATACTTTAAGGCCCATTCTATTTGAAAATTTCTGGTTGATACATCCCAATGTCAATTTCTGTTGGATTTCACACTAGTTTTTGCATTGTATTTCCTTTTTCCCTTCCTTGGTCGTGCACCATCACCATCTTTGGAATTATCATCCAAGTCTATTATATTATTCTCGCTACTCTGGGTATTGACCTATAGATCTTGGCTACTCTGGCTATTTACCTGAATATCTTCTTCAAGTTCATCATGATCAGATATATCAGGTTCACCAATTTCTTTAATATGTGTCAGTGGAACTAGTAGTGACAATGGTTGGGAATCTTGTAAATGCACTTGTGATGATGTTGCTTCTTGATTTTTGCCACCAAAATATGATGCCAAGGTGTGAGTGCGCTTGGTTGGCCTTTCTTGACCTCCACCACATGTAGGACTCTTACCCTCATTCATGTTCAACATCTCTAAAGAAATATAGGCTACCATAAAATTCAAGTTATTAAAAGATTGACAATTGACTATAGTCTATTACATATATTTATCTAAATAGTATTCATTAGTTGTACAACCTACACTTTAAAATATAGATGTCCTAAGTCTCCCTAGATATTGAACTGGTCCCAGTTGATAATTGACCACTAACATTCTAACTTGTATCTACTACATATAAGAATGAACTAAAATTATAGAGAATAGATAGATAGGGTCTAAGTTACTTACCTTTGGCTAAAACGTAGTCCTCGCACTTGCTGCTCACTCGATAATGATCTTGGTAGTATGATAAATTGAGACTTCGCTACTAAATACTGATTGAAACTTGGACAACCTACTTATTTATGAATGTATTTATACCACTCTTTTGTGGCCAAATTTGTGGGAATATTATAGGGCGTATCAAATATTTGGAAAAGTCCACGTAAGAAAAACCTATATTCTAGAAGTTCTAGGGTGAATATGGTTTGTCTATTATACAACCATGTACAATATAGATGGAGAAATTGAATTTGTGTGGACACACATCCATATATTTGGGGGGAAAATTTTGCCCCTCTCCTTAAAAAAATTTGAAAACCAAGGGTGAATTGAGGCAGTCCAAAAAGATCATGAGGGAAATCATAGACGAAAGTGTTTAATTTTTTGTGTGCCAAAAATATTTCTGATTAGCTATCTCATTTTGAAACATGATTTGATGACATAAATCCTCTAGCAATGTGTCCAAGGGTTTCACTCATATTTGGTAACCTTGGGGCGATGCACCAACCCGCATATGTGTAAAAACTTTGCCAAATTGATACTGGTCACTGGGAAACAATCATCATTTTGTGATTATTTGCCACTATAGTGAATCCTAGATTAAAAATATGACATATACATGTTTTTGGTTTATGCTCCATGTGATATACATGTATTTAGTTTATGGTTAGACATGTTCAATTTATGATTATCTAAAGGTGATATACATGTTTCTAGTTTATGGTCCATGTGATATACATGTCTTTAGTTTATGGTTAGACATGTACATGAATGGTTAAATTTATGATTAGACTGATTATATATGTATTTAGTTTATGGTTAGATGTACATGATTGATGAAAATGTATATGTACACAAATAAGCTCCTAAACTCCATATAAAATGAACATGTAAGTATTCAATATAAGTCCTAGCAAGTTACGTATGAAATGAACATATGTACACATGTCTAGACACATAGAATGAACATACATGTACATGAAATGGATTAAATTACATATGAAATATGGAGTATTAAATGTAGCAAGTCCTAGAAATATGAAGTATCTAAGCTAGAAATATGAAGTATTTAATGTAGTAAGTCCTGGAAATATGAAATATGAAATATCTAAGAAAGTGAGATAGAAATATGAAGTATTAAATGTAGCAAGTCCTGGAAATATGAAATATCTAAGCAGGTGCTACAAATATGAAATATGTCAAGTGGTTCCAAGTGGTTTCACATGCTCATGGAGAACATTTAATATTCTTTATAGGTCCTTAGTATCTAATCTCCACTTGCGACATCCACCTTTATGCTTAATTGGATGTAGAGAAATGGATGTAGCAATAACATGGTGACTATATTGAAGCACTTTATTGTCAATTTGGTAATCAACAAAGTGAATTCCATGTTTCACTAATTTTTGTTGCCTAAGATATGTTCCCTCCAAAATAACTGAACCTATTGTATCATCTTAAAATGGAAGCACTTCCATATTAAGAGGTTTAGCCCTCCGAGCAAGTGGTCTGGGTCATGTCAAGCACCTTGAACGGGATTTTGCATGGATATGTTTGTTTTCCCCCTGTTCTGCTTCTCTCTCTCTCTCTATTTCCAACCTATTTCTAACAACTTTCTTTGTGAAATTGAGGACTTTGACTTTTTCGGTCAAGGATGACCTTTTAGGTCAGTCAAGGATGACCTCGACCCTAACCTAGGGCATGATCGACCTTGTCCTTGACCCTAGTTCCAATTTTCAAGTTTTAGGAATTTTGGGATATCAAGCTTCATAAAGTTTCATTTTCCCACTTTCAGGTCAGTTGTTTCAGGTTTCAAAATGGAAGACTCTTCTATTGCATTTAATCTAGGTATATTTCTAGAAGTTAAAATTAATTGGGATTTAATGCTCCCTTGTCGGCCTTCTCTAGGAGTTTATGCCCTAGATCTCTATATAAGGAAGTCATCTTCCTTCATTTTGACATCCATTATTCATGAGCGCATCCACTATCTATGAGCAAAGTTATTATCTACTTTTTATGAAGAGCATCTACAATCCATTATCAAGCATCCATTTTCAAGTGAGCAAGCATTTTATCATTCAAGCATTCAAATTTCCATTGAAGATTAAGGATTGAAGCATTCAAGCCTTTGAAGGGATTTGGTTCAAGCATTCAAGATTCATCATTCAAAACCCTAGATCTAGCCATCATGGTGGTGTGATCTTCCTTCAAGATCCTTTGTTCATCTTCTAGATCTATTCATTCTTTTCTCAAGGTGGATTCTAAGCATACAATCATGGAGGTTTTGGTTTACATGTACTAATGTTATGTTCAAGCTTTCATATCAATATACTTGTTTACATTTCAAATACAATTGTATATCTATTGAGTATTATAGCTTCATTGTTAGATTTACTTCTACTACTTGTTAGCATTTTCTTATTTCAATTCCATTTTAAGGTTGATTCCAAATTGGGGTTTGACCAAGGCAAACCCCTCATCCAAACAACAGAGCCATTTTTTTTAGATACAAGTGTGGAATAGAAAATTAAAGAGAAAATTTGGATATCCTTTTCGTCGAACTTGCAGAATCCATGAACAAAATTTTTGTCAAAGTAATGTAGGTCACGATCAACTTTTTGGGGTATAATTGTGCCCCGAGGTAAGATTGTACCCCTCTATCTAGGTCAAGGTCGACCTCCCTTCAAAAGGATTTTTTTTTTTGGGTTTCCTCTATCTTGAAATTTCAATCCAGAATAGGTTATAGAAATCCTTGAAACTATACATAGACATCAAAAATCAACATTTTCTAGATTTATCCTATTCTAAGGTAAATATTTGTCTTCTTTTTATTTCAGATTTCAAATACTTCTCAAATAGCAAGGCCATATGATCTAATCTTTTCTTCATATTCTCTATTGTTGATTCATTTGTGCATTGATCACTTCCTTGTGCTTAATCAATTTCAATAATTCCTTTTAGGAATTTGGGTTGAGGATAGGTCCTATTTTCTTCCTATTCACCTGTAGACCATGCATTTAAAAGTTAATTTAATGTACATACATGTAATAAATAAATTCATCATTTAAATATAAACACACATAATTTAGTTAATTTAATGCATGTACCTGTAGGGAATAACATTCTATCACTTTATTCAAGCTTAGTTAACTTCATCCTTTCTGTAGTGTAATGCAATAAATAGTAACTCGCTGATTTTACATTTCCAAGCTCAGCAATAACTACAAAGACTTCATCTATACACACAATTTAAATATCATACATGTATATTGTGAGCTCTAAAATTTTTTTATGACTTTAATATATATATATATATATATATATATAATTTTTAAAATTTTACTTACCAATTCAAAATAGTCTAGATATATGGTTATAATCAGTAGAAATCAAAGGAATGTCATCAGAGTTTTCATCTTCATCTCTATTATTTGTATTACTAACAACAAGTGGCAGTAAGGTCCATAGACCTACATATCCACGATCTTGATTAATGCATTCATGTAATTCTCAATAAATAACAACAAAAACATGAATACTCTCTCGTGTACAATATCCAATTGCGATGATTGGTACCCATAACAGAATGTAAGGATCATATTTTTTCTACCCTCTTGCAACCATGCATATTTTTTCTATCCACACCTAAAGACACATATTTAATATATACAAATAAAATTAGAGACAAAAATATGTATTCACATATCATGTGTGTATAACTTAAATTAGATTTAAGAGAGAATATATATACATGTGCATGTACATTTACCTAATATCTCCCAAAAGACTCTGATGGTACTATTTGACTCACTCTTGATGATGTGCCAACCTCATTTGATGCAAAATGTGTCTTACACCAATCAACAATGTCATGTGCATTGTTTATACAAACTTCCTTATAATTCATTTGATACTTTCATATAGCACATTTGATACAAGTTCCAACACCATCATGTTCACCTTTGCCATGTTTATCAATACTTATGCCTCTTTCTTTGATATATGCAAAAAAATTCTTAAAACAATGTTCTACATAATGAATATCATGTTCTTTATCATCACTTATGTAGAAGTGATATTTTTTTATAGCTCATGCTTCAACTGTGCTTTGAATACCATCCAAGTCTAACTCTGCATGACGATAGCACACTTGTACCATAATAGTAACTTGATCTGAAAAATATTAGTCTGATTGAATAGCCATTTGCTGAACAAATGAATAGTTTTTTGCAAAGTCAACTTCTGATAAAATGGTTCCAAGTGGGAAGTCATCTCTAAGTGTTTGAAATTGTTGTGCTTGCCACTTTGCAAAAAATGCACGACGAATATATGGTTGTATCAAACTTTTAAATTTGTCCATAAATACTCCAATAGTAATCTCCTCTACAACATATTCTAATCTTTTTGATCTTTTCTGAGATTTAGTTTCATTTGTTACATACTTGTAACCCTTGCAAGTTATCGCTTTTGTGACATCAATATCTTCATTATTCAAAGGAAAAAGACCTAAATTAGAACACGTGCCACATCTTCCTCTAATGCAATTGATTTGACCAACAAGATCATCTACTTTTTCACATATAATAGATGAGATGAATTCACTTCGTCTACTAGGAGGGGCATTTTTATAACCAAAAGTTTCTTCTATAAATTTCCAATAAACTTGACAGTGGAGATCGAATTCAATATGATAATGACATCAAGAAATATAATGTGGTTTCAATCTTTCAAATAATGTCTACCCAATCTTTATATCAAGATTTGAACTACAAAATGAGACATACATTTCATATTGTGTTATGTCCAACCAATGTTTTGTATGATGTTCATAAAGGTTACATCTAACCCTATGTTTGAGAACATCTCTAGTATTTGATGAAGGACGAGTATTATCATTCCAAAATGATATTACCAAATTTTTTATTCTATCATCAATTATATCACAATGAGGAGCTCTACACATAATTGTCCAATTTCCTTCCAAAGTGCTATCATCCAAAACCATTTTCCTCTTAATATATTTTGATATGGTTTTTCTACTAAAACCAATATGTGATGAAATTGAAGATATTTGTCTATTTTGGAGTATACTACTACCAAGAATAGATTGCAACATAACTCTTCTTGTAGTGCTCTTGTCTTTACTTCAAGTTTTCTTCCCTATAGAGCTCAAACCTATCTTAACATTTTCAATAATATCACTTTTCATATTAGAAAATTTTCTCTTTTTTGATGTTGTGTCTACACCTAGCAATTTTAACGACTCTTCCAAGATTTTTTGTAAAATAAAATGAGAAAGCACTTGAGTTTTTTCAAGTGTTTTCTGAACATCAAATTTACTTGCTATATCTTTTACTATCTTATTCAAAGCTCTTTTTTTTAAAGACTTAAAGATTTAATATCAGCAAGCAATTTAAATTTATCCACATCCATTGTAAGTAAATGATCATAATTTCTATGACTGGTATTTTTCTTTACACTTGTGGCTAGTCTTATGTGTTCATCAATACCAATTTGGGAAACTGATCTTGGCCCTTCTCCAAGTTTCATTGATTCATGGCTTGAATTATCATGTCCCAGATTGTTATGTCCTAGATTGTCATGCCCTAGATTGTCATGACTCAAATCTTCTTCAACATGTATTTTCTCATCTTGCAATTTTTTTAAAGACTTACATGCATATAAATGAAAAAATTAGAAAATTAATTATGAAATTGCAAATATACACGTCCATATGAATTTACACATGTACATACCTTCTCTTTTTTTGTGATAATTTGCTAAATTTTTCTCACAATTTCTCTATTATGCATCAGTTGATCTATTTCTTGCATATTTTCTCTGTCTTTCTTGTCGTTGTCTCATCTTTGATTTTCCTAAAATTATCAAAGTATTTTGAATTGTCAAGTTGGTCTTCAAAAAACTATCAAAATATTTCAAATTGTCTTCAATCTTCGTCCTTTTTCTTCAAAAACAATGAATTCCTTATAAGATTTTTTTGTATTGATTTGAAAAATGAAGGCAAAATTGTTTTTTTATATCAAACAAAATTATTTTTAAAAATTTATTTTGGGTCTTCAGGGGGCTTCGAGTGAAGCCCCGTGACACCAAAAACAATATCATAGGGGCTTCGCTTGAAGCCCTTTGACACCCAAAACAGCAGCCTAAAGGCTTTGAACGAAGCCCCTTGGCACCCAATCCTCCAAGAGTCTTCAAATGAAACCCCTGGCACTCAAAGCGGTAGCCAAGGGGCTTCATTCAAAGTCCCATGGTTGTGCATGGGGCTTTGAACTAAACCCTCTAGGCCTTCCCACACGACCTCTCTCAGGGGTCGGGAAACAACCCAAGGGGCTTCGAACAAAGCCCTTCCAAAATGTGGTAAACCACCTTAGAGGCTTCGTTTGAAGGCTCTTTGCGTGAAGACCTATAAATGGGCGTAGAATGAAGTTGTCTTCATGTGAAGCATCTAAAAAATGTAATTTCTCAATTTATTCTCAATTTCTGTCAAATTTTCCTCTTTTGATGGCTCAAACAAGGTCCAAATAAGTTTAAACTCTGAAACTAAGTTTAGAAAGGTGTTTTCCTTTCAATAAGATTTCCAATGATTTTTTTTTTAGCATATATTGTGTTTATTGTGATGTTTTATTTTTAATTTTATTAAATATAGGTTCTTTTCTCATTTTAGAAATCTCCATTTCAAGCCTTGGGAAAAATATAAAAGTAAATAATAAAATTTGAATTTTTTTTTATCATCAAAGCTATGTGTATTAGCTTTCTAACAAGCCAAGAAAAATTACATTTTGATATATACAAATCAAGTTACATTGATCAAAAGCAACTTATGTCTAAATCATCATTAGTGTCACTTTGTCACTAAATAAAACCTATAATTTTTGACGAAATTGAACAAAACCAACAAAACTTTCTAGTTATTGATGTTACTATTCTAGCCTTGAAAGAATTTTGTAATTATCCTATTTTAAAAAAAGTTATGTTGATCAAAACACCTATCACTTTTTGAAAATATCAATTTTTCATAGAAACCACTTCCGAGAGGAGATTAAAAAATGGACTTCAAATGAAATTATTAAAAAAAAATTAAAACTATTGTTAGAAACTAGATAGAAAATGTTAAAATAAACTAGTTTACATCATCATCAAATTATTTATAATTTTTTAGTAATATGCATTTGAAAATCAAGTTTTTGTTAAAAAATCCATTTTAGTGTCAAACTTGGCCAAAAAGTGGGAACCAAAGCAAAAAACCTGAAGCTAATCAGACATAGACAATAACACAAATATACTCAAGAAACCCGGAAAAAAACTTGCGACTGTTAGATCTTCTATTCCGCCTAACTACAAACTTTCTCTTCTAGAATACAATAGAGTTTGCTACAACAACTTTATATATACTGCTTTACTTAACAAGCAAGGAAAGTTTCTTTCCTTGCTTTATTTAGTTTTAAAACACATAAAATCACTCTTGTTTTATCCTACCTCACAAAATCATAACTATCCTATTTAACGAATAAAAACTAAAATTGTTGTTAAATATCAAACACTAGTTGCTTTAAAGAAACTCCACCTTCCAAGCTACATAGAAAAACAAAAATCAACATGAATACATTGCTTTAATATTCATTCTTTAAAAATAATGAATACTAAATATGATATCCAATATATCTTGTTCATATATCTCTATTTAAATTATAAATGGCCCTCTCTAACAATGTTAAAATTATTACATTTTAGACAATATCTACAACATATGCTCTGATCAACATAAACATTGTACCTTGTGATACAAGTACTACTATTAACATCATTTATACAATAAGATAAGTTTCTAAAAAAAAATTTAAAAAATTAATAGAAAGCTCCTCAAATGAGAAAATAGACACTACAATGTTGAGCCATATCAAAACACTCCTACCTTAAGCATATCTTTTATATATAGTGGGACCACAAACATACAAAGTCGACTCAAGATAAATTGGACAAAATAGACCATACTAGAAATTCAATCTTCTTCAAAGATTGTTCCCCATACAATTTTACAAGATGCTTCTTATTCACCATGTTGTGCATGAATGTGTGCATCAAGTTAAGGCCTAGGCATGACTCAATGCAAATTTCTTCAAGTTTAAATAAACAACCATCTACTACTCTACTACAATGCTAAAAGAATGAGAATTTTCTTAAAGTTACCCATAAATTGATGTCATTGATTGGTATAAGAAATTTGTTTCACTTTGCAAACAGAATATTTTAAGAATGATGTATGGCCCTTAGCCGAATTAGGAAAGTCTATTCATCTGTCTTGAAATATATTTGTAACAAAAACTTGCTTATCCTTATCAATTGCAAAGCTTCAAAAATGTCCAAGAAATCATATGTCCGTGCATAGAAAATTCTGAGCGGTATAAGTACTCAGAGCCCATAGTCATTCTTCAAGTTCATATATAGGCAACATTCCAAGATTTCCCGTCAGAAATTATACATTGAAACCTTCAAATTTTCCATCCTGGTATATAGGGGAGAGGGACCAATAGTCGTGAGGGCTAACTTCGTCAACATCTAGTTGTTGCATGAGATATCATAAGACCTTCATTTTTTTCTTGAAATGTAAAGTGGACATTGAACTACCTACAACTAAGGTTTGAAGGTGTGACTCATCAAAATAATGCACCTAGTGAAATGTGTCAAAAAATGACTTTATAAACATTAAACCAAAGTTTAATCTAGAATCTCTAATAGTTAAATTAAAAAATATCATTTGTTGTTAATAGAATATTGTATAACTATATAAAATGTAACATATATGCAACTTAAATGGACCAAATAATTATTACTAATCATAAATATTTGTTATATGAGTTTTATATTAAACACAAAAGGACAAATACTTATAACGAAAAAAATTAATTGTTGTTATAAAAATAACACATTATTATATAAAATACAACCTATATCTAACATAAATAGACCAATAGTTGAACACTAAAAGATTTTGACAATATCATATGTTTCATACAAAATACAAGACATTTATTAATATTCACTTTTTATATTTGTAATAAGACATATTGTTAATATGATTTACTCTATATGTATATATTGCTACCCCAATAGTTGTACATATGAGAATAGTATTTGTACACCAAGGTATCAATATTTATTTAAGTGAGCATATTATTTTTTAAGAGGCACACATATATTAGATAGCTATTATACTTTGTTTTTGATTAAGTAAAATAGGTTTCAAAGGGTGCTTGAAACCCTGTACAAATCTTAAGACTCTAGTACAAACAAAATGTCCAACTAGGAGCCAAAGAACCCAACAATGGACTCCACCTCCAAAAACTAGTCACAACAAGGGAGCTCACAATTTGCCCTTTGATTTAGAGCCTCCCATGCTCAACTTGAGAATCATATCTAGAGGATGAATAGAGGGCTTAGAATTTTTTTTCCTTTTTACATCAGTCCATCCATCCTCCACCCTAGCTGCCTCACCAAGCCAAGCCTCAGAGAGGATGCTGAGAGAAGCAGAAGCACCAGACATAACAATCTCCCTAGGAGAACCTGAAGAAGATAGGCCCCCATCAGGACTAGGAATAGCAGCTAGATCAAAGAAAGGAGAAGGGACAGGATCCTGACTCGAAGGTCGGGTATCCTTATCGACCAAAGTCCCTGAAGTAGCATCTGACGGGAAAGGGCCGACCATCGGGGGAGAGCCATCCGCAGGATCCAGGGACACATCAAGAGACTTACGCAGAGTATAGTGCTCGGAGGAGGCCCCAGGCCACCAAGTAGGAGGTCGTCGTAGCTTGGTTTTCAGAGTAGAGCAACGAGCAGCTCTGTGACCTGTCATATGACAAATCCTACATCTTAAGGGTATACCTTCTTAATCCAGAATTTGAGTCCAAGAGCCCCGCGAAGAGGCCAAGCATATTTTCTCTAGGAGGCCCTTTGAGACATCCAACTCAACAAGAATTTGAACACACATCGAATGGAGAACATCAGAAGTAACCGAGTCCACCAGCAAAAAATTTCCAATAGCATTCCTCACAACTTCCAAAATAGAGTCAAGCTAGAGGTGCATAGGGAGATTAGGAAGCCGAACCCAAATAGGAACCTTGTTGAAGGACACCGTGAGCGGATCAAAATCCATATGCCATGGTTTGGCCATGAGAGGGTAACGATCCAGTCAAGAAAAACTATCACACAGAATAGTCTTCTTGTCTTCAGCAGTTTCAAACTTGACAATGAAGAATCCTTTAGCAATCGGGTAGATTTGAACACCATTGTCTAAGATTGGTTCCCAATGCTCAGAGATCCAAGCATGGAGATCAGAAAGAGAGGGCTAGTAACCCTAGAATCGAAAAATAGTAGCATGGGTAGAAAAGTCCTTTGCCATACTAAAAATTTCATCAGCAATATTTTGGTCTAAATTAACCCTTGTTGGGCTAGAGAGACTCACCGGAGAGGCCACTCGAAGACGAGAAGGCCCATAACAGAGACCTGTGGGAGGAACAACGCCATGCAAGCCGGCCACATCAGCAAAGGAGACCCTTCCCCACGGGCCAGCAACCTTAGGACCTGTAGAACTAGCTCTGGCCATAGCAAGCAGAACAAGGACAGAAGGAATGATGCCACTAGGAGAGGGCATGAGGGAAGCCCTACCCCCCCCCCCCCCCCCCCCCCCCCCCAATTGCACCATTTGCCGCAACCTACCCCGAAGGCAACAAGGGGAAATCCTCTGCGGCAAGCACAGAGGCAGTGACAGAAGCTTGAGAATCTACCGGAGCGCGCGTGTTTGAAAATTCTCGAGAGCGAGAAGCCATAATTCTATGCTTAGTAAGTAGCTATTATATTTTGTTTTGACACAAAAAGTTTTTTATTTCACTTATTTATTTTATAGCATTTAAAGGATTTCATGTGTTCAAGGATTAGTCTATTTTTAATCGACATTTAGATTTCTTCTTATTTACAAATAGATAAATTAATTACAATTTATAATAATAATAGTAAAATGTGTGGGAAGATTAGATAGGATGATGTAGTATTAGACTCTGCTCAACTCCTCTCCCCAAAAAGATTTGAAGTTCCTTACCTCGGCCTCTTCAACCTCTTCATTCTAAAATCACAGCTCATGCTTCTCATATGTAGAAAACCTAGCTCATGCATTCATCTTATAATATAGGGTTGAGAAATTTTGGATTTTGCGAAGAAAATTCGATTTGTAAATCTGCGGTTGAATTTTTGCAGGCAAGAATGTAGAGCATAAGATTGTCTAGATGGCGGAGAGTTTGAAGCGGTAGGAACCAATAACTAGTTCGGAAGTGACTGCGTCAAATATTTTGGGTCATCAGTTCCAGAAAAAAAAAATCAGAAGCATTTTCTGCCTTAGATTTGTTGGATATCTTATTCCGTTGATCCAAATAAAAAATGCTACTCAGAAACTGATTTCAAACACGGCTAATTTAAAGGATGCTGTCGAAATTCGAAGTCTTCCAAATTGCAAACAATGATTGTTTCTCGACTATGCAACAGAGTATGCAAAACTTAAAAGGAAGTCCGTGAAGCTCGTTTGTATAGGAAGCTTTCAAGATCCACAAGCGAGAATTGTTGCATTTGGAGCTTAACAAGATCTTCTCGCTGATTTGATACTGTACGAATATTTTGAAGTTCGATTTTCCGCTTTTATTCTTTTCACAAATTTGAATTTACTAACTGTTTAGATAGAGGTTGCAAAAATGAACTCAAGCGTCCGTGGAAACATTCTTGACGGCAAAACATTACTGAAGAGGTGAAATTTGATCTAGTGCAAAACCAGAAAAAGTTTAACACAAGTTTATGGATTTTGTCATGTAAATTTGAAACATCTGTGTCAGGAAATGTTGTATTACTCAACTTTTTTAAAGAGAAAAAATCCTTGTAAAACAATAGTGTGCGGCCATCTAAGGAATCCGAGTCTGTAATTGCTGAAGTCTATTTTGTTTTCGCAGAAGATAATAAGAAAAATGGCAGAATCTTACAACGAAGACGAATTAATCTTTAGAGATAATTGTTGGCAAGAGTCTCAGCATCTTGTATCGATTGTTTTAGCAGAGATTGTTTTGGTTAAAATCTTCAGAGGAAAGTGGAATATTATTACGAACAAATTGCAGCTTCTTACAGAAGAACTCACACATATTGCAAATCTTCCAGATTCTGTTCTAACCACAATATACACTGAGGTTATAAAGGCCATTTCAAATACACTGAATGAAACACGGGATCTCATAAAAATGTGTGTTGATGTAGAGCTCAGCATTGGAAAGCTGCAAATGCAAAGCAATCTGGATTGTTTAGCCATAAAACTGAACCAGCACCTTCAAGACTGCAAATCTACGATGAAAAGTGAAGTTAGGCGAGAGTCTGCAACATGCTGCACGACCAGAGAACTCCTATGGCTTATACAAGTCGGAAATATAGAGTCAAAACAAAGGGCTTTGGATTCTTTATTATCTTTGATGCAAGAAGATGAGAAAAATGTCTACATTGTTGCAGGCCATAATAGTGCACCTCTAATATCTCACTTATTGAGCTTTGAGTTAACTGAAATCCAAGAGAAAGCTGCAGCTGCTGTCTGTAGGCTTGCACAGGCTGACAGCTTTGAACATTTGCTGGTTGAAGAAGGGGCTCTGCCTCATCTGGTAAGGCTTTTGAAGACAGGGGAATCAGTTGCGATAGAAAAAGCTTCACTAGCTCTTCAAGCTTTAACTTCCACGCCTAAAATTGCGAGGTCAATAGGAACAATCTACGGCATATCAGCTCTGGTTGATGTTTGTGGATTTGGAACTCCTTCAGCCCAAACAGCTGCTGCAGGGACTCTTGCTAATCTTACAAATGTCAGATTTATGGCAACATTTTGTTCAAGGAAAAGCCATACCTGCCCTAATAAGCCTAATTACTTCAGGCACAACCCTTGCACAACAACACGCAGCTGATTCTTTGCAAAATTTGGCATCTACTGATGATAATCTGAGGGCATTGATAGCCAAATACGGTGGACTTCATGCGCTGATGTTCTTCTGGGATGCAGATTCAACACCTAGAGCCCAAGAAATTGCAATTGGAGCACTGAAAAATATTTCGAGGGGCAGAGGAAATTCAGATCTGCTCATTTCTTCTGGATTTATTCCCAGGCTTGTAAGTTCCTTAAACTGTGTTGAGATTCCGAATTTGAAACAAATCGCAGCTGTTGCCATTTATGAGTTTGCTACTTCAATGGAAAGTAGAAAGGCACTTGGAGAAGCTGGTTGCATTCATCCACTGGTGAAAATAATTGAAGCCGAGAATAGCTATGAAGATGAACAGGAAGCAGCAGCGAAGGTCCTGTCTGTTCTACTGCTCTTTGATGGCAACAGGAGAATATTCAAAAAGGAAGCAAATGGCATCTTAGGAGCAGTGCAACTCTTAAATTGTTCAAGCCTAATTGCAGACAAAAGATACCTCATCTCAATTCTGCTTAGTGTTTCCCAAAATGCAAAGTGCAAGAGGGAGATAATAGAAGCTGGAGCCTGCATTTACTTGAAAGAAGTTGCAGAAATGGAGGTCAGTGGTGCAAAGGAACTTCTTCAACGTTTAGAAAGAGAACGCTTGTGGAATATATCTAGCAAGGTCTTCAATTGTAGACCGAGATTTTAACCAAAACAGCTACTTTCACTTCACCTGAGTGGCGTAATGAAGGTTTGAGATATTTTCGCGTTCTCTTAAAAATGGAAGCAGCTGTTAATTTCCCTCTTTAACTTGAATAGATGAACACAATTCTAGCACATTAGAATGTTATAAATAAAGAACTCCACAGGTTGGAATAGGAATTAACATCAGCTTGTTTTCATACATTGTGGACTTTGAAAAGTATTTGAAAATACAGAAGTAGTAATTGTTGAAGCAGAGATGAAGCAGTATATAAGATTGAGATTTGTGGAAACCCCTAATTTGATGAGGGAGAGGATGAATCCATATAGATTTTGAAGAACACAAGAAAGTGTTTTTTTAATGAAAAATAACAAAAAGAGTATTATTTATAAAGGCAGAGTTCAAAAAAATTGATAAAGTCTTTACGAAAAAAAAAAAGAACAATTAATTTATAGACAAACCATTAGAAGAATGAATAATCCTAACTTATACCAAAATATAGCAGAGAAGATCAAAATTGATAAAAAAAGAGTTACTATTACACTTAAATTATTTTAAAAGATCAACAGCAAACCAAAAAAAAAGCAATCAGAAAAAACTAATAATTGGCAACGACCTATGGTTGATATGCCTCAAACTCTTTACTTCACAGCTTGCTTCAAACATACAACCAATCCTACTATGGTATGGTTGCGTGATCCTCCCTGTATTCCTACAAAGCTATCATTATTAGAGCAATCTCGAGGTACATACCCAAAAGTTAAACCAACTCCTCCTTGAAAAGAATGAGGCCTCTTCAAGGGTCTTAAAGACTTATGCATCAATGTTGTAACAATGCAATGGATATGTCATAACATAAACAATTATTTATATGTTAATAGAAATTAATCACATCTGAATTGATAATAGATTGGTCATAGAGGGGTCAGCAGTTCACTGTTGGAAACAAGTTAGACTCAGAAGTATATTGGAGTGTTCATAGAGGGTTCAATAGTTCATTTGGTAGAGTTTACTTAACAACAAATAGAAGCTCTTAGGTTCAAGTCCTTGCTGATTCATGAAAGCTCTAAACTAAAAAAAACTTTGTAGCTTAAGACGGGGTATTGGAAATAAGTTCATTACTAGATTGATTACTTAAGTAGCAAATGGGAAATTTTACTTCAATAACAAATGGGACATTGTTAGGTTCAAGATCTAGCTAATCTAAAAGTTCAACATAGTATCACAATCAAATCAGACAAGAGTCACTAGTACCTACATTGTTCCTAAAACGATGTTGAAACAAGTCACATCTCGATTGATAGGGACTGACCATAAGATGAATGATTGATAGAGCACTTTGGCAACAAATGAAAATTTCCTAACAGATGTATGAAAGCTCCACACATCTGTAGGTCAACACAACTACCAAAATTGAGTCTGCAGTCTATCAGAACTGAGGTTAGTCGAAGTCTTAGGGATATGCACTGCCACTACAATAATGAGCTTAGATAAAGAAGATACCAATCTTTTCAAGCATTTCATAGCCAATGAGTCATGTGAATTCATCCAAACAGTATGACATGCATTCAAAATAAATAGATGTAAAAAAATACTCATCTCTTTACGATCCTAAACTCATTAGAGATGCTCTCCATGTAACAGGTCCAAATTTTTTTATCTTGTGGAGACGTATAGAAAGAAAATTATAAAGGGAGATAAAGCTCATTTTTGCGCCCTCGCCAAAATTTGAATCCAAATGCTCAACCCTGCCCAACGGCTATTTCCCAGGTTTAATATTATTTTAAACGTCCCAGAAATATAAAAAATCAACGATCAAAACCTTAGGTTATTTCTTTATTTTCTAAGTGACTGCGCTTTAACATTTCTGCAGACCCACAACTCTCCTGCCGTTGGATCTTCTCAGGATCTACGGCCCTCGCCATGCCGCTATGAGAAAATGCTCGACCTTTAGCTATAGCGACATAGCGAGGTTTTGTCGCGTGTCCGGTGGGTCCTCCCTATCCTCATTGTTTCTCTGGCGCTGATTTTTGATAAAGCCCTTGGCACTCGCTATCTTGCTATCAGAAAACTCAAGCATCTTGCCGTTAGCGACATAGCGAGTCACCATGAAACGAGTATTTGGTGGGACCTCATGCGACATGGAAGGGTGACAATGCTTAAGTGGGGTTTTGTTTCGCTAGCTGTGCAAATTTTTTGATGCCATCAATACCTGTACCCACACCCCTTCTGTAAAGCACAGGAGGGATTTTGACTATCAGATCAATGCAAAATCAATAGTCCTCGCTACCTCGCTATGGAAAGTTGCAAGTTGCTTACTCATAGCAACATAGTGATTATGGTACCCACCAATCTTCAGAATGCATGTGCAGTTTCTTCACCCTTGGATCGACCTCATATCAATGGCTTTTTCTATCTCGCTATGGAGAGGTGCTCGAAAGATATGCACAGCGAGGTAGCGACTTGAGGACGCGTGTCCTTATGGGCCCAGGAAGGTAGCACAATTAGCATTAACAGTTAAAGGACTGGTGGTTAGTATGATTGCTGCAGTCAGGGGCATGGCGTGGTTAGTAATAGAAAGGTAGTCAACCATGTAAGACTCCTGCAAGGTGGCAGAAAGAAAAGAAACTATTGGCTCGCACGACCAATTTTGCTTACAGATTTTTGTTTGACTTGTTGACTTTGCTGGTTCATGAACCCAGAAACGATGGAAATCACATTTTCTTGCGCTATTTGATCTTGTGATCAATGCCAACCACTTTAGCATGAATGCTGAATGAAGAAGAACACTCCACCACCCCCCAGTTGATCCATTTGCCTAGTCAGAGCACAGTTATGGCGCTGCTTCTGTCTTCTCAAGGCCCTGTTTTAGTAAAAAATCAGATTTCATGGTACCAAAAGGCTATACTTTGATCAGATTTCCTCAGATCCTCATGATTGTTCCTGACAGAGCCTTGATGGTGGTGGTTGCAGGATGGTTTTGGAGGGAAAATCTCAGTTATGCCTGAACTATAAAGGCAATTTTGGTGCATTTTATAAAGGTCGATCATTCTTTGTTGTTGTCTGTTGTTGCTCTGCAACTCCAGTGTAAAATTCCCCTATGCCTCTGAACTGAATGATATTCTATTTTATCTCTTTCAGCCATTGGTGTGAAAGTGCAAGAATTCTTTGCCTTCACCAATGTTTTGTAGAAATCTGTAATCTGCATGACTGTATCTCCTTGGATCAATGAATGATAATATAAGTGAATCTTTCTTTCCTTGTGTCATTCATCTTGGTCTTTCTGATCTGCATGTGATTATTAGGTTAAAGCAAGTCTAAAGATGTATATCCTTAGTTTCATTCTGGTTCAATAGTGCATTTATGGGCAGAGTTTGGTTTGAACACTCTATTTTGGTGCATCACCTCTTTAGATTAGATTAGGTAGATCTGCTTTCTTACTCTCCTTCTCCCTTTTCCTCTCCAAGAGTAGTTAGGTGCATCCTGATAGTAAGAGGAAGCTGGCCTTCTCCGGAGACTCAACCTCACAATTCAAGTCCCACAGCTTGGAGGTTGTTTCCATGTTTCATTAGGTTGTCCTCATGCATAGGCTTTGGACAAGGGTGCAAACCTAAGTGACAATATTTTTTGGCACGCCCGATGGGACAAAAATCTTGGAAAACTTCAAGCCTATTGGTGTCAAAAGGAAAGATTTCAAGATCAATATTGAGGAGATAGTACTGGCCTCGATGTTCAAGCCTTCAGGAAGCTCATTCTTCAAAGTACTTGATGACTCTGAGCTTCAAATACATATCTAGTTCCAAACCAGAGTTGCAAAATTCGTGCCCAGAGCTGAGACAAGGACATCTTCTAGAGGTAATTTTCAGTATCAAGAGCTTTCATCTTCAAATCCTAGAAGAAGGAGGACTAGAATATCTTTATCACCAGTTAGGAGTGCAGTAGTAACAAATACACCTACAAGATCTATCTCTACTCCTCTTGTTGTTAGATCTCAGCCTAGATTGCCATCAATACATATCAATAGATCACTTGTCTATATGGCGTTGCCTAGAGCTCACACTTTTGCCACCTTTAATGGTGGAAGTCCTCTCCTATTAGCCCAAAGACATGACATACTAGTAGCTGCCCTCAAAAGTATACCAGAGTTTACTGGTGAAACATCTATCTCTCCCTCAGAACACATTCAAGAAGTTGCAAACTTCTGCAATATCCATGGTATTACAAAGGATGATGTTGCAATTAGGCTCCTAGCCTCATCCTTGAAAGGAAAAGCACTACAATGGTACAGAGGTTTAGCTCATGGTTCTATAATAGATTAGGATGGATTAGGAGCAGGATTGTGCAAACATTTTGAGGATAAAAGTGATCATCTGTCACTTTTAGAGCAGTTGACTACTATAAAAAGAGCCCCCCATGAATGTATGACTGATTTTAATTATAGATTTCAAAGGACATGGGATAGAATACCTACTTCAGTGAAACCTACCCCTGGTAATGCCTTCTTGCATTATCTTAGAGCTTTTAACAATGATATTGCCACTGCAATCCAAACTATGGGAGGAGATACCTTGCCTGATGCTTATGACATAGCAATAGAATAAGAGAATATCCTAATACAAGGAGGCAAACTAGCTCCGAGGCCTCCTATGCCTTTCTTCCCTAATGTTCCAAACAATCAATCATCAATGGCTCTTCTTCCCACAACTTCTACATCACAATCCCTTGTCCCAGTCCCTTAAACTTCCACATCTTCAAATGGGATAGATGAAATCAAGGAGATGATGCAATCTCTGATGCAGAACATGGACAAAAGAGAAAAGAGCCTTGATAAAAGATTGCAAGATCAAGAGAAGAACCTAGATAAAAGATTGCAGGGCCAAGAAAAGAAGCTAGAAGACAGCTTCTCTGTGATGTAGAAAGTAAGTAATAGGGTGGTGACTTTAGAAAGGCAAGCTCAAGGTAGTAAGCCTCATCAATTCCCCTTATATTATATTTTATTATATTTAAAAAAATAAATTATAATATTAATTTATTTAGATTTCAAGTAGTTGATGATTGAGGTTGTTTATCTTCTTCTTTGATGGGCATTTCTGACCAAGGAATGGGTAGGTCTGGTAAAAGAGTTATTTAACATATATTTTAGATAGATAATGAAATGCATAATTCAGCCTTACATAGAAACCATAAGCATTTTATTTTAAAAGAGCATAATGTTATGTTCAACTATTTTGTAATGGTCTAAAACTTTGTATAAATTATCAAATTCATTCATCTGTGATCCTAGAAAGTTTGAAGACAACCAATTGTAAATTTTATTTATATTCAACCTTGCATAATGAAAATTAGATGAATCCAATTTATGAACATGTACACAGTTAATTACCTCTTATGGTGTAGGCAATGAATAGTTATAGTCAGAAGTGATGGGAGACCTAAAGTCGAGGCTAATACATCTTTGGTAAGATGTGAGAGTCAAGTATTAATGTGTCTTTTATATATAGAAACCACTTATATGTCCTTGGCATAGTGTGAGGAGAATGTAATTGCTTGTCTATGATATATCGACACAATTCTACTTGAGGTGGTGATAGATATAGTTATGAGTTATATCGTGTTCACATGCATGTTCGATTGAACTAAGACATTGCCAAATTCATTTCCTCATCATGAGATGTTACCTTATGCAGTGTCTATACTTGCATTTTAGAATTCCCCTTATATTATATTTAAAATAAATAAATGATAATATTAATTTATTTAGATTTCAAGCAGTTGATGATTATTAATGATTTTTTTAAATCAAAAAGTTATCAAATTTTTTATTTATTAAATTATATCAAAATTTTAATTAAAAGTAGATATTACATCATTAAAGTTGGTAAGTTGTAAAAGTATTAGTTTCAATTTTTTTTTTTCAAATTTAGCTATAGATAATCAATTTTATTGATATAAAAGATATTCAAATAAGAGAAATTATTGAAATCTTTTATTTACTTAATTTTCTCTACTACGCCTTTTCATTAAAGAGAAGGGTTTCATATCCTTGGATATGCATTTGCAATGACTTTTGAAAATATAAGAATTTAATGCACTTCATAATAATCATCACTTCCTCAATCTCAAATTAACATAACATAAATTTGTATATAATAAAGATAAATTCACACTCATACATAAATAACGTCATGCCATGTGAAAACTCAATCTATATACTAATTACAATTGAAAGCTTAAAAAAATCTATATAATATATATATATATATATATATATATCACATGAAAATTGTACACATAATTTATTAATATCCTTACAAGATAATATCAATTATCAAAGCTTTTCTAAATGAATATACTAAATAGAGTATTATAAATTCACCCAAGTAACCACTTCCTTATCCTTTCCATCCTCTTATAAAACTATTTTATGTGATTCTTTTTCAATCTAATGCATAAGTTCAAATAAAATAATTTAGAAAAGGTGGGCATACTTGGATGGTTGAAACCATTGAAATATTTTTATGTATAGATAAGATCTAGGTAATCTGTGGTCGGTGATTATGTTTTTATGTGTCCCAATTAAACTCCATACCCCAAAAGTATATGCAAATCTTTTTAAGAATAATTCAATTACCTTGTTCTGTAAATAACCATGGTGGTAGAAGATATTTTCATGAATGCACACTTCTATATAACCAAGAAGAAGCAACCAAAATAGCCAAAATGTTATCCATGTTTCTTTCCTAAGCATTTGAAGTTTTAGTTTCATCTAGAGGGCATGCATCGCTTGGGAAAAGTTATGCACAGTCTAAAACTTTGTGAAGAACATTGACAATACTGTATTTGATTTGGTGGGTGGTTGGAATGAGAATCGGGTTTTTTTTTCTCTTGAGATTTGATCTAATTGATTTGGGTATAGTTTTGTATTTGTAATGTGATGTCATGTATTTTTTTTTAATCAAATTTAAAAATACATAATTCTAATTTTATATTTTTATTTTGTATTTTGTGGACAAATAAAATATAAGATGTAATAAAAAAAAGTTCGAATAGATTATGGTGAGAGTCTTTTACAACAATGTTTATGTGATGATAAAAGAATACATAGAACATGAAAAATAATATATTTTTTCTATCTTTTAGAAATATTCTTCCTACAAACAAAAGGAACAACTAATAAGTAGGAGATATTATAGTTTGTTTCCTTATTGGATCTCTTCTTCCTCTTAAGCCTCTATGGGACCTTACCCTTATAATATTTTTAAAGTGTGATTTGAATCAAGAGAGAATTTCTTCATAGAAAGACTAACTTGATAATGGTATATATAGAGTGAGTGACTTTCTTGTTTTAACATGTTAATCAATTTTTTAATTAATTTATAATATAATTTTTCTTTATGAATTTTTTTTGATCTATAATGAATTGAAACCTATATTGAACTTTGAGTAGGAGGCTCACAAGTTACCATTATGGTGTAGGCTCTTGCCTAACTACCTTATAATTTTAATAGCATGTGAGATATGAATTGAATTTCATTAATATGTCATATATAATTTTTTATAATATTATATTATACTAAAGAATCTCTAATTTCAACATATTGCACATGCAAAATGAAATAAGGTTATTCTTAAACTTCTATAAGTTTGTATTGTTCAAAATGCAACAATAAATTAAATACAACTAAGTACGATAACTACTAAAAGTGGTTGCTCCTCACTAGATATATTAACAAATGTTTTTCTAACCTTTAACATTGAATTTTTTTCTAATAGATAAGTAAATGAATTATATTGTATTTTTAATTTAATTGTTAAAGTGAAAAATATTACTTCACAAAAAATAACTATTTCAATTTTTTGATAAATCTTAAAGCCATGCTAATCATGTTATCATCCTCAATGAAAGAGCAACAAAACAATGTAGGCATGCACACATATACTCCCACACAACATAAAGAACTAAGAAAAAAGTGGTATGGTATCATAGCCACATCCAAACAGCTCATAACCCCAATTGTTTATATTTCTTTAATGGCTCCAGCTTCTCATGTAACATGCTTTATTAGTGCTTGAAAGCACACACATATATCGATTAATTAGGCTTTAGAGTCAACCAACTCCCATCAACAACATGTCTCTATTTTCCATATCACAACTTGAACATAAAGATATTGGTGTCTTATTTTGAGCATATGTTGCCCCATTGGCTTGAGAAGCCACTGTTTCAGTGGGTTCATTAGATTTATGCCATGTGGCAGATTGTATGCTGCAACCCATTGACCCTTCTTCTCTTATCATATTTACCTTTCTACCTCTGGAGAATCCATAGGAAGCCAAAAGCAGTAATTATATTTGGTAGCACTCGAGAGTATTATATGTCATATAAAAAAGAGTGGGAATGTCCAAACATTCATTCACTTCCAGAGTGTGTGATATGTTTCAACCAAAGTGAATTGATTGTTGCGAAAATCTACAACAAATGTTGCATTTTATACCTGGCCTTTGTATTTACACCATCATAACTAATGTGACACCTCCCCTTCTCTTTTTGTTTTATTTGCTTATCTGGCACCTAATCGATGAGGATCTTATTGGACTAAAACACTCAAATGCTCAATTTCAATGTGTTTGTTTTCCACCTTTCCCATTCATTTTTTCTAGCATAAGACTGTCATAAAATCTGAACAAACTGGTGAAGCTTTCCCAAGGAGTGAAGCCTATCAGCTTAAATATCTATTTTTTGTGTCTTTCTCACAAATGTTATGTGTTTGATGGAGGATATTCCTTTATATGGCTATTTAAAAGAGGTTTCTCTCACATGTAGTAAAGACCACATTTGGTCATAATATTAGATAGAAATTATCCTCCATTCTACACATGTATCAACTAGAGTGATGATCATTGTCTCCTTCGAGATTCTTGACAAAATTGATACTGCTTAGGCTAGCATGCATGCATAGTTACCTTTTCCAAAGCATTTACTGATTTTTTTTTTTTTGAAAATGTAGTACAACAAGTATTAGGTTGGTTACCTTTTCTAAAGCATTTACTAAAAAATAGAGAAAATATAGTGTGACATAGCTCAATCACCATGTTCAATCATTCTATTTATAATTAAATGAACAATAAATATGAAAAAAAAATCCGATTTCATTTTATTACATCGAAGGCATTTCCTATATTGACATGTCCGACATGTTTTTGATGATCAATGATTCAACTATGTCCACGGTAGTTGGACGACCATACAATTAATCTTCACCATTTGTTTTGAATTTTTGCAAAATGCTTAGTATTGTTGTATTGGGGACCACTACACCATTGAAGTTGTTATGATGAGATTCCTTCAATATATATGTGCCATACATTGCTTTGTACATTCTTTGTTCAAGTTTTTTTAAAAATTGCATATGTGTTGGCATCATTTTCTTTCAAAGAAGTCAGTCCTACCAAGTCCCCCACTCAACACAAGTCACATCAATCATTGTGAACTAGAAATCCCCATTGTAAATATTTTTTCCTATCAACACAACCTATTCTTAGGATGAGGACTAAAACTATTATCAAACTTTTAAATTGTTGATATCGTTAATCCAAGCTGGTCACATAAGTGAAAAAAAATTAAATCATTACGTTTTCTTTCAGCAACTTAAAAAACATGAAAATGTTTAGAAACAATATCTTGCCATGTTGTCAAAATATGAGAAAATTATATATGTTGTAAGACCATTTACATAATTCTTCTTAATTAGATATTGCAATAGTTTTTTATTAAGTAAAATAGGTTTTAGTGGGTGCCTAGAACCCAATAGTAAACAAAATAAAACTAACTAGAAGTCTAGAGCATGAAACAAAACATCAAAAAATAACATGTCATTAAAGGCTACTAGAACCAATGATACGAAAACATAGCCTCTTACGAAGCAGGCAAGCCTAGAAAACCAAAACATCAAAGGAAAAAAAGAAAAGCCAAGAGAACCAATCAGGACATTGTATCTTTGACCAAATTTTTTTCCTTGAGCTCCAACTTTTCTATGGTGCCAACCACAACACTCATCAAGTGAATGTCATCTAGAGAGTCCTCCCTTTCCCTCTTCCTCTTGTTCAATCTCGTTTTATAGCTCAGGCTTCAACCAAGGGGTTGACATCCTCTTTAGTTACCTTGCTTTCCTCATTGTCTAAGTCAACTTTCACCCTTGTGCTAACCTCCATCATAGTATGCAACTATTTGATATTATCATTTACGCCTTTGATAATATTGAGGCTCTAGTTAGCAAAGCTGTGGAGGGAGCTCTCCATCCTATCCATTCTTTTTTCCATCTTAGTAACCTTGGAATCCAAATTGCCAATTTTGCTGGTCCCATCTTCCCCATCCTTCCTTTCCAGACCCTACAACCTATTTTTTATCTCTTATGTTTCATGGGAAATCCACTTGATAGACTAGAAGTTGTCCACCATGGTATTACGGGCATTTTTGAGAAGATTCATTCCCACCTCCCTAGCATTGTCACTAAGTATCACCATTGTTGGAACAATAAGTTCCTCCAACTAAAATCTACCATCATTTCCCTATAAGACCTTAGTATAGATAGCTTCTCTCACCATGCCCATTTTCACCATCTAAGTTTCAAAGTTCCTCTAGACCATTGTCTTGCCCTTATAGCCGAAAGCACAGGTAGTTTTTTTTGTGTCATAATTCTCATTTCTCTTCTCTTGGGCATTGAGAGTGGTCTCATGTCCCTTGCTAGAATCCTAATCAACATGCATATCAATTCCCCTTCTCCTTTTGGCAGGGCTTTCCACCTTCCTGTGAATCGGGGCCTTGCTAGTTGCCTCCTCTCTCACATTATTCACATCCTCTTCATTATAGTCCTCAGCAGAATTAACCTCAGACTTTATACTTCTACTTATTGAGCCCTTCCCAACCTTTTTCTTCTTATTTTTTCCCAAATCCTTTATAATCTTGGCCACCTCCTCTTCATCATCTGAATGAAGCCCAGTACTATCCTTAGTGTCAGAAGGGAGATAGGAGCTTTTTGTGTCCTCTAAAGACTCTACTTTATGTGCTATGGCTCTACCACAGGTTTGAGCCTTAAAGTGCTCACAAATCAGTAACAACAGGCCCTCATGGAAAGTCGAATTAGCATACGATTTCTTCTTATATCTCATGATATTCTTATTAATAGAGAAGAAAAGGTAGTAGGGGATGGAGATTTCAGTGCCATACCTGAAGTGGTTAAGGAGGAAAAAGTGATATACAGACTCTATCATTCCTAATGTCTAGCGTAATGTAAGAGATAATCACCCTTAGAACAAACCTCTAAAGTTTTTAAATTGATGCTAGTTCATAGTACACCCCTATTTTCATGAAATCTTTCAACTCCTTGACATTCTTTGCAAAGTCTTTAACATCATTGGGGGAAACTTTCTTATCCCTAAAGAATTTGATGCCCTTAGATGGGGATTCAATGACCTCTACAATAACACCTTCATTAACTTGGAAGTCAATACCATCAATCTTAACTTTCCCTTTTTCTCCAAGATGTGACCATGAGTTTAGTAATTTTTGGGTTCCAGCCATGAAATTTCTTGATGAAATTTGAAATACCACCTTCCCTTAGCTTCTCCTAAACTTTCAACCTCCTTTTCCATTTCGCTGCTTCATTCTTTGGCTCTCTGCGATGCCTCCCCTCCACCATATTGTTGCTAGGAGTAGAACAAATTCTATGCAAACTTTGAGAGTGATGAACAAAGCTCTGATAAGTCTTACTAAAAAAAACTTACCTTTTTCCTTAGGGTTGTAATAGTTATTTAGATTTCCAATCACCTAGAAAGCATGCCAAAAAGCCTCCCAATTAGGCTTACTTGTGTTCGGCCCATTTTTAGCTTTCATTAATTTAAATGTGGAACTAACATCATTACCTTTCATAATTACTCTTAATACTTCCCATCCTCCCCTAGATTCTCTCAATCTCAATCATGCTTTTAGCTACCACTGGAATCCTATCACCATTAATCCACTTGTATGACATGTCCCTTTTGACCACCTCGTTAGCCATCTAATCAACAACTGAATTAGCCTCTTTATATTCATGTGACACGTAGACCCTTTCAAAAGTAAGTAGGATTTTTTTGGTTTCTTCCACCAAATTCTTAATAGACCAGGATGGAGGATGTTCACCTCTGAGGCATTTTATGATGTTATTAGAGTCTCCTTCAAGCTAGAGATATTTAACACTGATATCTTTTGCCATCTTAGTAATTTGAAGGGTAGCACATGCCTTAGTGAAGTGATTAGTTTGGAGCCCCAAATAGAAGATAACTGTCACTATGCCATAACTATAGCTATTTCTAATCACCCCACCACTGCCAGCTTCTCCCAGATTATCTTTTATTGCCCCATCAAAATTTTCTTTGTGCCACCCCACTGGGGGAAAAGACCATTAGCATTGATTTCTTCTTTTTTGTGTGTCATTGCTACTTCTGGTGTCTACAACAAACAAGTTAGATCCTTTGCAAAAAGGTAATTTTCCAAAAGGGCATTTAGAATTTTACCTGACACTATCTTGGTAGGAAGGTTGATATCCCTAAAGATTTGATTATTGTGTTCTTTCCATATTCTCCAACCAAAGTGGGGTAGAGCCTATTTGCTGATGGCTTGACGACTAGACCCCTTCCAAGAATCATCCCATTGCCTAAAGAATTTGGTAGTCAAGGTAGGGGCACACTAGTCCAAATCAAAACCATGATTAAAAATAGACCACACCTCTCTTGTGAAAG
Organism: Cupressus sempervirens; assembly: GCA_028749045.1. NCBI lineage: Eukaryota > Viridiplantae > Streptophyta > Pinopsida > Cupressales > Cupressaceae > Cupressus > Cupressus sempervirens. The sequence continues at coordinate 591,256,279 of CM053787.1, forward strand.
AGAAATGAATAAATAAGGGGTCTATAGACTCAGCCTGGTTTTTGCATAGAACACATCTATTAGGAATATAGAGACCCCTTTTGCTGAGATTGTCAATAGTTAGAACCCTATTCTGGAGGAAAAGCCAAAAGAAGATGTTGATCTTACGAATAAGACCAGGGTATCAAGCCTTCACCCATACAAGTTTGGAATCCTACTCCATCTGAGCTTGGTACCTAGAAGCCACCAAGTCAAAGCCACTAGAAGTATTCTCCCACATTAATTGGTCCTTATCATCATTCAAAATCACTGAGTATAGGATAGTCATCAGAGATTTTAGGTCCTCAAAGATTATAGAAAGGTCTCTCCATTCTTGGCCTAATCTATAGTCACTAACTTTTCTACCAAACCTCTAAATACAAGTATTAGCCCATCTTTCAAAAGCAAGAAAATTGAGAAGAGGCCCCTAGAACAACTAGTTGCCCTACCAGAAAAGAATATCATTACCATTTCCTAATCTCCATTTTGCCTTGCAATTGGTAGTTTCTCTAGCTTCGAGCATGCCATTCCAAATATTTGAGCCACGGGGAATGGTGCCATCATTGAACAAGTATCTTATGGAAGGACTTTGAAGGTATTTTCCTTCCATTATATCTCGTCAATCCCCCTTGCTAGAAAAGATCCTCCAAATTTGTTTTTCTTGAAGAGATTTATTGAAATGTCTTAATTTTCTAATACCTGAACCCCCATAGTGTTTAGGGAGGCATACATTGTCCCATGCAATGAGGGGAAATATCTTGCAGTCTTTCAAACAAGACCATAGAAAATTCCTCTAAATCTTCTCCAAAAGGTCAACATACTTCTAGGGAATCCCAAAGAGATTCAGCACATAGGTTGGAAGATTCTGAAGGGTGGATTTGACCAACTAAATTTTTCCAACTTGGCTAAGGGTGATGCCCTTCTAGCCATCCAATTTCTTATTAAACCTATCAATAAGAATAATCCAGAAAGAATCAAGAAATTTGAGGCCCATAGGGAAACCCAAATAAATCGAGGGAAGGCTACCTTTGCCACAACCCAGAATATCACTTATCTTCCTATGTCTCACAACCATAGTATTGATGAAGAAGATAGAACTCTTGTTCCAATAGATAACCTTCCCCAATCCCCTACCATAAGAGCTCAAAATATTTTTGTTCACCCTAGCTTCCCCCCCCCCCCCCCTCCAAAAAAAATTTATATATATATATATATATGTCATCTACAAATTGTTGATGAGAGAAGACTAAAGAAGAAGGTTTGATTCCTTTCAAAGCCCTTCGAATTTTGTTGGTTGAAATCATCCTTCCCAAACACTCAACCAAAATGATAAAGAGAATGGGTGGTAAGGGATCACCTTTCCTTAACCCCCTTGAGGGTTTGAAGAATGTTGAAGGAGAACCATTGATAAAAACAACCAAAGAGGAAGTAGAAATTAGTTGGTTAATAAGATTGATAACCTTAGAATCAAACCCAAAGGCTCTTAAAACCTTGAAGAGAAGAGACTAGTCCACCTGATCATAAGCCTTGGACATGTAAAGCTTTTGGAGAAAGCCATCTCTCCTACCTTCTTCCAAAGAGTGGATGACTTTATGAATAGTCATGATAGGATTCAAGATTTGTCTCCCTAGAACAAAACTAGACTATTGAGGAGCAATAATAATAGGGAGGATCTTGATTATCCTATTGGCCAACACTTTAGAAATAATATCGTCGACAGAGTTGCAGAGGTTTATAGGTCTGTAAAGATTCATAGAATCTACCCCTAACACTGTAGGGATAAGAACTAAGAAACTAGCATTAATCTCCTTGAGTAGACTTTTAGCTCCAAAAAACTCTTGAACCACTTTGATAACATCTTGATGGACCACTTCCTAGAACATTTGAAAGAAGAAAGTAGGCAAACCATCCAGGCCTGGATACTTGTCTGTAGGGAGGGAGAAAATGACTTGCTCAACTTCCAGAGGGGAAGGAATAGCCACAATCATAGATTTATGATCTGGTTGGATCAAATTCAGGATATCAGAGATAATTTCTTGCTAGTCTTCTTCCCCAAGTTTAATATCTCTCGTTAGAAGATTAGAGAAGAAAGAGATGGCCTTTGCCGCTATATCTTTTTCTTCCTCCAAAACAACATCCCCCAAATTGATTTTACTGATTCTATTATGGACTCTATGTTTTAGAGTAGAGATATGGAAGAATCTAGTGTTTTGGTCCCCCTCTTTTAACCAGATAGCTCTCGATCTCTATTTCTAGTAAGCCTCCTCTTGACCAATAATATTGTGAAGCTTAATAAGAATATTTTTTTCCTCCTCTAGCCTCTCCTCATTGTATCCCTCCTTCTAAATAACACCCTGAATAATGCTAAGGTCCTCTGAGATCTTAGCTTTGGATTGGAAAATTTTACCAAAATTTGACTTATTCCACTTCTTGATATTGAGCTTGATATTTTTCAACTTTTTGGCCACCTTGAACATGGTAGTGCCCTCTATGTGAATATTCCACCACTCCTAGATTCAAAAAGAGATATCTGGGTGGAAAGTCCACATTCTTTCAAATCTAAAGGGGAAGTTATGCTTTATATCAATGGGGTCCAAAGTGAGCGAAATTAGAGAATGATATGATCTAATCTAAGTCAATAAAGATAAATTGTAGTAGTTGGAATTCATCCAATCTGAGGATATCAGAGCCCTGTCTAGCTAAACTTGGATGCAATATATGCCTACTCTTCTATTAGACCTGGTGAAGAATCCTCCCTGAAGTTCAACATCTAGCAAAGCCAAATCATTAATGAAGTCTGATAGGTCTTGCGTACTATCCATATCTGGAGCCAAACCCCCTATTTTTCGTCATCCCTTAAGGGGGTATTAAACTCCCCCATAATGATACAATTTCCCACTTGGAATCTAGTTAAAATATTTATGATATTAACCCAATAGTTCCTCCTACCAATCTTAGAATTAGGAGCATAGACATTCAAAAGATACCAGCATTTATGATTTTTGATATTAAGAACTTGAATGAGAAGAATATTACCTTCAACATATAAGACTTAGGACTTGAAAATGTTAGAGTTGTAGAGGGTAAGCAACCCCTTCGAGGCCCCATTCGAACTCGTAGCAAACCACTCCATACTCCTAGTGAAAGAGATTCTCTCCATAGTCTCCTTTTTCATTTTGGTTTATTGAATTAGCATAAAATCTAGTCTATGATCCTTAATCATATTTTTGATTACTTTTTTTTTGTGGGCTCCGTTTAGCCCAAAAATTTTCTAGGATATGACATTCCTCTCTTCTTTACAAGTTAGGCATCTTGGATGGTCATTTGACTCCCATCCACTAGATTCCTTCTAGTCTCATCTTTCCTATTCTGGTCGTGATTGTTCCTTCTAGGAGTTTTAGGTTTTTCTCCAAAATAATCCTTTGCTCTACTCCTGGTTGTAGTTGGGGAGACTAGAGAAGGGTTTCTACTCTTCTTTTTCTTTCTAACTGTAGTCCATTCCCCCTCTCGCTCATTGCAATAGTTATTGTTAATAAAATTTTAACTTTTACACTTCTACAATTAACATGAACAAATTTACACAATCAATCATAGTAGAGAGATGCATATTCAAGATTTGATTGTGTCATATTTTTGCATTTTCCACACAATCAAATCTAGAATATGCATCTCTCTACTTCTACAAATGTTCATTTTTTATGAATTATGTGTTTAAAAAAATTGTTTAATTGTTATATGGATGAACCTCATTAATTAATATGAGATTAGTTATAATATAGTTAAAGTTTTAAGAAAAAATATTTAAAGTATAAATTATTTAATTATTATTTTATTCTATTTTATTTTAATGAGAGAATCTAAAATATAAATTGAAATTTTGATGTTTGATAAATTCAGGTGATTGTTTAGTTCATTAGAGGAAAAGACTCAGTAGTCGGTAAGGGGTCCAATGACCATGATAGAGTGTTGGAATAGTTTAGAATAACCAAGAGGGAGGGTGAATCAGTTATCCAAGGTCCAAAACTCCCAATAAAAATTTTTGGTGCATAACAAAACTCATACATATATCTCCTTATCATGTATCTTGTATTCATCCATCATATCATTCAAAACTTAAACTTGTAGGTTACTACCCTAGGTCAAAATCACTTTGCAGAAATGTAAACATGAAATATAATAGAATCATTCACACATAAAACAAGAATTTTATGTGGAAACCCAATTTGGGAAAAACCACCAGTAACATGCTACTAATTCTCACTCTTTTGAAGTGATGCCCTGTGAAAGGCCAACCCTGTTAAAGGTTACAATACACATTGTTAAATGTGACCTAGTTAAAGGATTTCAATCACCCTATTAGGAGTGAGCCTTGTTAGAGGACTTTAGACCATTCCATTAGAATGTCACATGATTAAAGGATTTACAAATGATCGTTAGGTCAACCTTAATCCAAAGTATTTACTCTAAACTGATACAATGATTAGAGAGTAACAGTAAGGCTTTGATCTAATAATAAATCACAACTCACATGCAAATTACATATCTCTATTTTATTCCTCCATTTTATTTGACTTCATTCACTTCAACTTTGACATCTTGTTCATCCTTCAAGCATTCATCCTCTTAAACCTTCTTTCTTTGCATGCCAATTGCAGACTCTATAGTTTGGCCAGCATATGAAGCAACACCCTAGACTCCTTGTCTTCCTTGGGTTCTTGCACATGCCAACTGTTGCTTCAAGCCTTGTATCCCCTTATAAAGAGAATTTAGGTATTTTTTTGCTCAACCACAATCATCCATTCTAGGGTTAGGTTAGATTCATTGAATCTTCCCTTTTTTCCATTTTTCTCCCTCTAGAAACTTCCTTCTCAATCCTCCTTGAATTCAGCTCAAAATAGTTTAACTTGAATTCTGTGCCACCAGCTCATCAAGCTTATCTTCCACATGGTTCACACAATCCAAGAAATCAACTTTGTCAACTTAGATTCATCAAATTCATGATTTAACTCATAATTTTGTCACTCAACATTAACTAACCGCTAATACCTGGCACATACTGTGTTGCTCAACATCCACTAATAGTTCACTCAGCACATACTAAATTTTATTGATGCTTAACACCAACTAAACTTAACTTGGCTTACACTACGTTCACTTGACATACACTTAAGTTTCACTTTACTCAGCACCAACTAACTTTCTGCTCAGCTTGCACTAACATTGCTCAGCACCAACTATTCATTCAGTCAAGCTAAGCAGACAAAATTTTCTTTTTTTATTCTTCAAGACTTATTCCATGTATCCATCCTTTGCAGCCTTAAGTAGATAAACAATACACTTGAATAGGAAGAAAATAGGACCTATCCTCAACCCAAATTTCCAAAATGAATGAGCCAAATTGATTAACCACAAGGAAGTGATCAATGGATAGATGGATCAAGCAGTGGAGAATATGAAGAAAAGAATAGATCCTATTGTCTTTCTATTTGAAAAGTATGAGCTTAAATCCTGAATAGAAAAAAGATAAATACTAACCTTGGAGTAGGGTAAATCTAAAAAATGTTGATTTCTAATGTCTGTGTACAATTTTAGGGAATTTTGCTTCCTATTTTAGACTAGAAATATTGAGACAGAGAAAACACAAAAATCTTTTGTCCTTTGGAAGGGAGGGTGACCTTGACCCAGAGAGAGGGGCACAATCTTACCTTGAGGCACAATTATACTCCAAAAATTTGACCTTGACTTGAACTACTCTGACGAAATTGAAGTCCATAGATTTGACAATTTCGACGAAAAGGGTATCCAAATTTTCTCTTTAATTCGTTGTTCCACACTTGTATCTCTAAGAAAAAATGGTTTTGTTGTTTCAATGAGGGGTTTGCCTTGGTCAAACCCCAATATGGAATTAACCTTAATAATGTAATTGAAATAAAGAATGCTAGCAAGTAGTAGAAATAAATCTAACAATGAAGCTATGCTATTCAATAGATATGCAATTGTATTTGAAATGTAAACAAGTATATTGATATGAAAGCTTGAACATAATATTAACAAATGTAAATCAAAACCTCCATAATTGTATGCTTAGAATCCCTCTTGAAAGAAGTATGAATAGATCTTGAAGATGAACAAAGGATCTTCAAGAAAGATCCCACCAACATGATGGCTAGATCTAGGGTTTTGACTAATAAATTTTGAATGTTTGAACCAAATCACTTCAAAGCCTTGAATGCTTCAATCCTTGATCTTCAATGGAAAACTTGAATGCTTGAATGATAGAATGATTGATAATATTTCCTCATGAAAAGTAGGTAATCGCTCATAGTAAGTAGATAGTCGTTTGTGTGTGATAAATTCGAGATCGTAGTTGTTTGTGGATGTTAAAATGAGAGAAGAGGGCTTTTTTATATAGAGATCTAGGGCACAAACTTCTAGAGAAGGCCAACATGGGAGCATTAAATACAATTAACCTTAACCCCTATAAATGGACCTGGATTAAATGCAATTTAAGAGTCTACCATTTTGAAGCCCAAAATAGCTAACTCGAAAGTCGGAAAATGAAACTTTTCGAACCTTGATATCCCAAAACTTCTAGAAACTAAAAATTGGACCTAGGGTCAAGGACAAGGTTGACCCCTACCCTAGGTCAGGGTTGAGGTCATCCTTGACCTAGGTCAAGTTTGAGGTTGACCTTGACCCTTTAGGTCATCCTTGACCTAAAAAGTCAAAATCCTTAGATTCACAAAGAAATTTGTCAAAAAGAGGTGTGGAATATAGGGAGAGAAGTAGAATAGGGGAAAAATAGCTAGATCCATGCAAAGACCCATTCAAGGCACTTGACATGACCCTAGACCACTTACTCAGAGGGCTAAACACTCTTAACATGGAAGTGCTTCCATTTTAAGATGATACATTTAGCCCCCACTTTAGCAAGAGTATGGATTCAATGCAAACTCTTGGTAAAGGAGAAGAAAGAAGAGATCCTAATGGATTCATGACGAGATAAAATAACACTTATCTACGTACACAAGCCTCTAGGCTAAGGATTCTAACTCAATATACACGCACAGGGGTGCGAAAAAAAAGAAAAACAAAAATAAAGTTAAAAGACACAAAAGAGGGGTTAGTACTAAAACAAACCTAAATCAACTAGCACAAGGAACCTTACTATGAAATATTTCTTATACTAATATCATATTTGGAAATCTAACATAAAAATATAAATAATTGTTAGAGTAATATTTTGTTTCTTACTACTTAAATCATTTTGATTTAATTAGTTAAGTTATTACTCTTTAGTTCTTAAGCTTTCTCTTAGGTGCATTAATAATTAATTCTTTTATTAATTATTAATGTGCAACCTAGCTTTCTTAGGCTTTAGGGTTTCATTCACCTTTAAGGTTGAACTCTTGTAATTGTTTTTTATCTCTTCCATTTTGTAAGAATACATTAGCATATTTTTCAGAGCAAAACCCTTACCTCCTCTCATTTTTTTTCTTTTGTGACAAGTTTTTTGCATGCAAGTGTTTGAAGGCTTTGTGAATTTTTTTTGATCAAATCTTTCATGGTATCAAAGCTAGATCTATTTTAGCTTGTTCTTTATTTGGAGAAAAAGGAGAATGAGGGTTTGACAAAATAGATCTTAAGTTTTTCAAGCATTTTCTGAGAAAATGGGGGGTTCAATAATTTTCAGAGTAGGTTGAGGCCAAATAGATGTCATAGATGGATTTAGAAGGCATCAAAACCCCTATTTCCATATAAAATTTTTCTATTTCAGACAATGTTAGTCCGAGAGGCAAAAACATTTTGCCCAAAAGGTTGTACAACCTCATGCACACACATCGAGGCAATCTTTCAAAAAATAAAAGTAGAAATAGCCGTAGGCCATTTTTTGGCCCATGGACCCATTTTACCAACCGCTAATTCCTTTTACCGGCATGGGCTACCATCTCCCGACTGCTGTCAACGGTTTTATGATTTTTGGCATTGTTTTTTTATTTTTTCAACACAGTTGTCGAACTCTGCCCAAGCACCATCATGGGGCTACTCTACCTCGCCACACTCCACCTTGGTGCCATGTTGGCCACACTATGCCTCCTGACCACCCTTGCTCCACTCCACAACCGCTCCAGTGGTGTTTTTTTGATAATTTAAAAAAAAAAAAAAAATTCTCTTCTTCTTGGGGCCCTATCAATTTTTTTGCAATAACTCGAGCATATAGGGGTGTTTTTCCTATCTAAAAGAAGCATTAGAAAGCTAGTTTTGAGACAAAGATGATGGAGCAAAAAAATTTGGGATTTTTTTCCAAACTGATACTTGTTTTGGCACCTGAAGTCTATTGATGGATTCTATCTTCCGGGGGGCATAACTTCTTCATTATAGTTCTATTTTCCATTCCAAAAAAAGCATCAAAAATATCTTCTTGAGCACTTTTTAGATTCTTAGTATTTTTACCAATATTTGGTATTAGGTATTTTTGATTCATATATGAAGCTTTTTTTCTCTTCTCTTCTTTACGCAATCAATTTTTAAGTCGGGGATCAATTTATTACATTATGGGGGGTGCCTTTTCATTTCTATATTTTACATTAGAATCGACCCTTCTACTTCCATCTTCTTCTCTCAATGGAAAAATCTTATGTCACCTTCCTTACACCTCATAACTACCATACTTGGAAAGGAAAAATGACTGGACTGCTTATGGAAAAGGGGTTATGGTCATGCCTCGATGCGGCCCAGCCAGTCCTACAGAGGCCTTATGAGGTTCTTATGCAACACAATAAGATGGATGAGGCAATGGGCCTCATTGCAATGAATATTTTAGATGGGTTATTATTTCACCTGAATGATTTGACTACACCTAGGGCTATGTGGGACAAGTTTTCCACCTTGTTTGGCACAATGAATCAATTCAAGGTTCTACAGATAGATGCAGAGTTTACCACCTTTGTTACTGAATCATTCACTAGCATTGAAAACTTCTTGATGAAATTCAAGTCTCTTTGATCTATGTTATAGGTTACTAGAAAGACAAAGTCAGATGATGAGTGTATCTTTCTGATACTCTCAAAGCTTCGAGGCCCTTATCAAATTTTGACTTCTACCTTCTACTCCACTATGGATGCTCAAGGTGCACTACATGTTATGCCCTCTTTTGAGATATTCCATGATAGGTTAACTCATGAGCAATCCAAGCTCACTTAGATGGATTCACTTATAGGTTCACAGTCATAGGCATTGCTTGCCAAGTCACCTAAGGATACACAGAAGCAGTTGCTGAAGCAGATATCAGATTCCTCTTCTTAGCACTCTACTGGTTCATCATCTTCTTATAAGAAGGAGAAAAAGAAGACTAAGACTCCTACATGTTCCTATTTTCGGAAGGGACCTCATGATGAGTCACATTATTTTCAGAAGAGATTTGATGGTTATGAGAAATAGATTACAGATTTACAAGCTCTTCTTTAGAAGAGCATTGTTTCATCTTCATCCTCTTCTACCTCACAGGGGTCTTCCTTTCAGTCTTCTTCCATCTCTTTGACATCTACACCATATTTTGGCCAGGGTCATGCATTATAAGCATCCATTGCATCCCCTTCCTAGGTCCTTTTGATACTGGATTTAGGTGCTCCTCACCATATGGCATCTTCTCAAGAGATCTTCTCCTCTATTGAGGCTTCTCCCATTCCTCATATTCTCATGGGGAATAACACTTCCCTAATAGTCTACAGGAAAGGTTCAATTTTCATTCAAGATGGAACATTCAATGATGTATTGTATGTTCCATCTCTATCTACAAACCTTCTCTAGATGTATCAGATTACACACAGTGGATCAGCGAAGATAGTTGAGTTCACTTCAGATTCAGTCTACATTCAGGATAGTGCAACAAAAGGCCTTATTGCTATAGGGACAGTTGATCATACCACCTATCTCTACACCTTCTCACACTTTGGTCCACCATCAACATTGTCAAAGCACAGCTCTTCTCTTTTGTAAGAGCATCATGTGGTGCAGTCAAGACACTTGAACCTTTGTATTATTCCCGAGATCACTATTTTGACTACCACACCACATCTAGTTGAGGTTTTTCCTCTTCAACAAGATTCTACTTCCACTCTGTCAGACCCTCCAACTCCATTCATCAAGCCTCTAGGTGTACTTGTTGCAGATTTTATAGAGGACATTCTTCTCCTCTTTCATGACAGTGTCTGCACACCTGCATTGGGGATTCCCTTTCAGGATCCTCATGTTTTCTCCTTTGAGCATCAGTTAGGCCTTCCAATCATTTAGTGATTTCCTTGTTCTATGCCCTTGTTTCTTCCACATTGGAGTTCCATTGGTTCGTTTATTTCTATAGTGGCTCCATCATTCTAGGGGGACTTTGGTGTCTCATCTCTCTCTCATGGGGGGGCTGGTTGTACTTATGGTTTTGAGAGAGTCTCTTGGGCCATTTTCTTTTTGTTGTTTTTTCATCTCTTTTTGGAGAGGACTTTTTCCCACTGGGTTTTCTTCTTTGTCTCCAGTTTATAGATATTTCCTTGTATTGGGTACCTAATCAGGCCTTGTTGTCGGGACCCACTTCCTGCTTTCATAGCTGTGCTAGGCTAGTTTTTCCCAGCTTAAGGTGAGGTGTTAGAGTAATATTTTTTTTCCTTACTACTTAAATCATTTTGATTTAATTAGTTAAGTTATTACTCTTTAGTGCTTAATCTTTCTCTTAGGTGCATTAATTCTTTTATTAATTATTAATGTGCAACCTAGCTTTCTTAGGCTTTAGGATTTCGTTCAACTTTAAGGTTGAACTCTTGTAATTGTTTTTTATCTCTTCCATTTTTTGAGAATATGTTAGCATATTTTTCAGAGAAAAATTGTTTTCTCCTCTCATATTTTTCTTTTGTGATGGGTTTTTTGCATGCAAGTGTTTGAAGGCTTTGTGGATTTGTTTTGGTCAAATCCTTCAATAATTACATAAGAAAGACAAGAGCAACACTATAAATAACATAGTTATCAAAGATACAGTGCCCTGATTGGTTCTCTTGGCTTTTCTATTTTTCCTTTGATATTTTGGTTTGCTAGGCTTACCTACTCTGTAAGAGGTTGTGTTTTCATATGACTGGTTCTAGTGACCTTCTATGGCCTATTTTTTTTTGATGTTTTGTTTCATGCTCTAAACTTCTAGTCAATTTTATTTTGTTTACTATTGGGTTTCAGGCACCCATTAAAACCTATTTTACTTAATAAAAAACATAACTTCATGATCCAATCCTACTAGCATGAAAGTGAAAAGAAAGAAAAGAGGAAGTGATTACCTCACCTAGTAAGATGCCCACCTTACCATGAAACAAGAAAAGAGAGGGATAGCCCAATAGGTGGCCAAACCTGATAGTTCACCCATAAATTGTGCCTACAATTGCAATGTGGCTTCTAGAATACCCATAGATCCACTTTATTTTATAACTATGAATATGAAATGTGTGTCTCCTTAGGATTTAGCAACTTATGTGTGTTACCTTTGGAAGATTTAGCATATTGAAAAATTGAAAAATGTGTATCTCTACAGGATTTAGCAACTTATGTGCATTACCTTTAGATGATTTAGCAATGCATGTCTCTTTAGGATTTAGCAACTTATGTGTGTTACCCTCTGAGAATTTAACATATTAAAAATTGAAAAATGCACGTCTCTTCCAAATTTAGCAACTTATGTGCATTATCTTCCAAGATTTAGAATATAAATTTAAAAACTATAGTACAAGGGAGACCGTATATATGCCCTCCTCCTTATCGTGGTTATTGATGAGACATGATAAGGAAGAGGAAGATGATACCTACTTCACAAGGCAAGGAGATATCCTGTTCAGTAAGAATGTATACCATATTCTTAGCAAGGGATATTGACCCCTACATCTAAGAGCATATATAATCATGAAAAGGATATGTCACTTATGGGAAAAGGATCCTCAAAGAAAGATATCTTATCAATAAGACCCCTACCATAGAGGAGTGCTTTTAGATAAAATATCATCTTTCAAAGATAAATCAAATGGGAACAAAGATTCAATCATCTAGCACCTTATAAAGAAGAGGAAGAGGACTCTTTGGAACAAGGAAAACAACTCTAACACCAAAGCAAGGGTAAGAGTTTATAAAGAACAACATTTGCAACATAAAGAAGAGGTGATGACCTAAGAAAAGAAAAAATTATTATCCATAATCAAAACATCAATCTATATGAAGAAATAATATTGCAATATAAACAAATGCCACTAAGCTAAGGAAAGGAGTTCCCGAGACAAAGAGAAAAAAGAAGAACCTTGCCCCCAGGGAGGAAGACAAAGGATAACTTTACAAAATAAATATAATAGAAAAGATATCTTGAACATAATCTAATAGAGAATAGGAAGAAAGAATACCAATTAAGCCAAAATAAAAAGCCTAATGGATCCTAAGAGACTGGATGAAAATACACCTCTTGCCCCCTAGTCCAGAGACAAAAGGAGAAGAGATCTATATTATATTAGAAGGATGGGAATCCCCTATATCAAAATTATGAAGGAATTTTAAAATTACACGAGAGTGAGATATAATTCCTAAAGAAGCTCATTCACGAGCATACAATTTGAAATGTCTACAATCAACAAGTGTGTATTACGATAATGAAAAGGAAATTTGTAATTGGATAAGGCATCTTTCAGTATAGGTTTACATATTTCTTTTTTGGAATTCATTAATTCAACATTCATCTGTTTAGACACATCTTGACAAATATCAGAGTTATCTAAAGTAGGTGTAGGGAGAATTCAATGAAGAGGAGGATGATGATTAACATCACCTTCCTTAACTTGAGATTTCAAATAACCAACACCATGCAAATCCGGTGTAGAGGGTATATGAACTAGATACTTAATGACATGCTCATTAACTCCAAGCCCTAAACCTTTGTAACCTTGTTTAGTTATCATATTATATCTTGGAGTGTACATATCATGTAAAGTGTCTACAAGAGGTGATTGTTTATCATGTTCATAAGAAAATTTTGTATAAGGTGGAATAATAGGTTTGGAAGGAGTGTCTTTACCCTTTCCAATAATATTATCATGAATCAGAGGAGAAGGTAAATCAAAGAAGTCTTGTACATCTGCATCCTGAATAGTATCTTGAAACCTATCATAAGTATGGGAAGAATGAGGATTAACAGTTGGAGATCTAGGCATCAGATTAAGAATAATAGCATTTAGATTAGGAAGATTAGGAGATGGTGTATCATCTACCAAATCCTTCACATAATCCAAAATAACAATAAGTCTACCACATGAATCTTTAATGAAAGATTTGAATCTAGGAAGACTAGTATCAGTTAAATTCACAAAAGCATAAGCGAGAATAAAATGAAAGATCATGAACATAATAAAATGAATTATACTCTCATAAACATCATAATTATGGTAAAGAGATGCTAAAAGAAGGGTAATATGGAATATAACCACACACCAAAGCATCTTAATAATCTTCATAGTAAATGAAATGCAAGAAATGTTTTTGTATTTTATTGAATATATAGTTTTTTTTTTTTTGTATTTTAAAATTTTAAAATGCAAGAGCATAAATGAAATCTAATCTTAATGCAAGAAAAGAACTAATAAATATGAAATGAAATTCAACACCGCAAAACACAATAGGGCATTTGATTCCACAAAAGATAGGAAGTAAGTATGTTGGGTTCACCAAAATGAATAGGAAGAAAATAGGACCTATCTTCAACCAAAATTCCCAAAAGGAATTATCCAAATTGATTAACCACAAGGAAGTGATCAATGCATAGATGGATCAAGAAATGGAGAATATGAAGAAAATAATAGATCCTATGGTCTTTCTATTTAAAAAGTATGAGCTTAAATCTTGAATAGATAAAAGACAAATACTAACGTTGGAGTAGGATAAATCTGGAAAATGTTGATTTCTAGTGTTAATGTATAGTTTTAGGGAATTGTGCTTCTTGTTTTGGACTGGAAATGTCAAGACAGAAAAAACCTAGAAATCTTTTGTCCTTTTGAAGGGAGGTTGAACTTGACCTAGATAGAGAGGCACAATCTTACCTCACAACACAATTGTGCCCTAAAAAGTCAACCTTGACCTACACTGCTCTAATGAAATTTATGTCCACAGATCCCCTAAGTTCAATGAAAAGGGTATCCAAATATACTCTTTAATTCATTGTTCCACACCTATATCTGCAACAAAAAATAGTTTTTTTTAAATTTGGATGAGGGGTTTGCCTTGGTCAAAGCCCGGTTTGGAATCAACCTTAGTAATAGGATTGAAATAAAGAATGCTAGCAAGTAGTAGAAATAAATTTAACAATGAAGCTATGCTATTCAATAGATATGCAATTGTATTTGAGATGTAAACAAGTATATTGATATGAAAGCTTAAACATAAAATTAACAAATGTAAATCAAAACCTCCATGATTGTATGCTTAAAATCCACTGTGAAAGAAGTATGAATAGATCTTGAAGATGAACAAAGGATCTTGAAGGAAAATCACACCACTATGATGACTAGATCTAGGGTTTTGAATGATAAATCTTGAATGCTTGAACCAAATCCCTTCAAAGGCTTGAATGCTTAAATCCTTGATCTTCAATGGAAAACTTGAATGCTTGACTGCTAGAATGCTTGATAATATTTCCTTATGAAAAGTAGGTAATTTCCCATAGTAAGTAGATAGGCATTTGTGTATATCATGGATCATAGTTGTTCGTGGATGCCAAAATGAGAGAAGAAGGCTTCTTTATATAGAGATCTAAGACACAAAATTCTAGAGAAGGCCAGCATGGCAGCATTAAATCCCTATTAACCTTAACCCCTAGAAATGGACCTAGATTAAATGCAATTTAAAAGTCTACCATTCCAAAACATGGAAGTGAGAAAATGAAACTTTCTGAAGCCTGATATCCTGAAACTCCCAAAAATTGGAAATTGGACCTAGGGTCAAGGATGAGGTCAGCCTTTCCCTAGGTTAGGGTTGAGGTCATCCTTGACCTAGGTCAAGGTCGAGGTAAACCTTGACCCAAAAATTCAAAATTTGCATATTCACAGAGAAACTTGTTAGAAAGAGATTGGAAATGGAGGGAGAGAAATAGAAGAGGGGAAAAATTGTTAACCTCATAATGGTTTTTGACACTTGAGTGCCAATACACTTAACCAATTTCTATATTGGAACCGAGTACACCATGTATGTTGAGCCACAACATGTCCTGAGTTAGGAAAGACTTCAGGTGCTGAGTGATCTTTAGGTGTTGAGTAGCCTCTAGGTGCCGAGTGAAGATCAGGTGCCGAGCAAAGTTCAAGTGTTGAATGACTTTAGGTGTCGAGCATGATACAAGTGCCAAGTGATATTTAACTGTTGAGTTACAGATGATGCCGAGCAATATAGAAATGCAATAGGACCCAAGTAAGCCAATTTTTTATTAGTGTCAAGCATCTGAAATCAGCAAGTGCTGAGTAACACAGAATGCACATAAGAGTTTGTAACTTCATTGATTCATATGTAAACCATTTTCATGGCCGACATATGATAGGATTAAATGATAAGATCGAATATTTTTTATTTCCTATGCAATCTACATGCAACCAATAAGAAAAATGGAGAAGGCATGCAACCAATAAGAAAAGTGCAAGGAATGAGCGAGAAGCAAAGATTCAATATGGATCGTAGATCCATACCTAACCCTAAGTCTTCGAATATCTTTATAAGGAAGACAAAATCTCATTAAAAGAAGTGGATGTACAAGGGTATGGAAGGAACACTATTTCAGAGTAAAGAGTATCAGATCTCAGAGGATCAAGATTAGAGAAAGCAGATCAAGTGCCTGTATTCAGCAAATGAAGGATTGCAAGCTATCAGGTTTATTGTACCTAATACTCTCTAGAAATTGTATTAGAATGAAAAACTCTATGGTGATAGGCTAGCTTAATAGCTATTTTGTAGATCCTTTAACAGGGTGACACTTCATGTGAAGTGTTTGCAAATCCTTTAACCAGGTCACTATTGATACAATGTAAAGCCTTTAACAGGGCAGACCATCAGAAGTGGTTAAATATTATTACTGCAGTGATTTTGTGGGTATCATCCCCACCCCAGTTTTACCTTCTTATTTTTGGAAAGTTTCTGGGTTACCAAAATCTTAAGTGTTATGTGGTGATGCTTATGTGGTTTTCATAACTATCTAATATGTTCATATGCATGCAATCTACTTTTAGTTAAAAAAATTTAATGGCTAAAATATAGTACTTCTGATTCACCACACCCCCCCCCCCCCTCTTAGAAGCATTCTTCCTATTTGAATATTCCAACAAAAACAACTATATCCATGCAAAGACCCATTCAAGGTGCTTGACATGACCCCATACCTCTTACTCAGAGGGCTAAACACTCTTAACATAGAAGTGCTTCCATTTTAAGATGATACAACACTATATCATCATTGTCTTAACTGATCTTAGTACTTCTTTTACATACCATAACTCAACCTTTCCTCTAGGTTCTCTTGTTATCTCATTTGATAAAATCCTCTTCATCAATCAAACAAATGATAATACTCAAATCAACTAAGCAATTGTCTTACCAGCAAGTAGCAGGTTTGACATCAGTGACAGAACAATGATGGTAACACATTCTCATACTTGCATCAATCTTTTCTCAACATAGAGTAGATGTCATAGATACCCCCAGTAACCAATCACACATATACTAATAATAGATCATTCTTTTAGCTTTTTTTGGTTGTCAATTGCCCCATTTGTGCACCACTATTGGGACATTTCATAATGACCACTAAGACATTTTGCCAAAAAAACTGGTGTTTTTGGCATTTTTGGTGAGCAATTATTGAAGGTGAACATAACGGGTATCATGAAAGTATTTTAAAATGCAACTTTTTGACCACTTTGCACTCCATGGTTTGTACAAAGAGATCTCCCTTAGACCTAGTCTTTCTTTCCTACACAATGTCCACTTCTTTCACAATATAGTGTTAGGGAGAGACTCCCCTCCATCAAGTGGCTTGATCATCCACATGGCCAACATGATAATACCTTTGACATCGGAAGGGAATTACCTCATTTTCTACCATGTGAGTGTAAAATTTTCTATAACTTTGAAGTGAGATCTCTGCAAAAAAGTCTTTGGTGATGTCCAGATCCACTAATATCTGATCACAGGTTTTGTGGAATTATTTAAGGACCCCTCATCAACACCAAAGAACTTCCCCAAAGAGTTATCGATTGTGTCAAAAGAAGAATCAAACAAGAATTGAAATGGAAGGTTTAAGAGTCCCACCTAGGACAGAACAATAAAGAAAGATTTAATATTAGGTCCAAGATGGATTCTAGGATCTCAACATCAATAGGTATTCCTCAAAGCCCATTTAGTAATTACTAGAATTGTTTGCTAGTCTTGAATATCATCAAAGACCACCACAAAAAAATCCCCTTGCATAAATAATTGTTTGACTGCCATCTTTCAACAGGGGCCCCCAAGTTCTTGTGATCCATTAGTGAAGTTGAGGCAAGCTCGACCAAAATCCTTTGAATCTATCAATCAGTCTTTTCTTGGAAAAGAAAACTTCACTTTTTGCAACCTCATGGGAAATGTCTTCATCAAATATTACTCAATTGTACACATTAGTAAACCAAATTTTTCCTTAATTTATTTTCAACATATCTTCGGCGTACCTATTGCACACTAAGGTGTGATTACTAGTTTATAATTAAATGAACAGTAAATATGCAAAAGATTCTAGATTCTAGTTTTTTATTAATGTGAGGTTGGTATAGACGGTTGTAGGTGATTATGGATGGTTGTACGTGATTACAGTAAACTTTTTTAGTTGTATTTGTGAAAGTGTCAATCATTGATAATTAATTTATGCTAACATCCTTCTTAAATTAATTATACTAACTATTTTATATGTCTTTACTACTATCTAAATATCCTCCTATCGTCTAGAAATGATGGGTTCTAATCTAAAGCCTTGTTAGGCACCCATTTATTATAAAAATTCATTATTCTCCTAATATGATGGTTTGAATCCACTAGAATCCCCCTTGAATGAAAACAATGAGACAATCATGTGACTTCTCATAAGTCAAAAACATGTCTAAGAGATAAAAACTTAGTTTCACATAATGCTTTGATGAAGATATCAACAATCTAGTCTTGTGTCTTGCAATATTATAGTTGAATGACCTATTATTGGATGAGATGTTTGATATAATGATGGTATACCTCAATTTTTTTTTGTACAAGCATGAAACATTGGATTCTCGGTCAATCAAATGATAATTTGATTGTCACAAAAAAGTAAAGTAGGCCCCCCATGATGGTGTATGAGGACTGATAGAATAACATGTAGCCAAGTTATTTCTTTCATTGATTCATTTCTCGTAGTATATTCAGCCTTTGTAGTAGATAGAGCAATAGTAGATTTCATTTTACAGAACCAAGGAATGGGACTTGAACCAAGATAGACAACATAACATGTAGTTGACTTGTGCTCATGTGCACATCCTCCTCAATTTGAATCTGAATACCCAATAAGTGGAAATATACATGAGTTGACTATTAGATTTCCATTGTTAAAGTTCCTTGCACATATCTTAATATTCGTTTGGCTACTATTCAATATGGTACCATAGGGGAATGCAAAAATATAGAAACCACGCTAACAAAAAATGAGATGTTCGATCGAGTATGTCAAATACACAAGACTACCCACCAATTGTTTGTATAAGGTAGGGTCAACATCTCCACCTTCCATGTCCCTACTTAACTTTAGTCTTGGAGAAACTAGAGTAGAAACACTCTTACAATCTTCCATTATAATTTTTTTTAACAATTCTAAAGAATACTTGGTTTGAGAGAGATAAATACCATCATCCTTCTAGCATACTTGTATGCCAAGAAAATTGTGTGGAAAACCAAGATCTATCATCTCAAATGTATCTTTCAAGTTCAACTTTATGTTATAGATTTGAGTCATGTTATGTCCTCTAATGATAAGATCATCAACATAAAGTACAATAATTATGATAACATTATCATCAAATTCCTTCACATATTAATTTGGATCATGAGGACTATTATGGAAGCCGTGAGTTTGAAAATATTCATCAATTTTAGCATACCAACCTCTTGGAGCTTGTTTTAGACCATTTAAAGACTTCCTTATTTTGCAAACCAAGTGTTTTCCTAAAGTTTCAAATCCTTAAGGCTAATTCATATAGTTTTCTTCATCAATTTCACCTTTCAAAAATGTATTTTTAACTTCCATTTGGTGAAGAGGCCACTTGAAATGAGTTGTCAATGTTGTGATAGTCTCGACAATACTAATTTTTGCTACTAGGGTGAAGTTTATGTGTAGTCAATCCCTCATTTTGTAAATATCCTTTGGCCACTAGCCTTGCCTTGTATTTTTCAACACTCCCATTTGACTTAAAGTTAGTCTTGTAAACCCACTTATTATTAACCACATTCTTACCCTTTGTAAACTTTACCAATTCTCAAGTTTTATTCTTTATCAAGGAATCATACTCATTTTTCATAGTGTGTTCCCATTCATGTTTTCCTTTAACCTCTTTATATGTTTGAGGAACATTGATCTTTATTAGGGTGGTCATTAAAGTATAATTAATTTTTTGAGTCCTTTGATAAATACCTTAAATATTTTTGGTCTTTGGAGGAGGACGAGATTCTTCAACTATATCAAAGGTTTCCCTAGAACTGTCACCAATTTCAAAATCATTGTGAGATTCATGATTATCTATGGTCACTTGTCGAATAGGAGAGGAATTTTTCATAATATTAAAGCCCTCATCATACCTCACATCCCTACTTGTAAACACATCTTCCGCACTAGGATCATACAACCTATATCCTTTCCTTTGGTCATCATACCCCACAAAGATGAACTTAATACTTTATTATCAAAAATCTTTTCTCTAATCTCATCTAGTAAATGAGCATATGCTTCACATCCAAACACTCTAAAGTACTTACCATTTGGTTTCCTCCAACTCCCACTCCAAGCTTCTCCAGGAATAATATTTTACAAAACATTTGTGGGAGATCTATTTAAAAGATTAGATGCAATATTAATAGAGCATAAACTCATGGAAACAAAGGAAGATTCTTGGATCATGTCATACAATGTGTCATTTCTACTAAAGTCGTATTCTTCCTTTCAACAATGTAATTTTGTTGAGGAGTATGTGTTCAAGTTATTTCTCTCTTGTTACCATGATGTTGGAATTATTTTAGAATAACTTGTGGGGTGGGGGGGTGAATCAATTATTCAAAGTGCAAATGTCCAAATAAAACTTTTACAATTCAATGAACCCACAAAACATTCTTAACCATCCATGCATTCATTGTGTGTTAACCAAAACTAATATGTTATTGTTAAAATAACATGCAAAAATGTAAATCATAAAACACAACACATCCATCAGTACACTTGACACAATGATTTAACTTGGAAACCCAATTTGGGAAAAACCACCTATAACATGCTACTCCTTTCTCACTCTTCTAAAGTGATTCCTTGTTAAAGGCCAACCCTGTTAAAAGGTTACAACACACACTATTAAATGTGACCCGGTTAAGGGATTTTAATCACCTTGTTAAAAGTGAGCCTTGCTAGAGGACTTTAGGTCATTCACTTGGAATGCACCCTATTAAAGGATTTTCCAATGACTATTAAGTCAACCTTTCTCCAAATGATTTACCCTAATCTAATACAATTGTTAGAGAGTAACAATAGAGTTTGATCTAATACAACTTACAACCTTACTTGCAAATTACAGATCACTATTTAGTCCTCAACTTTGCTTGGCTTCCAATCTTTGTAGTTTTGACAACTTGTTCACCCTTCAAGCATTCATCTTCATTAAGCCTTCTTGCTTAGTTCACCATTGTAGACTTCTTCATTCAGGTCACTTGATGAAGCAAACCATTCTTCCTTCTCCTTGTTAGATTTTTGCATCCAAAAACTCTCTGACCTCTCTACCATTGTTTCATGACTGGGCATCCCTAGATATAGGGAATTAGAACTCTTTTTCCCACTCATTATCTATCTCAAAAATTAGGGTTTTTGATGGATTACGTAGGATACAATGTATCTACCCCATATCTTGTCTTCTCTAGCAACTTCTCCTAGAATCCATTTTAGCTCACCTCCAAAATAGTTTGCATAAGATTCTATGCCTCCAACTCATCAATCTTATCTTCCTCCTAATTCACAAGTTCCAAGAAAATAAACTTGTCGGCTTTCATTTGGCAAATCTTTGATCTTTTTCATAATGTAGTAGCTTGGAATTATCAATTTACTAATGCTCGACACATACTATGTTACTCGGCATCTACTGTAAAATCACTCGACATAAACTAGATTCTACTGGTGCTTGACACATACTAAAAATCACTCAACATCTACTAACTTGCTCGACAGCTATTAGTTTGCTCGACATCCACTAAAAATTGCTTTCACTTAGCTCCAACTGACTTTTTGCACGGCTTGCACTAACTTTACTCGACACCTTCTGTCAACTTGGTCAAGCTTTTAGCAAATGAACTTCTGTTCAACCTTTTTCATCTAAACTTTCTAAGTGCAGCCAAACATTTTGTAACCCCAAGTAGATCATCAATATATTATGTTATCATTGTCTTAACTGATTCTTACACTTCAATACATAATCATAACTCAACCTTTCCTCTGGGTACTTTTGTTACATCTTGTTGATCAAATCCTCTTCATCAATCAACTAAGTGATAGTGCTTGAAACATGTAAGCAATTATCTTACCAACATATAGCAGGTTTGACATCAGTGACAAAACAATGATTGAAAACACTTCTTACAACAGTTTTCTAACTCAAATGATCTTTTCAATCATATATCAACACATGATACTCACAAAATTATTTGAACTTATTGTTTAGATTTAATCCACCATTATTAGTTCTTATTGCTTGATATTATTCCCACTTTCATTTCCCACAAGAGCTTTGAAAATGTCAAATTTCTTAAACAATTCATCCATTTGTTTCAAGAAGAAAACCCAAACTTTCATTGAAAAAACATCAATGAATGTTAAAATATACCTAGCTCCTCCCTTTGATGTTGGATTCATAGGACCACACAAATCAATATGGATACAAGTTTGATAAATTTGATTTCTCTCCATGTAGACCTCTCAAAAGTGTCTCTATATTGTTTACCAACCATGCATCCTTCACATATATTAGTGTTTATTTTTATCCAAGTATCATATATATCTTTGAATACATAGACAAACTTTGATAATTAAAGTGAATGTACCTTTGATGATATAACTCACTTAAGGCTGATCTTGTAGTAATATAACTTTCTTATCAATAAATGCTAAAAAAATTTATAGTCCATCATTCTCAACTCTTGTTGCCAATATTTTGTATCTATCATTAATATTTTTGATTAAACACTTATCTGAATAAAACTCCACCTTATAAACATGTTCATTTATTTGACTTATTGAAAGAATATTTTTGGTCAACTTAGGTACAATATTTACATTAGTTATTTACAAAATTTTAGCACCATTTCCTTTCATTGGTATGGTGCATGTTCCTTCAATGTCATGTGAACTATCATCACCAATAAATATTCTTGCACTGTTTGTTTCCTCTAAAGAGCTAAATATATTTTGTTGTAAGTCATATGTAGGCTATCTTTGAATCAATATAGCATACATTACTTGAATCTCCTTGGGTAGCTATAGAAACTATCATTATATGATGATTACTCTCTTCTTGAAAAAAATTGATTGCCTTATTTGATTAAATCTACTTCTTTTAAATTTTAATCATTGATCACTTTTATCCCTTTCTTGTCCATACTTAGAACATTTGATAGCATTTTATCCTTCAAAATTATTTTGTAATTTCTCCATTCATTTGGTTTCCTTTGATAGCTTTGCCTATTTTGACTATCTCTTCATTGCCTTTAATTATTTTTATATTGATTCCCTTGATTATTTCTTTGATTTTGATATGATCTATTTTGATTGTAATTCTCATATTTCCTCTAGCAATAAATGTTTGACTCTTGCTAGACTCACTTGTACAATTTTTAAGTTTTTCTTCTTCATTCAACTAAGCACTAGTTACTTCTTCCAGCTCTATATTTTCAAATTTTCCAGTTAGTTCTAATGTACAAATAAAATTATAGTACTCCTCTGGAAGACTTTCAATTAAAAAATCTATGGTTTCAGCATCTTGATGCTCAACCTTCATCAGGTCGCAAGTTGATTTCTTAAATTTTTCAATTTAGAAATATGATCATTCATGCTATCTCCTACTTTCATTTTCAAATGAATTAATTGTCTCTTAATATCCACCACTTTCAACTTGCTAGTTCTTTTATACATTGTTTGCAAATTTTTACTTCTTTTTTCTTGTTGTTTTCAAATTTTGAATGTATGGCCTAATCCTTTGACCAAATCTCCATTAAATTATAACATGTGCATTCATATCCATTTTATTCTATTTATCATGTTAACTTTGATTTGTTGGTTTTTCTTTTGTGGCTACTTCCCATAAGCCTTTCATCTTAAAATTAACTCCATCTCAAAGTCCAACTAGCATAATTAACAACATCTAAATTTTCACTAACCACAATATTAGACATCTCAGTGGAAGCCATAGTAAAATAAATAAATGATGAAGCTCCCAATCTCATACACACAAACCCATCATCACCAAGTCTCTAGCAAAGATAGTGCCTTGGTGGTGGCATTCTTATAAACAAAACAAGCAAGGACATCAAAATCTTATAGATTACAAACATTCAGAGAGCTTTATCAAACTCTTCATTTCAACAAAAAAACTACCACTTTTCAATTTTCTTATCCACTTCACACTATAAGAACATTTTTTTCATCAACACTTCTTAAGCATGCCAATTTTAAATTTCACTTTTCTTGTCAACCACACAAACACTCTATTCTATATATAATAGTTTCTAACTCACACTTTTTCAAAGAGAATAAGAGTTATGATATTATGAATAAGAATAATTTCAAGAGACTTTCGGTTCAATCAAACTTATAGTGCATGCAACTCCTCCAAGAAACTATTGGCTTGCTTCTCACTCATGTCAAACTATTATAGTCACCCCATAAATTTTCCACAAACTCCCTAGTGATTATTCACAAAAATGTCCACAATCTCCAAGATTTAAACTAATCCTTTAAATGATGCAATAGTTAAACCTTTCACATGTGAAACACAAACCACTTCTACTCTTCAATACTTTTCTCTAAATGGCTACACATAGAAAGTATATTATTCTCTCCAATGTGGGTTAGTCACTATTAGTAACATTTTTATTTTACCCTCAGCTCAATCGGCAATGGAACTCACTAGTGCCCACTCATAGATCTAATACCACTTGCTACAGGCTAGGGTTGTTGTTGTACCAAAATATTATCCTATCAATGCCTGATACAACCACTAGAATTATAGAATACAAGAGATGGTTAATCCATATCACAAATCCCAGAGGGAAATGTTGGCAGTTAATCTAGCAATTTTGGTGCAATGAAAACCCTAGCTTGTAACATTTACATGGCATCAACTTTCTTTGCTAATGCCTATTCCTAGAAATGACATCCCTTGGAAGAATTATGTTGAACAATTCACCCATTATTGATGTTTCCACATTATAAATGCATGTCTATCATCATGTTCCATTCATATCCTTGAATGTGATCTCATGTCATTTCAATATTATCCATGCACTATTCCAAAGTTGTCATCTTCTCTTGTAGGCACTGAAGATGTTGGAGAAAGTTCTTGAAGCCATTTTAACAAATCCATTTAGTGTATTAACATGATGGTCTCTTAGAAATTTCTTTGCCAAACCAAGATGCCATGTTGCCCATGATTCCACATTTCAAATTCATCTCTAGGAGGAAATTTCCAATTATGATGTTTGACAACACTCTTCTTATATTGAGTTTCCGTTGCTATTTATAATGTGTTCCAAGTCGCATGATGTAGTATGAGTAGGAAAAATGTCATAGGTTCAATCCGTCGAGAAGTTTCAAAGTTTGTTCAACAAATCCATTTCCTTCAAACCTTGTAATCATTGCTTCCCTTAATATAATATATCTTAGATGTATTCTATAAAAAAAAATCAAGTTAGGTGGATGTAATTCACATTTTACATTTATGTTTTTTAGATGACTCCATACCTTTCTAGCATGCATTCAGGGATGTCAAGACACAAATTGAAAGCTCGTAGAGATGGGTTATTTGTTAGAATTTTGTTGAATGATCAAGTTGCATTTTCCATGGTTCTACATTTCCATGCATTTTGAGCTAAGAATATGATTCTTAATGTACTTGATACAAATCTCCCACCTTGATGGACATAAAGAGGATAGTGGGAAAATGTTTCTACAACATATTTATGCAAATATGAATATACTTATCCTTTTGGTAGTTATAATAACTACCCCTCTAGTTATGTTAGCGGCAATCTTATATGGAACTCTTGAATTCTTCAAATCATTATGTATTTTGACATTTAAATCGTGTTTTAAAAGAAGATAAAATCTCCAAAGAAAACCACACAACTTTACTCCATTGACTTTTGGCCTCTTCAACTACTTGTAGGACTTAGCTAAATTTTTCACCAATCTTATATAATAGATTTTTTTTATTCGTTTCCTTATCACATCAGTATTTTAAGGCACTTGAAAAATGTAGAAATATGATCGATTCTAATCATAGTAACTATCTTCCGAACAAGAGCTTTTGTCAAGATGGAGTCCCTACCTTTTGCCTAAAATAGAAGATAGATTTTAGATACTGAATCAAGATGAAAATATCATAATCATAATTATTTTCAATCAAAAAAAATTATAATAGTTATTATAAGACATTTACTATTGATTAGTATAAAATAAATCTAAAAATATTAAATTAGTTTTTTATATTTCTAAAAAAAATGTAAAACTAAAAAATTTCCCATTTCTAAAAAGAAGTTTATACACATACACACACAACTTATTTATTTTTATCCAGTGAATTCTTCATATTTGAATCATTTCAACCACTAAACTCAAATAAACAATTTATTAAAGAAATCTCAATATTCAATCTCAAATGAGCAAAAACTTTCCTACCACTTGCATAAAAATAGACCTAAATAAAATATCATATATAAATATGGAAAAAAAAATTGTATACTTAAACATAAGCTTAGATTTTAAATTAAAACAAAATTAATGAAATTTCATATGCATGACAATAGATTTACATGAAATTTTATTCATAAAACTTTGATTGAAAAATAATATGAAATTGAAATTGAAATAGTGGTGAAATATCATAAACTATTTTTTTCTAGGGTTATTCTTAACACTTAAAAATTTTGATTAAAGTTTCTACAATAAATATTCTTAGAAGTCAATTAACTAAAATAAAATATATTAAGTTTTGATTGTCAATATGACTATTTTAAGGATATTTTTGAAGGGCATGGTGGTTCTAAAAGTAAATCCTTGCCAGCAAAAACACTTGCCAAAAGCACTTTCTATTATGTATTGTAATTCGCAGTAGATTCCTTAGATTCATTTCCATCGTCATTCGTTCCCAACACTCACCTACTTCCTCACACAAAAGGCCCAAAAAAATCCAATGCTATAGGTAGTGTTTGCAAAAGCTCTGAACTAGAGTAATAAAGGTTTTTTTCCCTAGTTCCACACCTTTCCAAAGCTAGAGATTTTTATATCATATCAAAAGTATGTCTCAAAGTGCAAGGAGGCATAATTTAAGTGGCCAAAATTTTAGCACATAATTCCTTAGAAATAATGATGAATTCAGTAGGATCATGATTATGGAGTAGTTGAAATAAAATCTTTCAACAATGCCACTAGTCTGTAGTGACTTGATCCTTGTCTATTCAATATATTTCTTCATGATTATAGAGTAGTTGCAAGTAAATGAATCAAGTTGTGCCTGAGGAGGTGATAGAAGACTACATATTATTGTTGACAAAGCTTTGCGAAGTTTTCAGAAGACTGGACAGTGGAAAGCTTCTAGATAAAATGACAATTTTTTTCTTTCTTTTTTTTAATTCAAAAATAAATTAACCCCCAGCTAAATTGGAAACAACCAATAGAAAAAAGGAACAAATATAAATAAATTAATTTAAAAATGAAATAGTTCCTAAACTTTATAACTAAATAAATTTGGATGTAGAAATTAATAGCATGGAGGTCTAATGAAAATAGTTCCCTATTATGAATAGGCAAGGACTAAAAATGCTAAAAAAGTTTTGAGGACTAATAGAGTAGCTATATTGTTGGGATTCTCAAAAATGGTGATCCAAAGTTGATGTCTAATTTTTGTCCTATAAGTCTTGTAATACTATGTATAAAAGCAATTTCTAAGGTTATGGTAAATAAATTTAAGGGTGCCCCGGACAAACCTATATCTTAAAATATTTGGGATGTTATTATCTCTACTCATGAATTGGTCCATTTGATGGAATCTCACAGAAAATCTAATGATGTTGAAACTTGATATTTCTAAAGCCAATGACAAGTTTAGAGGGAAGCTCCTTTAAGTTGTGCTTAGAAACTTCTAGTTCAAAGGTAAATTTTTTAATAAGATGCTATGTTGTATGACCTCCACTAATAATCAATGTTGGCTAATAGGTCTCCCTCAGGGCTATTCTTGCCAAGTAAATCTTAGACAAAATTATCCCCTTTTCCCTACCTCTTCCTTATGGTGACTAAACAAATCGGTAGAAACATCCAAAAAATGAGAGAAAATCATATCCTTTGTAGTGTCAAGAACTTTTTCCAATTTTGACCCTCTACACACTGGCAATTTGTAGACAACAAAATCATTTTTAGAGAGGCTTTTGTCTCTAAAGATTTGAATTGGAAGAAAATCTTGGATTCATGTGCCTCTCTTTCTTGACAACGTATAAATTATAATAAAAGTAAGTTGTACTTCTTCAATATAGATAGAGCTACTTAGATTAAGATCTTTGGCATTATGGAATGTAGCTTAACATCCCTCCTAGATTCTTGTTTGGGTATGCCTCTCTCTGTGAAGTCCCCCAATGGAGTTACTTATGTTTGTAAACTTGGCACCTATTCTAAGTGTTTATTTAATGTAATCTACCAGGATGATTGTGGCTTGCTAGGTATAAGTATAGAGTATTTTAATGTATAGAGTCATCATTCGCTAGTTTTACCAATTTTTACCACCCTGTGCAAATTGGTAAAACTGCTATCAACTTTTCTTGGTAGGGTTTCTGAAATGTGTCTTTCTTATTAAACCCTAGGGCTTTTATGTTGTTTCATGTTTTACAAAATGTGAAAAATCTTGGTTATGCATATATATATCTAAGTCTTTCAATAGCTCTTCATATTACTTTTTCATGTTCCTTATCTTTTTAAGTCATGATGTTGCGAAATCCTTTATGGCACAACATCTCTTCTTTGTAATTGCTAACTATTTGGCAAGGTGCAAAGATGCAAAAAAGTCAGCAAACAGGTCAGTGTTGCTTCACAACTATTAAAGCTAACTACTAGTTTAGGGGTGTGAAGGAGTGATTCAATGGAGATTGCATGGTTGCAAGTGGTCAAAAAACCTTTAGTGTTTAAGTCATGACGGTGCGAAAGTGGGTAGCATCAGTCTTTTTAGGTTTTCGTATCTTTGCAAGTGGTTATGTGTGACTTAGGTTTAACATGGTGAATTTGCAAAATCATTCAGTGCACTATCTTGGTGTCAATTACTGAATTAATTTTTCAAGTTATGATGGTGTGAAGCTAATTGCTACTTTCAAAATCAATGCTTTTGCATCATTACACACAGTTAAATATAGACTGGGGTTCAAGTTGTGAAGTGGCAAAATTTCTTGTTCGCACTTTCACAGAGTTTAAAGATGGGTTAATAATGCAAGTTGTGAAATAATGATGAATAGAAAATAGTTAGCTTCTATTAGATATTGTAGCATCACAAAACCAAGCAATTAAAAGGGCAATAGGTTGCAAAGCTACAAGAGTCATTTGGTGGTCAAGGAAACAGTCATTGCACCATCACAAGCGTCTAAGCTATAGTAAAATTTTAAGTTGTGATGGTGCAATGGGAATTTAAGTAGTAGTCCAATTTAGTGTTTTGCATGGTCACAAAAGGTTAATGTTAACCCAAGGTTAAGACAAAAAAGCCGCAAAATACTTATTTGCTCAGTTGCAGGGTTCAAAATGAGGTGATGGGTCAAGGTTGTGATGCTGCAAACAAACAAAGAAAGGTCAAGCCAAAGGGTTATTGTTTCATTACAGATATTTAAGTCAGACCTAGATTTAAGGTAGCGATAATGTGAAATGTTTTGTTTTCATTCTCACAGAGTTAAGTGTTAACCCCAGCTACAGGATGTGAAGTAGTGATTGAGTATAAAAGGAGGTGACTGCAACATCACAAGGATAAGTAGTTAATGAGGAAAAAGGGATGTGAAACAACAAACAAAAAGAAGGTGCAACATTGCAGGTCAACATGGCCAATGGAATTTTAAAAAGGTACAAAGCATGAAAGGTTGATTAGAATTACATTGATAATCCATGCACTAAGGTGGCATAAGGCATTGGATTTTCTTTTTGAGTTGCAGAGCTGGACTGGAGGGAACAAAACCAAAGGATGAGCATTGATTGCTCGATCTATGCAGTATATGGGATCTGATTTTTGGATGGAGCAAAGCAAAGAGAAATCTAAATAAAATTTTATGCTTTGAACAACCCAGGAAAGGAGATAAGTTTTTTTAGGAGCAGTTGGAGATATCATGGCCCTACTAATGGAGGCAGTTGAAGATATTACATAGTTAAGGCAGTAGAAGACAAATAGAAGTAATTATAGGTTCCTGCAATAAGTGTCATTGGCCAATCTTGCTACTACTTATTTAAGTCTTATCTAAATATAGAGAATGTCTTAAATGCAGCTTTATAGAAATATGTTTGTATTCTTTCTTCTAATAGTATTTTGACATGTGCCCCACCCTTTTGAGGCTTGTTGCAATCCTTCTCTATATAAGGATTTCTAGGATGTAGAGTAAGGTGTAACGCCCCACCAAGGGATCCAAAAGAACTAACCTAAAGTTTTACTAAGTTTGCCAAACATTTTTTTTGAGATAACATATAACAACAATTATAAAATAATGGAAGCAATAACATACAATCATACATATAAGCAACACATAATAGATTACATTCCTTAAGGATCCCAAGACGTTGAATCACATTTAAATTTAAATAATAATAAGTCCAATCAATAACACATCCACATAAAAGAATAACTACAAGTTCAAATCTATTTAAATAATATACATTTTTTTCCAATGCCACTTGGCAATAATCAGAATGCACAATCATCCACTGTACATGTCACAGGGTATGAAAGGCTAAAAGAATATGCATTTATAAAATAGATTACATCATCCCTTTCGAATTCATGAAAAAAGTACAATACAATAAGTAAAATCATCCATCATATAGATATAACCATCCATCATAATACACAAAGATTGAATGAAAGGAAATGTAGAAGAAGGAACTCTAGCCATGACATCAATAGATGGATCTCAATGGTAAAAGTAAAAAGCACTACCACCCAACCTTGTGGTAACCCAAAAAGGTCCACTCCCCCTATGCTGAGGAGATAGTCTCAAGTCCCAAATAGGATAACAATCCCAAAAATCAAAAGTAATATCTAAGTTAAGGGAAAACCTGAAAGTAATCTAATTCAGGGTGCCAAGATATAAAACAACATCTAAATCCAGAGGCATACAAAGACACGTAGGGAATCTACTATGCAAGTGGGCAAGGGTCATCGCATGAGTCAACTCTAGAGTTACCCTAGTAGTTTAACTTGACCCTGGCCTCCTACTGACTCTATGTGGCACTAGTATCCTTTTGTATTGACAAGGCATACTAACGATGCATGGTCGCAACCAAGTACCCTCTCTACTCCCATCCTAGTTTGTACTAGCACTCAACGCATGGGCGAGAAAAGACAATGACTCTTATTAGGCTCATTTTACTCTCATTTAGTGTAGTGTTTTCACTTATTAAAATAATCTACAATGGGTTACCCAGGTAGCCACTTTGGGCTCCCACCTCCATTGCAAGCCACTTCCTAAAATTACATACAAATAACCTACCCTAAGCTCATAAAAGTACAAATCAAAGAAGCATAGTTTTCACCTTAGCCCTATACAAGTGACTAGAAAGCATCAAAAGATAATTCACAATAATACCTCAGTCCTTTATAAGAAACTAGAAAGCATCCAAAAATAACTAATCAAAGACTCAAAAGTTAAATCAAATAGGTGACACCATTCACCTCAGTTTTACAAAAGAATACTAGAAAGCAATAAGGAACAATAGATCCAAACTCTTCATAAAGAATACCAAACACATTACCATGGTTGAGTATAAAAGATCAAGATCGAAAAATCATCATAATATCACAAAAATAAAACTCTCGAGACTCTGGTAAACATCCTAGGACTAGTTAACACTCTAGTCAACCCAAACCCCAAAACATAAGACAATCATACAGTTAATAGTGTAGTTTCATAGTTTTGTTTGAATCTGAAGACACATAGTCTAAGTTAATATTAAGGTTTAAGTTTTTGTTTCAATGTAAGTTTTCAAGCAGATAAGATTTACATTTTACCCTTACAACTTAACCCATTTCTTGTGTTAGAACATATTACACAATCACCCTTAACTTATGAGATTACAAGGATCACAATCAAATATCATAAAATAATTTAAAGAGAATTATTTATTAAATTATTAAAATAATAAGTATTGATTATCTAATAAAATAATTACAATTTTATTAAAAATCAAAATCATAAATAATAATAATAATAAAATAAATAAATTTAAACTTTATTAGATAATATTTATTATTAATTAAAACTTAATTAAACTAAATTAATTAATAAATACTAAATTGTAACAGTAATTATTAATTATTAATTTTTTAATAATTAATAAAACTATTATTAAAATGATTAATAAAATTTAATTTAATAAAAATGATTTTTTTAAAAAAAAATTTAGAAAACATAATTTTATTTTTTTAAATTGTGTTTTAAGGCCCACTGGTCAGCCATTAAAGGTTGCTGCCACAATACCTACTACGAGCAGTCACGGCTTAGATTCATTGTTGGGAGGGGAGGTGGGGTATGGGGAAACCCAGATAAACCAAGTGAATTTTTATTCTAAATTTTGATTTCATTTCAAAACTAATCCTTATTAAAATAACAACAATTCAATATTATAAAACGAAGGTTTCCTAATCTTTCAATCCTCATATATAGGTAGAATTCAATATGAATACCAGTAAACTCACAATGAAAGATTCATCACAAACGAAATTTGGAAAGTTGATTAACAAACATGATGTAGACAGGAATTTCAAAGAACATGATTCATTGTGCGAATAAAACACAAGATTCTACTTGAATTTGATGCTAATATGCAACTGCTCAAAGATTGTGAGAGAATTCTCTTTTCTCTCAAAACCTTCTTTCTGAAAATCCCTCCTCCAAAATCCCAATCCTTGTGAAATGAACTCTCAATCTCTAATAAGAAGTTCTCCCCTAAATTCGGGGCATTTATTGTGCAATCACGCGAGGGAACTCATTGATCACAATCTTTTTTAATATTTTATTACTTTGCGGATATTCAAGCACACTTTTTGCAATTTAAAATATCTTTATTAAATTCATTTCTCTTTTTCTCTTTTATTAATTTTCAAAGCATTTTTTGATAAAATATTTATTAACTTAAGTAATAATAATATTTAGCATTTATTTAAAAATGATCTCCTAAATATATTATTATTAAATTAAATTAATATTATTACGCTCTAAAATTAGAACTATAAATTTCTCTTTAAATTTAATTCTTTTATTTAATTAATTTCTCAATTAATTAAATATAATTAAATATTGAAATTATCTTAATAATTTTCTATTAAACTAAATCATTAAACATTCCTTTAATTTGACTTAATTAATAGAAAAATCACCAAAGACCCACAAGACAAAATATGAAAACCCATCATAAAATACAACATACAAGATCAAACTCAAGGGTTATAATCACGAATTTATGTCATATGACAAATTTGGAAGGGTAATCATCTCTGATACTTGTCCTAACTTCTAGGACAAATGGTTTTAAGGTTAGGATTTGGACTCAAGAATTTATATCCCCTCTCTTACCATTGAGATATTGTGATAAGGTATGCTCATCCTAGCAATTTAGGAAAATTGATACCCAATACCTGCAATCTGCATAAAATCCATGCATCTACAAACACATATATTGTAAACTAAATAGGCAATGGCAAGAAGTGGTGCATCGTGTAGATCCTGACTAGCAGGTGACTACAGCTCCCTTCCTTAACCACATCAGAAATGTCATACATAAAGAAAATATTCACGCACACCATACACATGTAGTATGGGGTATGTATCCATATAAAACTCGTATAAATAATATATCTAACTAATATCATTAAATAACTAAAATCACTAAAAATAATCATCCTCAAAGTATAATCATGCATAAATGAAGTAACTAGTACCAAAGTAGTCTCATCATATAATCAACTAAGAATGAAAAAAATATCCAATAATCTGGAAAATAATGTCATTGATCATCAAGTATAAACATAAATTGGCCTAAAAGAGTTTGGCAATAATAATTGAAAGGTAAACTAGGGGTATGCACTACATAAGGGTTCTGTTTTTTGTAAGAAAGCATTTGGTTGTGATCTCTTAGGAGTCCTTCATAATATCTCTTGCAGATTATTTTGTAACTAGTTGGATGAATGTTGTTTTGATTAGGTAAAAGCAGGTTTGAAGGGGACCCAAAACTGCAACCAAAAAGTAACAAAGTCAAGAACTAGTTTTACAAGGACCAGCAACCAAGTCAAATTGGTTTTACAAGGACCGACAACCAACATGATTCGACAAAAATAGCAGGGGCCAAAAGAATAGGAAGACAAAAAAAAAAGACAAAAACTTAAATCTGGTCTTTAATTTCACCAGTGATAAAAGAGCCTAAGACAATGACCTCTTTGAGAGAGTCATGAATGTTCTTCACAGGGAACTAGCTAGATGGATGTTATTGAACTAGCTTTGAATATTGAATAAAGGAACAATTCAGAAGCCCTTATTGTGTTCATTTTTGTTGTATGAGTCACTAGTTTGATATAACTCTTGTGATTTATTTCAAATCTCTAAGTTGTGTCCCAATCCTATCAGCAAGTGAATTTGTAATATTCATATAGGTTACAAGTTGTGAGTTTGTTCTTCTTCTTAGGTTGCTAAATGTGAGTGTCATCATTCCCCTCAGCATGTTGTTTAAAGTCTACCCTTCTAGTGAAATATTTATATATGAATTTTCTGAGGTCAATAATGTGTCCACCTCAAATTATTTAGAAAAGCTTCATCGTGTTAGGCCAACAATATTCCCATTTTATCATTTGGTGCATCACCTTTAGTTTAGTCATTTTTACCTTTCAACATTTACATTTCATGCAAGTAATCCTTCTATCTCTTTCCCTCCCAAGTTTAAATTTTTGATCGAATAACAAAAAGGTGAAGTAGCATAAGGAACTATCCTAGAACCCAAAGATTCACTCCTAACCCTGGTACAACCACTACCCATGAGTTTTTCCATGTTACTCGAAATGACTGAATTTAGGATTTAGTCAAGGTGCAACTTTTAGATATAACAGTTAGCATGGACTAGCTAGGAGCATATATTAGAAATAGATAATACTAAGAGGGGGGGTGAATCAGTATTTTCAATCTTTTTTCCCACAACTAGATATTATTAGTTACTTTAAAACATGCATAAGGAAGTAAACCAATAATGTTGACCAGTATAAACAACCATACATAAAGAGAGCTCATAACACCATATTTTGTTAACTAGGGAAACCTTGGCCAAGGGAAAACCCCAGTGGAGATAGAACTCGCAAGATGATTCACCATATAAAGAATCTGGTTAAGGATATTGACAATGTTAGGAGTCTATGAAGAATGTATAATGTCTCGAGTCCTTGTTAGGAGACTAGGCTTTGTTAGAAGCCTCAAACCT
This sequence comes from Cupressus sempervirens, assembly GCA_028749045.1. Classification (NCBI taxonomy): domain Eukaryota; kingdom Viridiplantae; phylum Streptophyta; class Pinopsida; order Cupressales; family Cupressaceae; genus Cupressus; species Cupressus sempervirens. Next base: position 591,291,542 of record CM053787.1, read on the forward strand.
ATTAGGAGTTGCTTCAACCCTATTAGGAGTTAGTGGATCATATACAAATGTGTGCAAGAAGAGCCCACTACCCTAACATGCAACTATACAATAAGTTCTTCAAGAGAATAGATATGCATACAATACTAGATCACTTGCTATACTTTGCAATTCTTCTAATTGCTAGTTCTTCATACAAGGAGTGACTATGCATATATCAATTTGCATCATATCTCGCATTATCAAAACATAACATTACTTTGCATCACATATCATAATATTGCATTCACATTTAACTTTGCAATTGAAGCTCTTTACTTATACCAATCATATCAATAAATTCTTCCTTAGTCATCTCACATATCATCCTTAGAGTTGTCTCATCAAGATTTAATAATTGAAATAATTCTTAAGTCATACAACTCAATTTTCTGACATGCTTTGTTCTGCACTGTGAAGTAACTGCATAGGTATTTCCTTCATAACTTGAACTTGGTTTCTCGTACAGACATGTGCACTGGTATGCATCATCAGAGTGATGTCATGCATCTATGGTTAACTGCGTAAGAGAATATTCCAAGAGAATATTTAGCTATCAATAAATCTCATCATGTTGTTGTAACATTGTCCAATACTTAGACAATTTTCCTTCACAAATAATCATAACTAAATTGCAAAACATATGTTGCCATAAATGACAACCACATATCTCATTTAATTTGACTGATTGGTCATATTTCCAATAGTCCCCACCTTTGGCATTGATGACAACATTTTGGGAAAATTGGCTAAGTCCCAAAATTTTTGTCATACCAATCAAGGTAAATAACCATACATAACGTAGTAAAACCATTATATTCATGTTTTGACAAAAATTACATCCCTTATAACTCTGATTACAAAGCTTGCTTAAAGAAAAGCTTACTACTATATGTCAAAGTACAACTATATAACTTACAATTACAATTTTCCTTATTTCTCCCCCTTTGACATCAATGACACAGGTGGCAACAAAAAAGAAAATTCTATCAAAATCTAAAAGTTACATCAAAATTTGGAAAAACAATCATGGAAGTTAGTCTTCAACTACGCAAGATGTTTCTTCCAATTTTCTTTCAGTGCATCTAACACACTTATTTGCACACATAAAGAATATGTGGCTAGCTTTGTTGCATTCAAGTCTGTGGCCACAAACTTGTCATATGAGGTCTTAGCTATCAAGCATCCCTCCAATTGATTTTGTAACAAAGTAATCTATGGGGATAAATGGTCCCTCAAAAGAGTAAATCTTTTTAGAGCTTTCTCCTTTTCTGCTTGTATATCTTGGATGCTGTCATGAAGTGCTTGTATTGTATGCTCAAAGGTTTATAACTTTTGATTCTGTTTCAGAAATTTATTATCTTCTCTTTGATTTTCTCATCAAAATTGTGAAGGTGAAGGCATGTCATGTTGCACTTATCATATTTTGTTTCCCTTCTTCCATGCTCTACCTCAATACCTTAATGCATACATTTAATGTTTCTATATCATTTCTTATATTTGTACACATAGTACTAAGAAGTTTACCATCATGCTCAGTCTGTCCTTGAATTTTAGTAACATTGGTAAGCATTGTAAACTCATTATCAAAGGTTTTTCACACAATTGTTGCTCTCTATTGAATGTCTGTAGATGTATCAATAGAGCTTACTGTCTTCTCCAATTTGTCTAAAACTAAAGTTAAAGTCTTCTCAATTGACTTAACTGATTTCTTCTTTTCAAGGAATTTACTTAAAGAAGATATAAGATTTTGTGCTTCATTTTCATCATTTGACTATATTTCTAAAGTGACCACTTCCACTTGTGTAGGTGATGTAGAGGGTTTCACTGTAGTTGTTGCTAAGGGTGCACTTGTAGTAGCTTCCTCTGTCATAGTTTCAAATTTCTTTTCAGAAATTACATCTTATTTCCTTTTCTCCTACTCTTCTTCTTCAATAGAAGAGCTACTATAGTCAACAATATTGCCAATAATGACAGCCAAAATCTTTGAATGGATCTTCAATTCTATCCACTATTACTTTTGTTTTATCTACTTTCATGGATTCACTATCAATGGTAATGTGTGGTGAATCACTTGGAATTGAAGTTTCAATTGGTTGCTCAGAACTGTGAGGTGGACTAACTGTTGTTACAGTAGGACTTGTCTTCTCTGACTATGCACTCTCCTTAGACTCCTTAGGCATAGTAGACATGTATGTGACTATTTCCTTTTGAGTTTCCACATTCACTTCTTCATAATTTCCTCCCATAAGAAGAATAGATCTCTTCTTATTTCTCAATAATGGTTCTATTCCTTTTAGAATTTATTTTATCTCTTCCTCATTATTTACTATTCATAGCTTTTTCACCATATTCATCCGTATTTGTTTATCCTCCTGAATTACTCTACTTTTTTTGTTTCTTAGTCTATTGTACAAATCTTCAAGTATTTGACCCTTTATGCTATCAAACCTTTTATCCTTCAGAATCATATATCTAACTACAACATTTTCTAGTTGTATGCACAAATCATAATACTTATTTAATTGCATAAAATTTTTGTCATTAATAATTTGCATATTGAGATTTTCTACCTTTGGCTTCCATGCTTTTCTTCTTGCTAAGGTCTTTGCTTCCTGAACTGTTGGCTCTACTGGTCTGTCACTAGATTCTTTTTCAGAATCTGAAGAATTGATTTGCAAGGTTCTTCTCTTCTTACTTTTTCCACTTATTGTTTGCTTGACTCTCTTCTCAGGAGGGGGTTTAGTTTTCTCAAACCTTGTGGACTTTCTTGGTGTTGATGCTTCCTCTATTTTCTTTGGTTTCCTCAAGGGTTGTTGCTACACAACTACTACATATGGTATTGCAGGTGCTTGTGCACTTGTTTGTGCAACTATGACCTCTTCAGTAGGTCTAGCAATTGTAATAGGTGTAGGGGTCAATAGTTTAGTTTGACCACTAGCCTTCATTTCTGAGGCTATCCCTTTCACCTCTTCAAATTCCTTTCTAGACATCCTTGATTCTTTCAAGATGGAATCAATTACTTTGTCTACTTTCTTCTTGATATCCTTGTCCATTAGATTTGTTTTGACTTCTTTAATCTTTTCAATATATGTACCCCATCTAGGGCATCTAGAATCAACTTCAGAGTGTAGAATTATTTGTGCATAGCCTTCAATTAGTTCAGCACTCATTTCATAACCCATAGGTTCAATGAACTTCACTCGAGGAAATACTACCTCCATGCATGTGTAATCTATTTCTACCGAGAAACATAGTTCATCCATATATTTTTCTATCAACGCAAGAGGTATACTATACCTTTCTTTCATTTCAGCTTGGAATGATTTAATCATTCTATCAATATCATTGTCCCTGACTACTTTTGATTTAGATTTGTAAACACAAATGATAGTTTGCATTGCGCACTCGCTTCCATCCCAATTTGAGATACTAGGAAACTTCTTTTCTATGTAAAAGAATATATGAGTCAGTAGGGATTCAAACCCAAGACTGCGCTCCTAGACTCCTTCATTTTTGATATGTTTTCAAACAACTGAGTTTAGATAATATCACATAGATTGACCTTTTCACCCTTTACTACCATCACATAAGTTGCATGAAGAAATTTGGCAGGGACTGAATCTATCCTACATCCATGGTTGAACTTATATCCTAAAATTTTACTGACAAGTCTCACTCCATCATCTTGAATGGTGTTGATCTTCATGTTTCTACCATCAAAACTTGTGTTGAGATTTGTTTCAACTAACTTGCACACATTCTTTATGTTCACGAGATTGCATCCTTCATTGCTCAAACCTATGACCTTGTGAATGAGGTCATTATCGATGCATATAATTGAATCTCCCAACCATAGAAGGCCATCATGAACTCTACTCAAAATGATTCTTGTCCATTCGTGGTTATCAAATTCTGTATAGAACATATGCTTAACTAGGTTAAGTTGTTCTAGGTATGCATATTCCGGTTTCAATGACAAATCATTGTTGCACATTCTCTCCAATTCCTTATGAGTCTCAGTATCTCCTAAGCTTTATATTTTATAGTGAATGTAACTTCATATGTCTTCAACATGAAGAACATTTTTTGGTACTTGAAAAAATGCTCCAATAGGATCATGAAGTAAGGAAACAAATGGGTGTTTCTTGAAGTTATGTCTACGTCTATCACTTATATTAAACACTCCTTGTGTTGCCATTACTGAAAATATGCTCAACAAATTTGAAAAATACCTCAGTTTTGCATTTTAGGGTTTTTAGTGATTACGTGTATCTACAAACTTCTTCAATACTTTAGATCTCTCTTCAATCTTGCACTTAAGATTTCACACAAGCAAATTATGTTCGTAAATCAATTTGTGTCCTTTAAATCTTTTGCAATTTGTACTTTGCATTAAATGCATATCTACCACCAATTAAAAATATTTTTTTTTTATAACAAAGAGGTTATTTTTCTTATATAACCTTATAATGGTCATATTAAGCAATGTGCACTTCATTGTAGACTCCTCTCAATGTCTAGTATATACTGCTAACTGTGCAACTTGTGATATTCTCTCTAACATCAGTTATTATTAACTGACACACTATTTTACTAAGAATGCTTAATTGACTTTACTATCTTATCAAGTACATTAGGATGTGCTTCTTCCTGAATTGTATGAGAAATTCCAGTTTCTTTTGCTTTTACAAATGTTTTCTTAAATTCTTTTGTCAGCTCCTTCATTCTTCCTTCAGACTGTCATCATTTCTTCTATTGTTCCTTCTACGTTTCTGATTCTTGTTAAGGTTTCTTTTATCCATTCTACAAAACTTTGTTGTGTGTCCAAAGTTATTACATAATTGACATACAAGTACATTCCTTCTTTGCTCATTATTCTGGTTGTTACTAGTACATTAGGCCCCCATTTTCGACCAAAATTTTTGACCAATGGCCTATTTGGGTTGTTAAATTCTTTTTTTTTGAAAAAATGGGCCTGATATGGTCAAAATTTTGACCAAATTTTGACTATGGTAAAATTGTTTAAATTTTGACCTTTAGAACATAAGAAAAAAGGTCACGACAATGTTAATTTTGTTTTGGGGCGCATCGTGACTGCAATGGGCGGGAGTTTGGTGCAAGGTAACCAAGAGAGGAGAAAGGAGGTAAGAATCTGGTCATAAGATATCATTCCAAGTTTTTTATCTATTAGAAAGTTGCAAAGGTGGATTCCAAAGCTATTGAATGCTTTTACATTTTCTCTTTCTCTACTACTCATCGCAATTTAAAAAATAGAGCCACTGTTAATTCTTTCAGGTCACAAAGTTTTTTTATAGATGATGTTTAGGTTTAAGGTTGGCATATATTTAAGTGCAAGGATAAAGCTGTGGAAAATTTATTTTTCTGATATAATGCACTATTCATTTTTTGTATTTCTTTTGCATGCAGGGAATCTCGAGATGTCTTGGTGTTGGAAAACTCTGGATTGGAAATAAAGAATGTAATATGCCATAGTTGCTCCCATTTTATTTTTCACTCAAATTAGTAGCATTACCTCTGATAGAATTTGATCTAGACCCATTCACACAGGTTTGTATCCATTTTACTTTAGATTACTTTGCAAGACATTAAACAAGAACTCAATCTTTGAGAGGATTAATTATTGTAGAACATCTGTATCTGCATTCCTTTCCTCTTCATTCCAGTAGTTTATTTTCATCTTTCTATATGGCTTGCATCCACAACATGACCTTGTTGAGTTAGGAGTCTTTTTCACTACTTCATTTAAAGAAGAAAGGAAGCTTAGCTTGCAAGTTTTCAAAAGAACTTCATTGTAGAGTTTGGAGCCAAAGCAATGTAAATACTATGAGGAAACTATACAAGATGCATTGTTATAAGTTATACAAGCTTTCCTGGTGCAATCTAGAAGTACCATTTTAAGGAAATTTTTCTCCAAAATAGAAAATGTAATGTAGTGATTCTAGCAGATGATGTGTAGATGGGTATCCTTGTGTGGGAGAAAAAAGAAGAAGAAAAGAAGCAATTTTCTTTATCATCTCTGGCTAAAGACGCAGCTCATACTCTTGAAGTTGTGTTATATTCTCTCATAGATAGTCCTGCTATAAATAATTATTCATTTTTTCCCTCATGCTTGTGCTTTGAATGATTAGGAGTAGTGTGTATCTTGTTGGTGTTTCAAACTGCTGAAACTATCAAGCAACAAAATGCTTAATATCACAGTGAAATGACTCACACAATCTAGGGATTAGCCAATTCCCAATATCAACTCTATGAATGAATCACTATAACCCAACTTCAACAAAACCAAATGATGGTTTCCTACTCTTCTGGCTCTGCTAAACCAAGGTAGGTATACCTAGGGATAATTCTAATGCAACTGTGTATGAAATTATCTTAGTTTCATTCTGATTCTCATCTGTTACCTTCACATACATACACAACTCACTTCAATTCTTCAATGCTCTCAAACTTATACACATCCCTTATCAGCAGATCTGGTCATAATTCTCCTAAAATTTACAAATATTTCTTGAAATAGCAGCTACCTAAGACTCTGGAATTAGATATAAATGAGTTGAGACCAGCATTTATAATTCTTGAACAAGATTGAAATAATTTTGATTTTATAAGATGACTTGATATGCAGCAACAGAATTCATCCTTGTTTACTTTTGATTTATAGGACCAATGCCTTATCCATTGGGCAAGAAATTGACTATTGGCAAGAGATCTAATTCAAATAACTTGTATAAGCATTAATCAACTGCAATCACCCATCTCCATTCTTATACAATATCTCTTTTATGAACTCATAAACCTTACTGATTTACTGAAGCATTTATATAATTGCTTGAATTAAAAGCAACAATAAATCTAGCATACAACCCATCTAGACTGCATTTAGCCAAATAAACCTTATTTAAATGACTTCAAAGTAAACAAACCCATAAAATGGAGACATAAATTGATGACACAGATATAGTGTAAATACCCTATTGTATTATCCTTTTCATATTACTAATACAATAACCAATAGAAAACCAATTGAATGCCCATAATAGATTTCCATTTATGTCATTTCAATTTTCTTATTAGAAAGTACAATGGAAGCAAACTCAAAACCCCTGCATACTATTGGATCGAATGTATATGTACTCTTCTTGAAAGAAAACAAAAAATTACACAAGTCTCGGACCATCACAATGCCTTAAAAACTCATTTATATAGATATGAGTTGCAACAAGCAAAGGGAAAATGTGATTGACAGATGTCCAAGGAACAAAACATTACACAAAAGACAAAAAGGTCACAACAGAATGCCAGGCATATCAAATATTCTTTTAGGTAGGTTCGTTCCTATTACTGTTGTACTTATCAACTTTTGATTTGTCTCTCATTGTTCTGGATCCTTAGAAAATGTGGTTGCCAGGCTAGCCAATGAGGGGTGATCTTGTGATGCCTTCAGATTAGTTTGTTCCTATGGGTTTTCACTGCTTTCACCTTGAGCAGGCACCATTCCCTTTTCACTTTCTTCTTCCTTCAATTCTGGTGTTGATGTGTCAATGACTTGCACCTTATCTTCTTGTTCCCTATCATTATCAAAACTACCTTCCTCCAACTACTGGTCCAAAGGAATATTTGCCATCCATGTGTTAAACTGTATGTCACCTGGCCAGCTGAACTGTAGGATATCATCATGTTTCTTTAATATATAATCAGCCTCCTTTTCAAAACCAACAAATTCTTGCCCCAAAGAATCAAAAAATAACTGGACTTTAACCAATTCCTTTGTCATGGTGGCCCACCAGGCATGCCCCTTTTCATTAACAACTTTATTTATCCTTATGCAGAAAAGGTCATCCAATTATTTACTCCATTCATCCTTATTTTTCAATTGGTTCTTTCTATCCAAAGCACAAGGAAACAAATCAAATTTTTTATTCTTGTATTTATTCAAATAAGAAACAATTTTCAGTTGTAAAGCAACTCTCCTGTTATCAAAATCTATCAAGTCATTAGCAATATCATATAATTTTTGAATATGGTCATTTGAAGACCTTATAACTGAATAACATAAAAGGGTGATTTCTTTTTCCCTTTTTCCCTACTTGTTAACAATAGGCTTGAGGATTTCATCATGGGTTTTCAATTGCTCCCATAAACTTAATACTCTTGCCAACTGATCAAAAAACAAGGGCCATTCAATCTTATCTACCAAATACATTAGGGCCTTTCTAAGCTTATCCTCATATTGTTTATTTAACTCTACATGTAAATCCCATAGCTTATTTTTTTCTTCTTCAAAATCCTCAGTTGTATAATATTCTGGCCTTTGAGGTGTGTTTGGTAGTTCTACAAGGGGGGTGGATTTAAAAGGTTCCACTGGAGGACGGGGGTATGTTATTCCTGGCCTTGTGGACTTCCCCATTACCTTGTTTTCAAGTTCAATTCTCCTTTTTACCTCCCTATTATAGGCCTCAAGAAGTGTTTCATATTTATCCTGTAACTCAGACATGGCTTGTTCCTCCTTCTTTGTAGTATCCAAAAGAAACTTGGAAGATTCCACATTTCAAGATGCTGCCTGCACATGTGAGGTATCAACAACTCTTCTCATAATTAAGCTTCCCATCAAGCCAGAGTCATCTGACTATGATGATGTGGGTCTGGATCCTCTTCTCAGTGACCAACTAACCAATGCAACTTTATCTTCAATGAATGCAGTGCCTTGAAAGTTCTCTTTATTCTGGTCTTGCAAAGTCAATTTATTTGAAACAAAACTAAAAACTAAAGCATCAGCAATATACCAATTTGGAAACAATAAAATGTTAGATGCCTTGACCATTTTCGTCCCTTCCTTAGGGGTTAAATTCTACGACTCTTTTATCATTTCTTCTTTAGTTTGGTTCTGAATGGAAGTTTCATCCATTTCCGGATGCTCTATTTTCATCTTTTTACATTTCTCCTCAAAAATGTTCATGTTTTCCCTCCATGCAAACTGCTGAGAAGCCCTAGATTTAACAAAACTATCATCAGTCAAAAATTTATGACTTGCCTACTCTAACACAGGGTTGAATTCCCTGCCACTATAATCTACTACAGTTAGATCCAAACTTGGAAGGGAAAGTTCTGGAGGGTTACCCTCATCTAATTCTACTTGAGTAATAAAAATACCTCCCTGTGATCCCATCTATTCGATATGTTCATGAATGAGATGTTCTTCTCCAATCCTCAGAGGGGACTAAGTGGGCGAATATTCCTCGACTTGAGACCTTTCTTCTATTATTACCTTCTGCCTCTTAGGACTAGGCTCATCAGGTCTCTCCTCTTGGGCTACACTAGTGGATCCTTTTATTTGTTTTGCCTTATCTATAGGAACCCTTTTATTCTGAATTATAGTATACCCAGGCCTCTTTTGTACAATTTTTTACCAGCTCTCACATTTGGGGTGAAAGCCAATCTCCTTATGACCTCTCTGGCCTTATCAGGATAGGAATCAATAAAAATTTGTTTCTTTTCATTCATGACTTCCATTATTTTAGGGAAGGTATTCATGAGTTTACTTATTTTTTCATCCTCTGTAATAGCATTATCTAAAGGATCATATTTATTATCAAAACAATGAATGATTTCTAAGACCCAGGAATAAACTCTTCACTTTTCCTTTTTAGTTTCCTACTCCTGCAATGAGAATTCATTCCTTATAATGTCCTCTAGATAATAAGAATCATGCTTGACCGGTCCCAACTTGATTCTATGCCTCAACATCTGATTGAAAAATCCCTTAGAATCACAAAAATGGGGATGAGAGATAGCCATCATATACTACTCCAAAATTTTATGCAAAAAGAGCCATCCCCCTTTTGTAATCACAAACTAATGGGCCACTGTGCAGGTAGGGAAAATTGACCCTAATTGCCTTTTCAACAAAAACATTTCTTCAACTCCCCCTAACTGCCACAAAACTTCAGCCACTCCTACCTTCAAAGGTACTTGGTAAGGCAAAACATGAGGACTCCCTTTAAAATCATATATTTTGAAAATAGTAGAAATAGAGTAAGGGATGATATCTCCCCAATTATGTGAAACTTTCAAGTCATGGGGGTTATCCATAGGCCTAATGAGGCCTAATCATAATCCATGAAAACACTTGGGACTACTAACTTTCCCAAATCAAAATTCCAGAGATTAGCATGCGGTGCAAACAACTTCCTTTCTAAAAACCACTTTTTAGACAGGATAAGACCAGTTTGAGTAGTTGTTGCATCCCTTACCCAATTCCCCTTGTCATACAGGCCATCCACAATTTTAAGCCTAGGGTTTAAGGAAACCAATTTTTTAACTTGTGCAGGCTCTATAGTAGACCCTAGGAGTAATTCTAATAAATCATCATTGACATTCCTATCCATATAGTTAATTTGCCATAAAATGGCTTCTTAGGAAGCATTTTAATAGTATTGAGAGAACTGGACTGCCACAGAGGTTATAGTATGAGTAATTACTTGACTTGCTGAACTTGTTCTTCTCTGAACCTCTGTAATTGATCTCGAACAACTAAGGAATAGTTTTCACGTTCTTACCAAGCTTAACATGACAAAATCAATAGGCTCTTGTGCTCAAAAAATCTGCAATCTTTGTTCGTGTGGGACTAGAATTAATGAAAATCTCTCGTATTATACTCTATTTTTTCCACACGTGAAACTTTCATTTATCATAAATACGCAGGACAGAAAAATACAGTGGCGTCGAATTTTCATTTTTAAACTTGCATTGTTGATCCATGAAAAATCCTACGACCTAGGAATGACAAATAGGCTGACTCAGCTTTCTTCTTAACACATTGGCAGTCAAACCAATGGCATACCTCCATCTGTACCTTTTCTTCAAGTTTGGTGCTTCAAACTGGGCCCACGAATGACCACAGACATGTGTCATCAACTTGCTAACTCGTTATACATAACTCTCGAGCACCTTTCCACAGCGAGCTATCGATAACCACTGATCTTACTTTAATCGTGTGGAAGATAATTGAAACAACCTTTAAGAACACAATGGTGGGTCCCTTGCTTGTTAACTCACTATACTTATTTATTTCACATCTCCTCATAGCGAGTTAACGAGCGTCGTCGATCTAGATTTGATCTTGTGGTCAGCAATTCATTGCAACAATGGTGGGCCACCACTTGCCAACTCGCTATACATAACTTCCAAGTACTTCTTCATAGTGAGCTAATGATGGCCTTTGATCCTGGCTCAATCTCATGATCAAAAATCTTTGTACTTTATACATGGGAAGTGGGTCCATGATACCGCTATCACTGAGCTGGCTCAACACACTGGCACATATATATATATTTTTTATCTGTTGATGACATCACATGTCTTGGGCCTCACCATGTTTATGACTTGCAAGTGGGTCTCTATGTCGCTACTGGCCAAAAAACCCAACAATTCGGCTAATGAGATGACGAGCTCTGACAAATCAAAGTTTTTCGGCTCAAAGATATTTCAATAGGATGCCACCATGTAATTTGATCTTCACATCTCAGCCTTATCATGTCACTCATTTGAGGCCCACCTTTGAGGATTTTTTAGCTACATTACAATTTTTTGAGCAATTGCTACATCGCTACCGGCATAAAAACCACAAATTCGGCTAGCGATATGGCGAGTTCTGGTAAGCACTTTAAAAACAATGCTCAGAAAAAGAAACTACAAAAGACAATAACCTACAGAGGGAAAAAAGTAAAACGTGCACCATATCTTCGTCGAGATCCTCAAAATTACTTTTGATCTTAGAAAGATGTCGTCTTTGGAAAATCTGGGCATTCGCTATATTGCCACCGGCAAGTCGCAAGTGTTTTTAGTTAGTGACTTGGCGAATTTCCAGATAAAATTAAACTCCGGTGACACCACTTGCAAATATTTCCATGTGCCTTTCTTCTTGAAACTGACTAGTCTGGGACATAGTACATGGTTAATAGATCTTCCCGCTAACACATTTTGTTGTACTGGACTCCACTTTTTAGTATCACACATAATTCTCTGATGGTCGCTACCTCACTATGCATAACATATGAGCATCTTGCCATAGCGAACATGCGACAATCGTAGATTCAAATCAGATCAGACAGAAAGATTAAAACCCCTTTTTCAAAAGACTTAACAACTGCGATCAAGTAGGCAAGAAAAGAATATTCGCTCCTTGTTGTTTGTTTGTTTTTTGTTTTTTTTTTGCACCAGGAAAAACTTAAAAGGACAAACCTAAGGCTTTTCACAGATTTTTCAAAGGTATCGAAATATACTATGCCAAAACCTAAAGCCCTATGACTTATTAGAAACTTCTCATCTGATTTTTTTTTATGATCCTAAGAAAATTTGATTCGTAAAAAATCAGACCAACATATTGGATGTACTCATTAAAAGATACTTTCTCCTTAATTGAGGGATCATTTTTGTACAATTTAATGTGAATAGCACACAAATTGTATTACACATTTATCTGCTAGATGTTGGGTATGTTGATTTGACATAATAAATTAGTGGTTGCTAGTTCTGACAGATTCAAACTTGTGAAAAAAATTCTAGAAAACATTTTTACTATCCAACATAGTTAACCTGAGAAACCAGCAACTCCATGGATATATCTACACAACCTCTATAAGTTTTTTATATGCATAGCTATGGGTATTCTATTTATATTTTTAAACTTAGTGCCATCGACTTAAGTAGTCCTTGATATGTTCTACTGATAAGTTAGTGAGTCACTACTGATATGTAAGACATGGAAACAAATAGATTCTTATTATGGGCTGGCGTATTTATTGCTTCTGGGTACTAACATACTGCAGATCTTTACTTTTGCATTAGAAACCTTGTGACTGTTAAGCAATACAAACTTAATAATTTTACTACCTGGATCAGTGGGATCAAGAATTCTTTCGAGCATAGATCTAGGTCATTTCTTGATTTCCAACTCTTCAATTATTTTTTGTCAAATTTTCACATAACTCTTGTATCACTTCCAGTCCTCTAGGAAAAGTCCTCTAGCCAAAGCTTTTTGATGTCTGGGTTTCAAGCTTGCATGCTTATCTGTTCAGTGAGATATATTATATGATCTTTTTCCTGCTAACATGATGAATTTTGAAGAATGCACTGGTTTAGGTCTAGCCCTTTTTCGTACTTCATTCCTGCATTTGTAGAAATGTTTCTTTCATACTGTTACTTGAATTTGTAATAGTAGCTTGGATAGTTATGGATATTTTAATCTGTAAAATATATACCCCCACTTGGGTCTACTCACCATGTCATCATTCTAGAAAGTTAATTTATAGCAAGGTAGTGCATTGTAACATTGTGAGGCCTTAGTTTTATTTTATTTTTTAATATAGAATTGCAAATAGACAATAGCTTGGGAATAATAAATAGTTTCTAGCTACTACTTCCAAGTTCAATGACCCTTCTCATGTTTGTAGTTGTATCTAATTCCAAGCACTACCCCATAAACTTACGAGTCAATAAAAAAAACTCATCAAATCAAGCTCAGTGTTATTCTCAATTATAACAACAACCATTTAGGCCAACTGTTCATAAACTACATATTGATATTTGGTTCAAACTCAATAGTTTCGATGGTGAATCTAATAATGTTTTATGGTTGTAGAAGAAGAACTCATTTTTAGCATATCCTTGCTCAAAATAGTTTCCACAAAAATTAAGATCCACCAAATATTCTACACCTCAAAATAGAAAACAATCAAATGACACTAGTTGTGCACACCATGTTTACTTTGGTTCTAATTATCTTCCTACCAAATAATAGTATAGGGCTTTTCTATAAAACAATGCTACTAGCTGCCACATTTCTAAAATGATCAACTGCATGCCACTATTGACTATACTCTTGCACCTGTGCTTGGTGCAAGCACTAGTATATAGTACTTAAGATACCACTGAATATCTAAATCATTATTTTTCAAAGAAGTTGTAAGGCATAATTCGAGTGAATTTAAATACTCGAGGCAATTCTTGAGTGCGGATGTTTCAATTCCTTAGTGTCAAAACTTGAATATATTTCATGCTTATCATTTCCTCTAGCAATTCTTACGTAAAACATAATTAAAATAATTGTTCCCTTTGACAGCGTCAAAGAGTGTATATATACAATATTTTTGAAGTTGTTTTTTGCTAAATGAACATTTTGTGATCAAGTCTTGTAAATATCTTGGTTTGTACAACTAAAGATTTCTTACTGGATTTGTACTAGTACCCAAGATTAACATTGATGACATTAGTAGAATTCCAATTTTTTCTCTTGTATTCCTATTAATTGTACTTGATTGTTGAATATGTTAAAGAAGAAACAAATTCCAGTTAATTTACAGACTGGAACTGACCTGAATTGCTTGATGTATTTTTTAAATGTTGAGATGCATATACTAAGAATTTTTTGTTGCTACAAGCCAAGCCGCAGCTGACAGATAGGTCAAAGCTTCCAACTATTGTGGATCCTATGATTAAAGAGTTGCTGAACTTGAAATATCTTCAGCAAGTAAGTTGCATGCAAAATATTTCTTTTGAAGGGAATTGACATTATTTTTAAAAATACATTCAGTTTATACAATTTTACTCATGTTTTGGTGGATAAAAACTTAACGTTCTTCCACATTTCTTGCCCATTTTATTTCATATCTGAAATAAGACATAATCTTGCCATTTTCCAATAGCTAAATGTCTTTAATTGTGATTGGAATTTGGCATAATTTGTATTTTTAAGGTTAGATTGTCAGCTAGTTCTGGTTGATCACCCTTTGAAAATTAGAGGTGCTAATCCTTTAATTGAAGAGAAAATTTATAGTGCACTACATATCATCACACTTACCCAAAAAAGTTGAGCCAAACATTTGATTATCTAGATTGAAAGTCATTGTCCACTTCATAATCTTAGCAAGAAGAACACCATAAGCGCTTGTGAACCAAGTATTTATGATGAAGCAAGAAGGAAAGAAAAATGAAAAAATTTGTTGAGTCAAGAGATAGACATTGGAAAGAAAGCCATTGATTATAAAAAGTATTAAGATCAAGTTTAAAAATAATGTTTTAATTGACAAGCACAAAGCAAGATTAGTAGCTAGAGAGCAACAAATTTTCCTTGTACATCCATGCACTATCTCCATGATTCCATGTTTGGTCCTTAGCCTCTTTGCAATAACCACATGATCGATGATTGCCAAATAGTGCCAACATACTATGCGGAAAGGCCCTTTCTAGATCATATTTCAATGCAACAATTTATCAAATGATGGCACTTTGAGCGGACAATGATCATCTTCAACCGTGTGACTTTGGCTCATTGCTTCAAATTTCTTAGAGGATATAGAAACTTACTGACTATAAACAACAAGTATGTTCTTAGAAAAAAAACCCATACTCATTGTAAACAACAGGTATGGACTTAATGCATATTTCATGAGTTGTGGTTCATAAAAACCCATACTCATTAGCTTGAATTGTTTGTTTAATACCTAATGCATTGAGGTGATGCTTACAATTTGAATTCATAATGACTATTTCTCATCAACTTAAATTGTTTGTTTAGTATCCATTGCATTGACGTGACACTTACAAGGTTGAAGTATTGCAACTTCCTAGAAGGTCTGCCTACTCAATTCCATGATGATCCAACTTTCCTTGATCCTTGGGAGAATGATGCAGGACCATCAAGGTCAAGGTTGAAGGCATGAGAAGACATTAAGGTCTCAAGATAACCAACATGACCATGTTAGAATAGTTGATGTAATAAGACCCTATGAAAGTCCTTTTTGATATGTTTGTAATCATTTTAGTTACATTTGAAAACATTAATTAACAAAAACCATATGTGCAGATATAAACATTAATCACAACATGTCCAATTTATTTGTAGGTATATTTTCTTGTGAAGAAAGACCATGCCTGACAATATGAACCCAGAACAAAATAATGAGACAATGGGTGCATTGTGGGTTCAGTTCCGAAGATGTAAGGGGTTAAAGAATCAAAGAATTCTAATCACAACAACTCAGAGTCATTGTAGGCAATATGGTCATGTTGAAGGGCCATGATTTTCATCCTTTGCTGAATGTGGATTTCCTACTAGAGGAACATGGAGGTGTGAATATCGAAGATGAGGATAACACTCCCATGGAAGAAGATGATAATGTGCCAGACGACATGATTGAAGAAGATGGTATTGAGGCAAGTGATGAAGAGGCTCATAATGATGGTACTAGCGAACCTGATAATAATGATGAAGATGGTCTTGATATTCCTTTACATGAGAAGGCACATTAGCCCTTATACGAAGGCTCCCAAACAACTTTACTGTCGTCTATAGTGTTGGTGAACTTAAAGGTTATGAATAGTATATCCAATGTAGCAATGTCACGTATGCTAAGGTATATCATTTTTATCATCTTAAATGTTAGCATACAATTACTATTCATTATATTAACAGTGCATATTTGTTTTTGTAGGTTGAATAGTGAGTTTTTGTTACCGCCATCAAACATTTTGCCTCGTTCGTACCGAGAATTATCTAACATTATGGATCAGATTGGAAGGAAGTATCAGACAATACATGCATGTCCCAATAATCACATTCTATATCATAAACAACATGAATTTGCAATAGAATGCCCTAATTGTCATGTTAGTAGATATCGGTTAGATCAAATAACAAAAAAAGTGCTTGACAAGGTTCTTCGGTACATTCCCATTATTCCATGTCTTGAATGATTATTCAAGTGCACTAGCTTGGCACAATTTATGGATTACCATGCATGCAATAGAAGTCAAGATGACATTATGTGAATGCTTGTCGATGGTTCTACATTTAAAGAGATAGAATAAACATGGTCACACTTTAAAGAAGAACCTCGTAATTTGAAACTTTCATTGGCGGTGGACAGTGTCAATCCATATGGAGATATGAGATCTATTTACTTAGTACGGCCTATTTTTGTTATTAACAATAACATTCCTCCTTGGATGTCCATAAAGAGGGAGCACATAATGTTGTCAATGATTGTGCCAGGTATTTTTTAATTTTATAGTTATCTAAATTAATTTATAAATAGTGCATGAAAATGGTTATAATAATTACGTAATGTTTATGTTCATTCAATTGCTAGGTAAATACCAAGTTAAAGATATGAACGTGTATATTGAGCCTCTAATTGACAATTTGTTGAAGTTATGGAATGGCATCACTGTGTATGACATCTCTAGACCGATAGGAGATCAACAATTTCAATTCCATGCAATGCTTGTATGGACAATACATGATGCCCCTGGGCTAGCTCATTTTTGCGGTATGTTATATTGTTAAGATTACATATT
Organism: Cupressus sempervirens; assembly: GCA_028749045.1. Taxonomy (NCBI): domain Eukaryota; kingdom Viridiplantae; phylum Streptophyta; class Pinopsida; order Cupressales; family Cupressaceae; genus Cupressus; species Cupressus sempervirens. The sequence goes on from CM053787.1 coordinate 591,308,939, forward strand.
TTTGGTATGTTATAATGCTTACACATTACTATCAAATGTTTAAGTTGCACGTGATCATTGTACATGATCCAATTATACATGATCTTTTAGGTCTTCAGACAAAAAGAAAATTTGCATGTCCAGTTTGTGGTTCGAAGATGAAATGTCATCATTTGAGAAGTTTAGGAAAGTAGGTGTTTGATGAGTTTAGACACTTTCTCCACCATAATCATAAGTATCAAATTGCCAAAAAAAAAAATTCAATGGGAAAGAAGAGACATCATCAAGGCCACGAAGAATGAAACCTCATTTATGGAAGTTGGAATATGATCGACTAAATCATTGAGGTAATATCCAATTTGTCATTCGAAGTTTACAATTTGTATTTTGATATTGTCTTATATTTACTAATGCTATAACTGATGCTCATGAAGGTCATCAAGGCATCAATGACCAACTTTCTAGAGAAATGAAAAGTTATCCTACTCAATTTAGTAGGTTACCATACTACAAAGATCTCCCAATCACGCATTTGTTTGATGCTATGCATAGTAGAAAGAATGTAACAGAGACACTATGAAAAATGTTGGATGGAAGGTGTGATAGAGAACAAATTGCTAAAATTTGTACTGACATTCATGAATCTAATCATGCACTAAAAGTTTTTATTGAATCAAATAGGAATGGAGACCGCATAAATACAAGTGCCTTTCCTTAGTTATTAACGGAGCAACAAAGTGATGCATTAAAATAAGTCATTAAAAAAACATAAAAAAAATCCAACAGGATTTGCTACAAATATAAGCACTCTTCTATCAAAGAAAGGTGATTTTGGGCCAGGGTTGAAGACACATGATTGGCATACCTTCCTCAAGGTAAGTCATGTTTTCTATTTATAGTATATTTGTAAGATTGAATCTACTACCAATTGTATTATTTAATAATATATTAAAATGATCATTTTTTATTGATTTCAGTTCGTCCTACCTCTATCCCTTCCACAATAGTTTGACAACAGTATTAAACAAGTTATATATGATCTTGAAAAATATATGATGTTAAAAGAGTATTTTTTCTTAGATTTGTAGCTTTTTATTTGAAATTTCCTGTATGTATTTTTGCGTGTTGAATCTCTTTTAAGTGGTTATCATCTAAAGAAATTGATAAAAAAGATATAAAATATTGGAAGAGAAAAATTTCACAGCTTATGTGTGAAATGCAAAAGTGTTTACCTCCAACATTTTTCAATGCTCAAGAACACTACCTCATACATCAAGTTGAGGAGATTGAATTGTGTGGACCTGTACAAGCTAGATCAATGTGGATGGTTGAGAGGCACTTGAAATTTATGAAGGGCTTGGTTCAACAAAGAGCACGTCCTGAGGGTTCTATGATAGAGGGATATATGATATACCAGACCATGGTGTATATTAGTGAATATCTTCCAAAGTTTGCAACAGGTATCCATGTAGATCGCATTTTGGATCCCAACTGTAATGACAAATTCAAAGGGGAGTACCTGACGGGGAAAGGTAGATTGAGGAGGGTGAGAGGTAATTATAAGTTTTTTTTTGTAATTTAACAATTCTTATCCATCATCAATATATATAAGTTGTTTCTAACTGGTGTAATTGTCTTCTTTATAGTTGGTCGTGAGTGGGATGCACTACACTTGTACATTGAAAACAATCTTGATTGGATGACAGTGTGGATTGAACAGTCTCAAGAAAATGGTCGCTCATTAACATGGGATGGTGTTGTATCATTGGTTAAAGAAGCTCATCGTAATGGAGATCTCAATGTTACACCAATGGTACTTGATCTAATGTATGGCTTAAGAGATACAAAGGTATGCATAAGATTACTAATCATGAGACATAATTTTAATATCAACTCACAAATCAATGAGAAGATTCTTGACATGTTTGAATAATTTCAGGTCAAACACCACAAAGCTATGTACTACCATGGCTATAAATTCTGCAGAAAAAAGTTAGATGAAACAAAAAAAACGTGTGATTCTGGGATAAGTGTTGTCTTTGCGGTCACCAATATTTCATCTAGAACTGACATACATCCTCAATAATCTAAAAATTGATACTATGGCATTTTAGATGATATACTTGAGTGTGACTTTGATTCATTCAAAATAGTTCTATTTGTCGTCAAATGGTTTAGGTTACGACTGAATCGAAATGATCCCAATAGGATTTTTATTGAACACGACAGTGGATTTACTATGATTAATACAAGGTCATTTGAGCCAGTCGAAGATGAGCCCTATGTTCTTCCAAGTCAATGCAAGAAAGTGTTTTACTTTGGTGTTCCAGACAAACCAAGTTGGTCATTTGTTGTTAGACATGACCCAAGAGGAAGGCCATTAAAGTATAATGTGATCGAAGAAGAAGATATTGAAGAAGCACAAGAGGAAGTAAATGATTATTAGGAACAACAGTTACCTAGTGATGATGAAGAAGAAGATGGTGATGATTTTGGTCATGCTAATGATAATGGCGATAATGATGATGATGATGATGCTGATGATGATGATGATCATGGTGATGAAGATGGTGATGATCATGGCGATGATAGTCATGATGATGATAGTGATCAAGAGGATGATGATGGTGATGAAGATGGTGGTGGTGATGATGATGATCAAAGTGACAAGTTCGATAATGACGATGATGATGACATGGATGAAGATCATGATGATTAATGAAATCTTTAGATACAATCAATGTCAACTATGATAGGGTCTTGTACGACCAAATATTTCTTTCCAAACCATATCTGCACATATAAACATTAAGTAGAACATGTCAAATATTTTTTTAGATATAAACATTAGTTACACTAAATTTTTAACTTAAGACAAATGATTTACATATACAATCTACTTTATTATTAATATTTTTTTTGGTAAGTCTATTACTTTAATTTTGCTACTGATTTTACTATTTTTTTTCACAGGGCGATATGGATGCACCATCTCAGACACCTTCAATAGAGGTAAACATTAATTATTGTAAATTTTAATGTTAATATAGAAACAAAAGTTCTATTATTATGTTCTTTTCTTTATGGCTTTGGAGTTATTTTGATGAAAGTATATGAATATTTGATGTCACAAATGATATGAAAAAGCTACAATGATCGCTAATCAAATGCAATCTAAAATACATGCATCATATCTACATGAAATTGGCCTTAGTACTGACCTTGTATTCATCACCCAAAAAATTACGCAAAGATACACTAATGAGCTTGTTAAAATTATCATCAAGGGTGACAGAAGTGAGGAGAAAGAGGCACTAAGAATAGAATTGGACCGCAGAATCCAATCTTTGAAAGTAAGCAGTAATAGAAGTTCAATAGATATTAATCTTTTATAGTATCTTATGGATCATGATCTCTAATTTTATGTGTTCTTGTATAGACATATGTGCCAGTTGCGAGGTCACATGGTGAACATGGTCAGGATTGTTATGCAGTACCTTTGTGTAAGTAACACTTTGTTTGTTTTGATCAACATTATAACAATTACCTCTTTTTTTTGTGGATGTTTCTCGCTAGTATCCCATTTGATATTTATCCATTGCAAATGTCTTTGCTAACAATATTCTATTCTTCAGCTCATGATGAAGTGCGGACTCCTCCTTTAGTTGGCGGTCCACTATTGTCTGCTGCATTGTCGACAACAAGGACCATGCAAACATCATCGTCTATGCCCAGTAGAACTGGTAAAACCTTGTTTTGCTATATTTTTTAATGTGTTATATTTTGTAATGTCTTTCTACAAGTTGATGAACAACGAAGTAGCATATTAGTGCTTAAATGATGTCTACAGAAGCTTGCATACACACAAACACATGCATACACACACCACACATGCATATATATATATATAGCCACACATAGAGAGACATGGACATAGGCAGGGAGGTAGACCAACAAAGAGCAGTACTACTAAAGCTGATCCATTTTTTGGAGCAGTTCGTGTGATTAGTACTGGATCGTATGGAGGGACATTATTGCTGAATAAGAAAACTATGTTTCCATTAAGAGAACGAAAGCTTCCAGGTGCTTTAAAATGGATATTATTTAAAGTGTAAATTTAGTTTACTTTTACATTACTCATTTTGGATTGATAAATCCTTTATGTTTTTGTAGGTAATAATGCTTTCTTTGAACATCTTTTTCATATGACATTGAGACTATTTGGACCCACCATACATAAAATGTAAGTAGTTTCATATCATTGCTACATAATTTTTGTTTTCTTCTATTTATTGTAATATATTAAAGTTATTAATCTAAAAATCTATTTGTTTTTAAAAAGGTGGAATTTACAAGCTGTGGAATTAAAAAATCAGCTGATTGCATCCATTGAGGAGAAATTTGGGAAAAACATTTTTGACACTGGCCTACTTCTGAAAAGAGCAGCAAAGCATATAAAGACTATGAGGGATCAATATAGAAGGGCTCTTAAGGATAACCCAAAGTACGATCATCCTCCTATGATTCCACTGATGGAGCGGATTGAAATAATAGAAGATGCAAAGGAGAAAAGGCTATGTGAAGATAGAGATAATGAAGCAGCACAGGGCAAAAAGAGGTATGTCATTATAGTATTAAGTACATTGTAATCATACACTAATTATTGATATTTATAAATATATAATCTAAGATGTTTGAAATTTTTCATAGATTGCAGGACACATCTGTGGCTACAAAAGCAAGAATAGAAAAGGTTGGCCAACACAAACTTGGCTCTGGTGGCTATATGAATCTGCAGTCTCAACTTGTAAGTAGAGCAATGAATTTTGTATTTATTTTTTTAATATAATGTTGCAAAAAGTTTTTTTTAATGAAACCATACATGGAAAACTGACGTTATCAAGAAAAAAACACAAGGCACAGATTTCAATGCAGAGGTCACAGATGAAGATAGAAAAATTGGCTTGAAACTAGGCTATAAAGTTGTGGTTGTACGCCTACGTGAAGAATCTGTAAGCCTTGCCCAAGAATCCAGTGCGCCAAATGATATCTCATAGGTAAATTGGTCAGATGAAAAGTAAATAAAATTAAATAGTTGAGAAGATTCCTTTTTGGTATTAGTTTTAAACGTAAATTGACTACATAACAATGTGCATAACATTTTACTGCAACCTTCATATCCTACCACAGAACCTGCTCCTGACGAAGGCCATGATGTGCATTATAGTGGTGGAGATTTTAATTTGTTATTGGAAATTAATTATGCAATTATGAATACAATTTAACATCTTCAATTGGAATTTGACATGTATCCTTTTTTTGAATATTTTAGAACATGTTGAAGCAGTGGACCATGTTCCAAGTGTTCAACATGTTGACGTAGTGGCAGATCAAAATGTTAATGTAGATGATGTGGCATTTTTAGGTAAGAAAAATGCATTTTATGTTGTACTCATACTTAATTACAAAATTGTAACAGTTAGAAAAAGAAAAAGAGTATGTCAATTTATCGCATTCACTTGTTCTTGCAATAGAGCCCCCTTTAGTGCAGCAACCTCTTGCTCCTCCAAAAAGAAGGAGCCATCATAATTTGACATTACACGTGCCAGAAGAGGAGGAGAATGAACTAGATATGGATGCTCCTATGAGTGCTTTTCTTAAGAGAGCTCAGAAAAACAAAAAAAAGAAATGATGTTTTAAAAATCTTCTTTGATAAACCTTGTTGGATAATGGAAGAACTTTGTTTTAAGTAATTTTGTATGAATGATGCATATTAATAGCGATTTTTAGTTTATGTTAATGAATATTGTTATGTGTTAATGAAGTTTTGATTAGTATTGTGTATTAATGAATTTTATATCATATTAATGAATGTTATGTGATTGTATTGATTGAATGTTATAGTTCATAAATGGATGAATGAATGAATGAAGTATGTAATTAAATGATAGTGGGTACTTTAGATTGGTGTTAGGGGGAGGGGGTGAGGCTAGATGAGCTTCCACCTTCACGTGGTTGGCCTTGTTAAGTAGAGAATATTATAGTATTCTTGAAACTAAGTGAAGCTCAAATTTGTTAAGTCTTCAAACACACATCCCAATTCTCTTTAACAAGACTGAAGTTTTTTCGCTTGTAATAGTCTCATTGCAGTCATCTTTTGGTTCCTTGAACATATAGTTCTTGCTTAGTTTAAATCCCAATTATTAGATATTTGTCCACATTGGAGTTAGTTTGGCATAAAAACCTGCATATTTTATTATATATATTTAGTCAACTGAAAGCAATGTAGAAAGCATCCACATAGTTGATGTCTAACAAAAGAAGATAAGATGCATATACTATTTAGCATGGAAATCCTTGTAGGTGAATTGTGTGTGTATGTATACACACACACATTTATGTATGTATGTATATAACTTCAAACAAATGTGTAGACTCAATTAGCAAGAGACACCAACCTCAAATCCTGCAATGCAGAAGGAACTGACCTTTGAAATGCAAAGTGTTTATAATGTAGGTATATTTTCCTTAGATCTCCTTCGAGGTCTTCAACGAATTTGCCTTGTACTTATGAATAATCCACCAAGATTTGAAATAATGTTTTTCAATAAATGCTCTAAACCTGGAATATACCTTCATAAAAATTCTACCTTAGATCTACTCATCATATTCAAAATAAGCCTTCACATGTCTATTCACTTAGGTCCGATTTAGGTCTTCCACAAATTTGGCTTATAATTATGCTCTTGAATCTCTTAAAATCTTCTTTGTATTCAAATGATATTTAATGAATTGATTGATACAAATTTCCTCATACTTGAATCCAAATATCATTATGATTCTCAAACATAACACAGACATAAAATCATTTTGGTTATTCGCTTGTTATACAAGTTAGTCTTATCTTTTTGGTTTTCACAAGTCATGCACTTATGCATCTTTGGGATATCCACAAGCTATTAGAGATCTTTGGATGGTTCATGTCCTTATTTTTTTTGTGTTTTTTGTAGGGTTTTTTCCATGAAGTCTAAGGACAGACATGTTGGATGTTTGTGATAGACATGTCCACCTATAAGAAAAGTATCAAATATAGAAAAAATGCAAAGAAAAGCTTGTAAGGGTTTTAGGTGTCTTTAGGCCTAGTACAGCTTGTAAGGGTTTTAGGTGTCTTTCGAAGGGTTAGTGAAGTTACAAAACTTTTGAAAAGGTTAGTGAAATATATTAAAGGCATATATGATTGTAAGTTGTCGAAGTTGATACTTTGTGTCAACTTAGACAACAAATTTCAGTTTATAACTGTAGACACCTAAATTTGATTACAACGCTTTGGTAATCCTATTTAATTATCTCTAAAGGCATCATTAATTAAATTTCTATTTAATTAATCCTTTTCCATCCCCTAGCTGATTAATTTAATTAATCATCTATAGTCCTAATTGATAAATCAAATAACCTATTATTTATCAATTAAATCCTTTTCTTCTATCTAATTCCAAAATCCCCATTTATCAAATAAATCTATTTGATAAATAAAACCCTCAAATCTAATAAGCCCCTAACTTATCCCTAAATCATCTTTTTAGCCTAATCCACCCCATCCACCCATACTAACCAAGCTTAGCTACTAACTCACCCACCCTAATGAATGCCATCCACTTGCAAATCTCTAACATCCCTAATCTAATCCTAAACCCAAGCCTAATCCACCCCCTAATGTTTTCACATTCCCTAAGAAAGCTTAAGACTTTCCTAAGCCAAGCAAAGTCAACAATCTCAACTCCCTCCAAAATATCCCAACCACTTAGCAAGGAATGCTCTTACAAAGGCCATAAAGACTCTTACAAGCCCATTCATTTCTCTTACAAGCCATAATGAAGGGTCTTTATGAAGATATTATCCCTTGAGCCTCCTTTCTTGACTCATCCTTATCCTTTCCTCCACCCACTCACCCTGTGACATGTGTCACTCCCTGATTGGCTGTAAGGAAGCACAATCCATGTGCTCTCCTCTCATGCAATCTCAACCCTCCTTAACCATTTCCCCATCCTTACATCTTAACCCTCCATCCCTCAAGCCCTTAGCCTATAAATTGAATCCCCTCCCAAGCCATTTCATCACAACCTGTAAGCCAAAGTTATAATGCTAGTTTTAGAACCAAAAGCCATCAACCATACCCTTATAATGCCAAATTGAGAGCTCTCAAAGCTACCAATTTGCCATTTACTCATCCCCACCTTTGAAGCATAGTTTGAGCATCTTGATCATACATCCCAATCCTTAGACTCATCTACCAAGCAAAGAGCTAAATCCTATTGGGAGAGTCCATTCATTTGGCTCATATTTTCAATTGGGGTTTCCTCTTTAGTCTCTCATTTATGTTATGGTATTTTAGTTTGTAAATGCTTTTGATTTCTTAATTTAGTGTTTCTAACATACTAATATAGCATATACATTTTGGCATGCCTGGTGGGACCCCACTATGGGTCATTTAATCATCTATTTCTATCTATATATTGTTTTTTTCTAATAATCTAATATTTCTTGTTGTTTGAGTGAGTTGTAGGGTTTAATCTTGTTCTTGCAGGTTAAAGGAAGCATTGGGGAGAAAAAACAAAACTTCAAAAATCAAATTCCAAAATTTTTTTGAAGAAAATCCGCGTGTTTTAAACCCAGTTCCGCATAGTGTCGTCTTCGCAGATCGACGTCTCCAACTGGATGACTGTCATCTCCAAATCTTGAATTGTCGTCTTCGAAGTGAATCCTGTCATTTGTGTAGATCAGCGTCTCTGAGTTTCAGTGTCTTTGCCTGGCTTTTGTCTTCATCTCTGCCTCTAACCATCATCTCCACCTAGCCGATTTTCTTATTCAAAACACACTCTATCATCTTCGCTGTCGCCAACAGTCAAACTGTCGTCTCTGCTACCACCAGCAATCAAACTGCCATCTTTGTTGTCGCCAGCAGTCAAACTATCATCTTTGCTGCTGCCAGTAGTCAAACTGTCATCTTCACCATCGTAATCTATCGACTTTCATCTCTGACGTCGTCAGCTGCCTTCTTCATCAGACTATCGTCTGCGAGTTTTGATGTCTCTGTAGATTAGCGTCTCCGCAGATCAGTGTCTCCAAATTTTGGCATCTCTGCCTGATGAAATATCGTCTCTGCCTATTTATGTTACATTTTTGTTTTAGCATATCAATTACTTTTAGTGGTTCCGTAGGATTTAGACCATTCTAAGCATTTTCACGCCTAGGAAAAACAACAAAAAAATTTTTAAAAAAATTTCCCATAGTTAAGCTTTCATTTTGGAAGATTTTGGGTGACTAATCAATTTGCTTTTTTTTTGTCTTATCGCAGGTTGGAGCAACAGATTTAATCATGTTTTTTAGGTTTTTCGTGGAATGAACTCGAATGGTTAAACACATTTTTCATTGAATGTATGTTGTTCAAATCACACTCTTGAATGTCATAGATTAAAATCAATTTTCCTTGGAATGCATGCTTAAAACAAAAAAACTCAATCTTGAATGCAAAAGATTAATTAACCATTGCAATATCTCACACTTCAATTTTTGGTGCATTAAAATTGAACAAAACAAATCTCTTTTCCACATGCAATTCAGGAAAAGTTTGATTTTTGGACATTTAAGAAACTTCGTTAAGTTAAACACAAATTTGAAAAAATCAATTTGAGTAGTTCCTTGGACTCACCTCTTTTCTAATCACCCATCAATTTAACCATTGGTTGCAATCTCAGCGCCATTTATGGGGATGGGTCTACTTGAAAAAGGTGTTAAATATTCCACAATCTAACTCACTCACTTGGTCTTTGAACGTTTGCTTTAACTTTATCAAAATTCTTAAATGACCAAAACTCTAAGACTAAATCGATCACATTTCAAAACTTGGATTTTAAAATTGAACAACTATTGACGTGGAGGGCCTCCGAGCACACGCTTGACAATCGAGTTTCACACACCTTTGTTTTGGGCTTAAAAAAAATCACACCAACTCTTGAATGCCTTAAAGAAAATTAATCGATACTTGACGTGGAGGGCCTCCTGGTGCGCGAGTTTACTTTCTTGTTGACCCTAACTCTTCTTCTTGTTCGCATTCTTCGATCGGTTTTTCTTTGTTGGCGCATTTCAAAGTTGGAATTGAACATTTTCTCTTAAACATGAGTGCTTGCAAAGTCTAGATCAATACACATAAGAGTCAGTTGGTAAAAGAACAAGCGTTCTTTTTAGCCCAAGGTCATCCAAGTCTTCTCTCCCCTTGTCGTCTTTCGAGGCCATCTTGGGTGCATAAGATTAGGATCCAAAACCTTGTTTCTCTTTTTAGGAGGCCTACTTGGGGATTTCATCACCCCTTGGGACGACCTCAACTCCAGCGTTCCGATGGAGTATAAAGATTGGGAGGTGAATCCAAAGACACCTCTCTTGGAATCAAGATTTTGTCACTCGGGCTAAGCCTCAAGGAACTTTATACCCTTGAGAAGTGAAAGAGGAGAAGTGGGTTACCGCTCCTCTCGGCTGTGTGACATCTTTTTGGTTTCATCTACAGATTTGGGCCTCACGTACCTCGGGTATATCGAGGACTCCCTAGCTAAACCAGTTGTTAGCCTTGCAGACAACCATCTAGGATGTTAATGTGTTTGAAGTGACTAATCGAAACATTTTTAAAACATACACACTCCTTGGCACAAGTATCACATTCTGAGAATCGAAAACTTCTATCTAGTTGTTTCTGTCTATTGCTTGATCTTTTACTTATTGAATGAATGTTTGCCAAATTTGGTCAATCCTAGCTTAGGGCACACTTAGCGTAGTCACTACCTATTCTAGAAGTTGAAAAAGTTGAAGAAAAACAACCGAGATCTCTCAAAACCAAGAAAATTCAAGAATTCATGTCAGAGCAACACAAACCCAAACAAAAGTTTCACAAAGTCAAACTCAAACCATCTCAGGCATACTAAGAACTTTTAGCCAAGAGAAAGGAACTAACACCAAGCCCTCAAATTGCCAAACTCCACAAAGTAGATGACAAAGCTATTGACGAAGCCCTTCAAGACGCTAGGTTAGATCGCACCATCCAACTTAACCAACATCTAGGAGTTAACAATGCTTATGCCTTACCAACTAGGCATGACTTCTATGATTAGACCCCCTTGTTTCTCCACATATTCTTGCATAAGCTTCACTTTAGAGTCATCCTTGTAGGTAAGCCAGCCATCCTTAGTCATCCCCTTAAGCATTTTAGCTCATCCATCTCATTTAGAACCAAACAATCTAGCCAGCAATCCAAAAAAGCTTCACATCCAAGCCTTCAAAATTGGTGTCACCTTGCCAAAAGTTTGCCATTCCTAACATCTTCCAAATCCACTAGCCTCACCAAGGTTATCCCTTTGACAGAGCTTTGTCTAGGGTAATCTAGCTTTGTCACTTGTTATCCCTCATCACCTTGAGCTAAAGATTGGGATCCATAAGTGGTCAATCTCGTGTTCTTCCTAAAGGATCATTAGTCTATCCTTAAGATGACACAATCACCATCAAGATTGCACATAGGAAAGCAAACCTTTCATAATTTGGCAACATATCTTTGAAGTTAGAATCCCCAACCCAATACTCCTTAGGTTTTGTCATGTAGCTTTGCCTCAACCTAGTAAATCATTTGCATAGAAAAGCCTTCCCCTTTTTGCATCCATCAGCATTGTTGCATCTCATCCCTAGGAAACATTCTACATTTTCATGCCACCCGTCACTCGCTTAGGCAAGAAGAAGAAGGAAACAATGGAGCCCTATCATTTGGATCTAACAACATCAGTCCCCTTGAGCACTCAACCATCCTTCATCCCAGATAATGCTATACCATCACCTACTAACATTGAAGCTTTCATGAACCAACCAGGAAATACAGTATTGGTGAACGCCATTATAAACAAAAACAAGGAAACAATCATGGCTAACTTTCAAAGGGACAACATTGGAGCCTTAAACTTTGGAAGACCTCCCCCCTTATTAGATCCATCTTACCCCTTGTTTGAGCAACTCCCACCACCCATAGGCTCTTATGATTCAAATTATCCTCAATATGTGCCAAAAGAAGAGCCTCAACCCACCCCATATGATCCAACAGACCCAAACATACTAGCCTCCACTCAAGTTGAAATCTCCCTCCCACAAGCCAATCCAGCCACCACCACTCCACCATTGGTCCATATCACTCCATCCCAAACCCCCTTTGCCCAAAACACCTCACCATTCACTCCCTTCACTATTGCTACTGCTGCTCCCCAACCTAGCCTTCCAAATCCACCCATCTCCCAAATCAGTGCTAGTATCTTTGGTCAACCTCAGCAATACATAACTGGGATGCCACCCATGGGGCCAAATAATCAACCCTTCATCACCCCCCACTTGTTTACCTCAGCTCAGAACACCATTCCATCATTTCCACTAGGTCCTTGGAGCTCAGTGCCATCAACCACAAATTCACAAGCTACTACCCTCACTCCACAAAGCTATCAAACCCCACAAGCTACTACCAATTTTTTGCCCAGCTCTCAAGTGACCCAAGCTCCTACCACCACTCTACCAAGATTTCAAATCTAGCCACCAAGCTATCAAACCCCATCAGTTCCATTTCCAAGCTTTCAATTCCCACCACCAACTAATCCATTACCTCCTATTACCAACTATTTTTCTATGCCACTTCTAGGAGGAAATCCACCACCATCAACCACCAATTACTTGGCCTCCTTTGCCATGCAGATACCTTCCCAAATGGGGGCACAACCCACATATATTAGTCAAACTCCTCAAATCCAAAGTCAAGTTCCACAAGCTCCCCGATCCTTTCCCCAAGCTTCACAACCATCTTATACCTTACCTCCACAAAGCAATCCATTTATCCCATAGCCAGCTTATGTTCCTCAATCCCAACCTCAAATCCAATATCAACAGCAAGCCTCGCAACACATGTAGCAATATGTGCCACCTCCACCTCAGCAACCCATCATCCACCATTCAGTTGCCCAAGCCATGTACAATCCCTACCAGCCCATACCTCAAAGCCATCCTTATTCTGTTGCCCCATCTAGCACATACCTACCTCAGGGCACTCCTACATTGGGGGCACCCTAGATGTCACCCATTAATTCAGAATGCGAGGCCATGAAAACAACTTTGAAGAACATCCAAGAAGGAAATGATCCAAAAACCTTCAAGTTTGAGAATCTGTGTCCTTACCCATTTGACAGAGCCATTACCATGACACCATTTCCCAAGCATTTTGAGACACCCAAATTTGACAAATTTAGAGGAAAAGGAGACCCTGTCACACATATCAAAGAATTTTACATGCACTGCCAAGAAGTGGCATATGATGATGTCTTCCTCTTGCACCTCTTTCCCAAAATCTTGGCTAGACCAGCTCTTGAATGGTTTTATAGAATACCATATGGCACAATTAAAAACTTTGCTGGATTGTCTGAGGCATTTGTAGCCCAATACGCCCATCTTGTTGAAACAGAGCTATCAGTAGTTGATCTTGTCCACACTAAGCAAAAAGGTGGAGAAAGCCTTCTCAAATATCTGCAAAGATGGCAAACCCTTACCACCCACATATCTTGCACATTGCCAGAGCACCATTTGGTGAAAATTTTTATTGATAATGCTCATCCGAGCTTGGCTCACCACATGACCATGAACTGTTTGCAGAGCTACAAAGATATCAAAGAGAAAGGAATGATCCTTGAGCAAGGACTCATTAAAGATGGTGTGGTCAAGATTTACAAGGAAGCCAACCAAAATCAATCACATTCCAATGACAAGTCTAGGTATTGGAACAAAAACAAGCATGTTGCAACAGATGGTGTCACTGACACTAGACATGTGAATATTGTTGGTCCTTCTCAAAACCAATCCAACCCACCATATTAACCAAACAATTAGCAAGCTATCAACTACCAACAGTAGAATAACCAAAGCTATCAAAACCACAATCCAAGACCCAACTTCCAAGGGTATAGCAATCAAGATAATGCCATCAATGTAGCTATAGGACAAAAGCCCAGATTCCAACCTGCACCTAGAAATTATACACCCCTTGGTGAGCCATTGGATGTCATTTTTGAAAAATTAGTCAAGGAAAACCTCATCAAATTTCCTCCTACCCAGCAAATTGACCCAAGCCAATCCAAAGCTGCATGGTACAAAGATAATGAGTACTGCAAATTTCATAGGGTAAAAGGCCACACTACCCTCAGATGCATGAAACTAAAAGATTATGTGTAGGACCTCATTGATCAGAAAGAAATCACTGTTGGTGTCCAAACCTCTCCCAATCCAGGCTTACAGATCTATCAAAATGCTTTCCCTCCTCACAACAACACCAACAACAGCCAACCAAACTACCAGCATGGGAAGAACAATGACCACACTTCATCCTATATAGACTATGGTAGCCTCATAGGTTGTATATCCGAGAAAGAGCCTTCTGTCAATGTTATCAATATCCAAGGACCAAACAATGAGTGTGCAGTCACCACTCGAAGAGCACGATTTAACATCGCAGGCCCACGCGTTTCACCAGCACCATCAGCTCCATCAAAAAGCCAGTACAATATCTTGGAACACCTTGGGAACATGCCAACCCAAATCTCCATTTTAGACCTTCTTCGCACCAGTCTTGTGTACAAGAACATCCTTGACAGTGCTCTTATAGAATCTCGTGTCCCTTTAGATATCAACGCTACTAATTTTCGTAATCTTGTTGGACACCTATCCTCCTCGTGTGCCCTATCATTCAAACCCATTGACATACCCGTGGTCGAGCCAGATCACACCTTTCTGCTCTGCATAGCCATCATGGTATCCAATTTTTCCGTGAAAAGAGTAATGATAGATAATGGATCAGCCTTGAATATTTGCACCCTAAAATTCATAAAATAAGCTGGGTATACTGAGGCAGATATCATCAGTGAGGTTATCACCATCAAAGCTTATGACAACTTAGAAAGAACCACAGAAGGAACTATTTTACTTCCAATTAAGGTTGGGCCAGTCATCCAAGAGACACTCTGCCATGTTATTGATCTAAACCTACCATTTAACATCCTCCTTAGTCGCCCATGGATTCATGCCATGAAATCCATTCCATCCACTTACCATCAGTGCGTCAAATTTTTGCATTAGGGCACTGAGGTAACCATCCATGCCGATTCAGAACCCTTTGCTTACTGCAATGCAATTGAAGCCTCATATACAAACCATTTCCCTGGAATTGATATCAGCATAGCCATTGCCAGCTCATCCCACACTTGTAATGACCCAAAAACCATCCTCGCCTCCAACCTGTCGACCATGAAGATCAATAACAAAGGCTGTGGAGAGTATAGTCTGTCAGATGCATTTGCTATTGGGGCACTCCCACTTGATCCACATGCCCATGAACGATTGACATATCACAAAGCTAAGGAGATTCCACCTCCTTGATACAAATAGTTTGGCCCAACAACCTTTGTATCCTCAAAAATCCCTCTTCATGAGGAGCTCACTCTGGATATCAATAATTGTTTACATAAGGATGCACCTCAAAGAAATCAAGCATGCCTTGATCACTTCAGCCAGAAGTATCCCCAAGAACATAAGCTCATCACTAACAAATGGAACTATCAAGGTGGTGGTCTAGGACCAGACAAAAGAGGCATGCAATGCCCCATCGACGCACGCAAGTGGGAATCAAAGTCAGGACTTGGCTTTGGCATACCCACAACTGGGGGCACCAATACGGACGATCATGCTTTTTCTAACATTCATCGGGACCTTGTCGAAATTGAAGACATTCCTGAGGAAGTTGAAAAGAGAGCCTACGACAATATCCTAGACCAAATCTCCCTAGGAGACTCTGTTCTCCAAGAACTATCCATCCATTTTATTGACCTCCACTCACCCATCCACAACTCATAGATTGGGACCAACCAAGCGTCATACACATTGATGAGTTCACATCAGAGGAAGCACTTCTAAGATTCATGGGAGTCGAAACTTCTCATAAGAAAACAAAGCCAGATTCAGCCTATATCTACAAGCTAGATCCCAAGGGGTATTTTGGAGAAAATCCCCAACCTAGTTCCAATACACCCAAAACTGGAACTAAGGTGAATCAAAGACTAGTTAAGGCAGCGAAGAGAACCCCTTAGCAAGAAAATCTAGAGCCACAAGCAGAACATGAGAATTTAGCATTGCCTCCTCAAGATAATCAATCAAAGGTGTCTTCTATTCTAATTGAGGATACTAGAGAAGTCAACATCAGTTCTTCAGAGATCCCCAAACTTGTTCACATTGTTGCATCCCTATCACAAGACCAAGCTGATCTGCTCTTTGAGGTCTTAAGAGAGAACATTGGCCGATTTGCATGGTCATATCAGGACATGCCAGGACTTGATCTAAAGCTTGTAGTTCATCATCTTGCAGCCGATCCAAAGATCAAGCCCGTCAGACAAAAGCTTAGAAAAATGCACCCCAAGGTGGCATTACTAGTCAAAGCTGAATTAGAAAGAATGTTAGCTGCTAAGGAATCTGACCTATCGACTACTCAGAGTGGATCTCCAACATGGTCCCCGTCACTAAACCTTCCGGTGACATTAGAATCTACATTGATTTCAGAGATCTTAACAAAGCTTGTCCAAAAGATTATTTTCCCTTGCCCAACATAGCTATGATTGTAGATCTTACAGCTGGACATGAAATTTTGTCCCTCATGGATAGATTTTCTGGGTATAATAAAATCAAGATTGCAGAAGAGGATCAGCATAAGATAGCATTCACTACCCCTTGGGGAACCTTTTGCTACAACATGATGCCTTTTGGCCTAAAGAATGCAGGGGCTACCTATCAAAGAGCTATGACAGCCATTTTTCATGATCTCATTCATTGCATTTTGGAGGATTATGTGGATGATATCTTGGTCAAATCTCATACCTTCATGGATCATCTTGCTGACCTAGAGAAAGTCTTTGATAGGTTAGCCAAATATCATCTCATGCTGAATCCCAAGAAGTGTGTCTTTGGGGTCACATCTGGCAAGCTTCTAGGCTTTATAGTTTCTAAACGAGGTATAGAGATTGACCCCAAGAAGGTCAAGGCTATCTTAGACATGCCTTCTCCCCAGACACTACTACAGCTTTGCTCTCTTCAAGGAAAGCTTCAATCTATCCGGCACTTCATCTCCCAGCTTGCAGATAAGTGTACACCATTTTCACATTTACTGAAGAAGGATGAGAACTTCAAGTGGGATCCTTTATGTCAGCGTAGCTTCGATCAGCTCAAGCAGTATCTCGCCAATCCCCCTATCTTGGTTCCATTAGTTCCTGGTCATCCCTTGATCTTGTACATATCAGCAATGCCTACTGCTCTAGGGGCACTTTTAGCATAGCTTGATGACTACGGAAAAGAAAGAGCCATCTACTACATCAGTAGAACCCTAGTTGGTTATGAATTCAATTACACTCCTATGGAAAAAGCTTTTTCTACAGTTGTTTTCTCAACTCAAAAGCTTCACCACTACATGCTAAGTCATACCATCCAACTAGTCTCCAAGATTGACCCTCTCAAGTATATGCTCTCCAGAACTGCACTTACAGGTCATTTGGCCAAATGGGTTATTCTCCTTAGCAAATTTGACATCCAGTATATGGACAGAAAGGCAATCAAAGGGCAAGCTATAGCAGATCATCTAGCGGATGCACCTCTAATAGATGCATAGCCTTTGATCACAAAATTTCTAGATGAGCATATCCATCTAATTGAAGAACAGCCCCCATGGAAACTTTATTTTGATGGCTCATACACATCTCATGGATCAGGGGTAGGAATATTGTTGGTCACACCTCAAGGAGATTAGATTCCAAAATCCTTCAAGCTACAATTCCCTAGCACCAACAATATAGCTGAATATGAGGCTCTCATAGCAGGATTAAAGATAGCTACAGAATGAAACATTGCTGAGTTAAAAATCTTTGGTGATTCTCAGCTCATCATCAAGCAAGCCCTAAATGAATATCAAACCAAAGATGAAAAGCTATTACCCTAAAAAGAGCTAGTTGATTAGCTAACCCAGCATTTTACAAAGCTTCATTTTACACAAGTTCCTCGAATACAGAACAAAGTAGCAGATGCTATGGCTACTATCGTCTCGCTCTTGGAAATTCCCCAAGTAGCTACACAGTATGAGTTTTTAGTCGAGCAGCTCCTCACACCCGCCTATGTGAATGAGGATTCAAACCATGTTTGTATCTTGGTTGGTCCCCAATCCCCTTGGTACCATGAGATTCATGCTTACCTTAACAATGATATCATATCCCCTCACCTCACATGTACCCAACGCTAGAACCTCATTTGAAAATCATCCTTCTATGTTATCATATCCAATACACTATATCGTCAAGGTTATCACGATACTCTCTCTCAATGTTTAGACCAAAATAAGGCCGTGATGGTGTTAAAAGAAGTACACTCCAGACTTTGTGGTGCCCACACGAGTGGTATTTTCCTAGCACGACAAATCCTTAGAGCAGGCTACTATTGGCCTACCATTGAAGAAGAATCCTCTAACTTTGTCAAAAAGTATCTCCCATGTCAATAGCACGCAAATCTTGTGCACGCTCCAGTGCAGGATCTACAGCCTATTGCACCACCTTGGCCTTTCACTTGTTGGGGCCTTGATCTAGTTGGAACTATCACACCCCTCTCATTTGATGGACATAAATAGATAATAACAGCTACAGACTATTTCACTAAGTGGGTGGAAGCAGTCCCCCTAGTCTCAGCTATAGGAGTTTAGGTCTCCAAGTTCATCTTGTACCACATTGTTTGCTACTTTGACATCCCATCCACCATCTTCATCGACCATGGAGGTAACTTTGAAAATCTCAACATAGAAGAATTATGCACTTCCCTCTGCATCCATCACCACTTTTCTAGCCCATATTTCCCACAAGGTAATGGCCAAGTAGAGGCAACTAACAAAACCCTCATCAAAATCCTAAAGAAAGTTGTCAATGATTCCGGCCGTGATTGGCACCTATAAATAAATCCAGCCCTATGGGCCTATCGAACCTCCTTTCGTACATCCACAGGAACAACTCCATACTCCCTAGTCTATGGTGCTGAAACAATACTACCCATAGAGGTTGAACTTCCCTCCTTGCGCATATCTTTGCAGGGGCAAATATCAGATGAAGAATATAGAGTAGCTTGGCTCACCCAGCTAGATCTCTTAGACGAGAAGCGATAACAAGCCTATGATCATCTCACAATCTATCAAACTCATCTCAAAAGGAATTTCAACAAGAAGGTGCTCCCACGACACTTTCAGCCAGGTGACATGGTCCTCAAAGAAAACATAAAAGTCCAAGAAAATCAAGAAAAGAAAGGTAAGTTTGAACCTACATGGCTTGGTCCTTATGTTGTCATTGCCTCCTTTGGCTTTGGAGCCTATCAGCTATCTACACCAGAAGGAGAACTCTTGAATGATCCTACTAACATCATTCATCTTAAGAGATTCTATGCTTGAAGATCCTTGGTATACCCAGCTTTTGAAAAATACAAAAAAATAGTAAAGAGAAATCAGCGTCCAATGGTGAAAACTTGGCAATTCAAGCGCCTTGGATAGGTACCTTGGTGAAAACTTGGTAATTCAGGCACCTTGTGTACTAAGACTAATCCATTATCTATCACTATCCTATCCCTCATCCATTTACCCACCATCCCATAAAACACCTTCTTGTTCCCTTGGTGTTCCAACCAAATATCCAAAATCTAATGGAGCTTGTAAATACCTCTTGTACAGCTTGTAAATCTTGTACCTCAGCTTGTATATCTTGTACCCCAGCTTGTAAATCTTGTATCCCCCCCTTGTATCATAGCTTATATATCCAAATCTTGTCCAAAGCTTGTACCATATTCTAGCTTATATTATATACCAAAGCTTGTATCCTAGTTTGTATCCTATCACAATGCACACAAAGAATCCCATTTTCACTTAAGCTTTTCGCAAACCATCTACCTATTTGCCTATCAACTATTGCAGACATCCCACCCTTCACAAAAATTTCCATCTCACAAAACCCAAACATGAACAAACCTTGTGCATTTGTAACATATCTTGGTCCATTAGCTTGTACATCCTCTTTAGCTTAGTACCATTGTATCTATCCATCTTTCATGTTAGTTCCTCCTTGATCAACATCTTGCACACATCGCACAACCCTTGGTTAGCTATTCCAATGCATCCTTTAGCTAGATCTCATGTCACCAAAGTGTTATCCTTCTTAGTTCAGCTTGTCAGACGCATCATTCAAATCCACCAGCTTAGGTGCTCTCTGATAGATCCTTGCGGGATATAGCTTTCCTCATGTCTGATCTTGGTCTGTTAGTACCTAATCCTACCCATCTCATTGGCAAACAGTTCTCTTTTGAATTTTTTCTTTCTTTTGATTTGGAATCTTCCTTTTTGGGTCTTGAAGTATCTTTTCCAAGCAATATTTTGTTCCCTCCTCAAGGTTGCCACGATCTTCCATATCATGGTATACTACGACTAGGGCAATCTGAACCTAAGGTCTTGATCAGGTCTTTTGTTTGTTTTTCTTTTCTACTTGTGGGTTACCCAGTGTCGGTTCCACTTTGATTCTTCTGAGATTCATGTGTGATGCTGGGGCAATCCTTGCATGTTTGTTTTGAGTCAGTTTGTCAGTCCTTTGGAAAATTGGTGAAAAGGTCTTGATGTTCTTGGTAACCTTGGCAATTAACCAATAGTCCTATAGCAAATCTAGTGCTCAACTACATGGTGGTACTTCTCTTTGAAGTATCCCCCTGCTCAAAAAGCTTCAATGGATTCCTTTCATCTCCATTATCCTCCATCCATATCCAGCATCTGTCTCTCCTACCCTAGCTTGTGCAACTACATCTCTTTGAATCAATCATCACTCTTAACTTTAGGGATCCACAATCCTAGTCTTAGGGATCCACCAATCCAATCAACCCACCAAGCCTCATCTTTCGAGATCCACAATCCTAGTCCTAGGGATCTCTGAAACCCATCTTCTGCCAATCTGACTCTTTGAAATCCTATTGCATCAGCTTTATAATCCCCTCATCCATCTCCCTATCCTGGATTCCCTTTTATAGCGCTCTACTCCTTCATCCTCCACCTTCCCTAAAGTCTTAAGCTTGCTTTACTCTTGTGCCTCTGATTTTTCCCCTTTATCGTTCTCCCTTAGTGAGATTTTGAGCTAATTCAGCCCCTTCTCTTTGCCACTCTGAGTCTCCTTGCTTATACTAATTTCTTGTATTTTTCAAGAAGTCATCGAGCCTCATTTCTCTCTCTGCTGCCTTCTTGAGGGGGCATCATCTAAAGTCTAGTCTCTCCTCTTCTTATCCCAGACTAGGGCAACCTTGTTGCTAAAACATCTCCCTCATGTCGTCTTCATTCAAACTTCTTTGAAATAGTGTTGTCTCAACACTATGCCAAAGAGGGGAAAAATGTAGACACCTAAATTTGATTACAATGCTTTGGTAATCCTATTTAATTATCTCTAAAGGCATCATTAATTAAATTCCTATTTAATTAATCATTTGCCATCCCCTAGCTGATTAATTTAATTAATCATCTATATTCCTAATTGATAAATCAAATAACCTATTATTTATCAATTAAATCCTTTTCTTCTATCTAATTCCAAAATCCCCATTTATCAAATAAATCTATTTGGTAAATAAAACCCTCAAATCTAATAAGCCCCTAACTTATCCCTAAACCCTCTTTTTAGCCTAATCCACCCCATCCACCCATACTAACCAAGCTTAGCTACTAACTCACCACCCTCATGAATGCCATCCACTTGCAAATCTCTAACATCCCTAATCTAATCCTAAACCCAAGCCTAATCCACCCTCTAATGTTGTCACATTCCCTAAGCAAGCTTAAGACTTTCCTAAGCCAAGCAAAGTCAACAATCTCAACTCCCTCCAAAATATCCCAACCACTTAGCAAGGAATGCTCTTACAAAGGCCATAAAGACTCTTACAAGCCATAATGTAGGGTCTTTATGAAGATATTATCCCTTGAGCCTCCTTTTTTGACTCATCCTTGCCCTTTCCTCCACCCACTCACCCTATGACATGTGTCACTCCCTAATTGGTTGTAAAGAAGCACAATCCATGTGCTCTCCTCTCATGCAATCTCAACCCTCCTTAACCATTTTCCCATCCTTACATCTTAACCCTCCATCCCTCAAGCCCTTAGCCTATAAGTTGAATCCCCTCCCAAGCCATTTCATCACAACCTTTAAGCCAAAGTTATAATGCTAGTTTGAGAACCAAAAGCCATCAACCATACCCTTATAATGCCAAATTGAGAGCTCGCAAAGCTACAAATTTGCCATTTACTCATCCCCACCATTGAAGCATAAATTGAGCATCTTGAGCATACATCCCAATCCTTAGACTCATCTACCAAGCAAAGAGCTAAATCCTATTGGGAGAGTCCATTCATTTGGCTCATATTTCCAATTGGGGTTTCCTTTTTAGTCTCTCATTTATGTTATGGTATTTTAGTTTGTAAATGCTTTTGATTTCTTAATTTAGCGTTTCTAACATACTAATATAGCATATACAATAACTAATTGGTAACAGTCAGATAGTTAGACAGCACTGGTTATTTACTGTTGTTTGGTTATTTAGAAGGGATTTGTCAAGTGTTTGGGGGAGAACTAGAGTTGGGGTGGTGAGACAAGGCATTGTGAAAAAATTATAATCAATAAAATAATCTTGTTCTCTAAAATTCAGTCTCTGTCCCATGGAACAATGAGTTCGTATGATGTATCAAATGCATTTATACTAATATTTAATGTGAGAACATTTTATTATTTTTTTTATCTTGTCCACGCATTCTTTTAATTTTTATTGTGGGTTGAGTAAGGAATAATAGACTGGTGCATTCAAACCAGTGACTAGTTAGGGATAGTCAACTGTACTTATTCTGAAGTTTCCAATGTAGATTCTCTCCTACCACCTATAGTCACTGTTATTGGTGGGAGACAATGAGGTTGTGATAATTTATTTGTACTATATTAACCAAATGCAGGAGAGTCAGAAAACTCGGTGTAAGTGCAGTGTTGGATGGTAATTGCTGATGGAGGTTTAGCCTGGATTAGACACCAGTCTAATAGAAAGTGGATAATTTCATGTTTGAAGATGTTTGGGGGGGTGAATCCTTCATGTTTAGGGGGTGTCTCTATTACCAAAAATGAGACAGTAGAGCACTACTAGTGTTATGATGGGCAAAATATATCTTTCATTGTGATAGACTATTTCTAAGTCATTTGTGTTGTTTCTTGCTATTGTCAAGCAGTCTTTGTTTTCCTTGAGACCATGAACAAAATTATCTACCATTTTTGCTAATGATAAATTTTTTAATTGAACAATGATAAAGTTTATTATTGACTTGTTCAAAAAATTTAGTCGAAGGTGTTGGAATTGATAGTGAACCCCAAGCTCCTAGAAATCACCTACAACCAAAATGCATGTTACATCTGTGTCTAAGAGAGAATATGATCCAAAAAGAATGCCTACTTTGGTGATTTGGCTATTATTGCAGCACTACAAAGTGCCTTATAGTGTTTCTCATTTTCTTAAATAATAGGCAATTAGTTCATGATTTCATCATATCTTATTGTGGAACAACTCCAAGAATCTTGGGTAAATTGCTTGCTATAAGACTTTCTTGTATAGGACACCCAATAATGTGGGTTGAGTGGTGGGCACAAAGAGGAACACGAAAGGATCTCTACAAGTGCACGGTGCAGTAGAATTCAAAAATGAAATTGAAGTGTTCTCATATATTCATTATAAGAATCTAGTCAGGCAAATTGGCTTTCATCTCCATTCATGATGGAACTTACAATGATGTATATCCACAACAATCTTTAACTTCCAACAAACAAGTTAAACCTGAACATAAGCTGTTTGAAGACCTGGTTGACTTTGCCAAGGCAAAAAGTAAAACTTCACCTAGTAAAAGCGAAAGTTTTTAAAAATTAGAGGTTGTTCTCTGGGATGGTTTGTACTACATATCTTCAAGTAGCTTGCCACAAGTGATGGTTTAGGTGTAGCATCAATTTTATTGAAGCCACTGTATAGTCTTTTGTTCAATTGAGGTTTAGTATTCATTATGTGTTATATTATTCCTAGTGCACTGCAATTTAATTTATTTCTTGTTACTTTTTTTTTTCAAATATAAAATTCCTTTTGAAGATTTGTATATTGAAACAAACTTATGTTCTTACCTAGAAGGTAAATGATTTTAGTAACAGTGCCAAAAGATCCATATATATATATATATATATATATATATATATATATATATATATATATATATATATATATATATATATATATATATTGCAATGTATTGCTGAAGCTTGTTCTATTTCAAATCTCAAGTAGTGTGTGAGTTGTTGGTGTTTCAAACTACTGAAACTATCAAGCAACAAAATGGTTAATATCAGAATGAAATGACTCACACAATCTAGGGATTAGCCAATTCCAAATATCAACTATATGAATGAATCACAATAACCCAACTTCAACAAAACCAAATGATGGTTTCCTACTCTTTTGGCTCTGCTAAACCAAGGCGGGTATACCTAGGGATAATTCTAATGCAACTGTGTATGAAATTATCTTAGTTTCATTCTGATTCTCATATGTTACCCTCACATACATACACAGCTCACTTCAATTTTTCAATGGTCTCAAACTTATACACATCCCTTATCAGTAGATCTGGTCATAATTCTCCTAAAATTTACAAATATTCTCTGAAATAGCAGCTACCTAAGACTCAAGAATTAGATATAAATGAGTTGAGACTAGCATTTATAATTCTTGAACAGGATTGAAAATAATTTTGATTTTGTAAGATTATTTGATATGCAGCAGTAGAATTCATCCTTGTTTACTTCTAATTTATAGGACCAGTGCCTTATCCATTGGGCAAGAAATTGACTATTGGCGGGAGATCTAATTCAAATAACTTGTATAAGAATTAATCAACTGCAATCACCTATCTCCATTCTTATGCAATATCCCTTTTATGAACTCATAAACCCTACTAATTTATTGAAGCATTTATATAATTGCTTGAATTAAAAGCAACAATAAAACCAACATACAACCCATCCAGACTGCATTCAGCCAAATAAACCTTATTTAAATGACTTCAAAGTAAACAAACCCATAAACTGGAGAAAGAAATTGATGACACAGATATAGTGTAAATACCCCTTTGTATTATCCTTTTCATATGACTAATACAATAACCAATAGAAAACAATTTGAATGCCTAGAATAGATTGCCATTTCTGTCATTTCAATTTACTTATCAGAAAGTACAATGGAAGCAAACTCAAAACCTCTGCATACTATTGGACCGACTAAATATGTACTCTTCTTGAAAGAAACAAAAAATTGCACAAGTCTCGGACCATCACAATGCCTTGAAAACTCATTTATATAGCATGAGTTGCAACAAGCAAAGGGCAATTGTGATCTGACAAGTGTCCAAGGAACAAAGCATCATACAAGGGACAAAAATAATCACAACAAAATGCCAGGCGTATCAAATATTCCTTCAGGTAGGCCCGTTCTAGTTTCTGTTGTGAATCATCAACTTCTAATTTGTCTCTCATTATTTTGGCTCCTCAGAATACATGGCTACCAAGCTAGCCAAAGAAGGATGATCTTGTGATACCTCCAAGTCAGTTTTCTCCTCCAGGTTCTCACTGCTTTCACCCTGAGCAGGCATTATTACCTTTTCCCCTTCTTCTTTTTTCAGTTCTGGTGCTGAGGTGTCAATAACCTGCACCTCGCATTCTTGTTTCTCATCATCATCTGAACTGTCCTCCTCTAACTGCTTGTCCAAGAAAAGATCTGCCATCCAAGTGTAAAATTGTATATCATCCGGCCAACTGAACTATAGGATATCATTTTGCTTTTTTAAAATATAACCAGCCTCCTTTTCAAAACCAACAAATTTTTACTTCAAAGAATCAAAAAATAATTGGACTTTAACCAATTCCTCTGTCATGGTGGCCCACCAAGCATGCCCCTTTTCATTAATAACTTTATTTATCCTTGTGCAAAAAAGGTCATCCAATTCTTTACTCCACTCTTCCTTATTTTTAAATTTCTTCTTTCTATCCAAGGCACAAGGAAATAGATCAAATTTTTTATTCTTGTACTTATTCAAATAAGAAACAATTTTCAGTTGTAGAGCAACTCTCCTGTTATCAAAATCTGACAGGTCATTAGCAATATCATACAATTTTTCAACGTGGTCATTGGAAGACTTTATAACTGAATAACATAGAAGGGTGATTTCCTTTTCCCTTCTTCCCCATTTATTAACAATAGGCTTGAGGGTATCATCATGAGTTTTCAATTCCTCCCATATATCTATTACTTTTACCAATTGATCAAAGAATAAGGACCACTCAATTTTGTCCACTAAATACATTAGAGCCTTTCTAAGCTTATCCTCATACTGTATATTTAACTCTACATGTAAGGCCCATAGTTTTCTCTTCTCTTCTTCAAATTCCTCAGCTGTATAATATTCAGGCCTTTGAGGTGTGTCTAGTATCTCTACAAAGGGGGTGGATTTAAAAGGTTCCACTGGAGGATGGGGGTATGTTATTCTTGGCCTTGTGGATTTCCAGATTACCTTGTTTTCAAGTTCAATTCTCCTTTTTACCTCCCTATTATAGGCCTCAAGAAGTGTTTCATATTTATTCTCTAACTCAGACATAACCTGTTCCTCCTTCTTAGCAGTGGCCAACAGAAACTTAGAAGAATCCACATTCCAATATGTTGCCTATACATGTGAAGTGTCAACAACCCTTCTTACAAGTATATTTCCCATCAACCTAGACTCATCTAATTGTGATAGTGTGGCTCTAGATCCCTTTCTCAATGACCAACTAACCAATGCAGCTTGATCTTCAACGAATGAAGTGCCTTGGAAGTCTCTTCTATTTGGGTCTTGCAACTCCAATCTACTTGAAACATAATTGAAAATTAATGCATCTGCAATATCCCAATTGGGCAATAATAAAATGTTAGATTCCTTTATCATTTTCCTCCCCTCCTCAGGGCTTATATTCTGCAATTCCTTTATCATTTCTTCTTTAATTTGGTTTTGCATGGAAGTTTCATCCATTTCTAGATGCTCTATTTTCATCTTTTTACATTTCTCCTCGAAAACGTTCATGTTTGTCCTCCATGCAAACTGTTGAAAAGCCCTTGATTTCACAAAATTGTCATTAGTCAAAAATTGATGACTTGTCTGCTCTAATACAATTAGTCAAAAATTGATGACTTG
The DNA here is from genome assembly GCA_028749045.1 of Cupressus sempervirens. Lineage (NCBI taxonomy): Eukaryota > Viridiplantae > Streptophyta > Pinopsida > Cupressales > Cupressaceae > Cupressus > Cupressus sempervirens. The sequence continues at coordinate 591,336,357 of CM053787.1, forward strand.
TCTACTCTAACTATTGTTAGATCCAAACATGGGAGAGGAAGTTCTATAGGGTTACCCTCATCTAATTCTGCTTGAGTAATAAAAATATCTCCCTGTGATCCCATTTGTTCAACCTGTGCACCAGTGAGCTGCTCTTCTCCAATCCTCAAAGGGGACTGGGTGGGTGAATATTCCTCATCTTGAGGCCTTTCTTCTGTCATTATCTTTTGCCTCTTAGGACTAGGCTCTCCAGGTCTCTCCTCTTGGGCTATACTGGTAGATCCTATTATTTTTTTTCCCTTGTCTATAGGAACCCTTTTATTTTGAATTATAGTATATCCGGGCCTCTTTTGTACAATTATTTTATCAGTTCTCACATTTGGAGTGAAAGCCAACCTCCTCATGACCTCTCTGGCCTTATCAGGATATGAATCAATAAAAATTTATTTATTTTCATTCATGACCTCCATTATTTCAGGGAAGGTAGTCATGAGCTTACTTATTTTGTCAGCCTCTATAATAGCATTATCCAAAGGATCATATTTATTATCAAAACAATGAATGAATTCTAAGACCTGGGAATAAACTCTCCATTTTTCCTTTTTAGTTTCCTGCTCCTGCAATGAGAATTCATTCCTTATAATATCCTCTGGATAATAAGAATCATGCTTGACCAGTCTCAACTTGATTCTATGCCTCAACATCTTATTGAAAAATCCCTCAGAATCACAAAAACGGGGATGAGAGACAGCCATCATATACTGCTCCAAAATTTTATGCAAAAAGATCCATCCCCCTTTTGTAATCACAAATTGATGGGCCACTGTGCAGGTAGGGAAAATTGACCCTAATTTCCTTTTCAACAAAAACATTTCTTCCACTCCCCCTAACTGCCATAAAACTTCAGCCATTCCCACCTTCAAAGGAACTTGGTAAGACAAAACATGAGGGTTCCCCTTGAAACCATAGACTCTAAAAATAGTAGAAACAGGGTAGGGGATGATATCTCCCCAATTATGTGAAACTTTCATGTCATGGGGGTTATCCATAGGCCTAATGAGACTCATTAGTACCCTAGGGATTCTAGGATTGTCACTCAATATGAGGCATCTCAATTTAGTAGCAAAATATCTATCAAATCTTACAAAACTAGCATTACTTGCATCCCAGGTCATATCTGTACTCCACAACTGGACTGGCAGTATTTCCCCATTCTCCTCTCTATTTAGTTTCATCTCATTATCAAAATATGTCACTCCTTTGAACAAAAACATATGCATTAATAAAGAGTAGTGACCAAAAAAAAATTCCACCTTGCCCTTCGCAATCCAAACTAAACCAATGTGAATTTCTTTAGCCAAAAAGGAAGCAAAATAAAAAATAACATCTACAGCGAAGGAAGCAATCTGAACCATCATGTACATGAAACCAATGGGCATAAATTCTTGCCCATCTTCACCAAAAACTCGGCATAAGGTCCTGTATATCTCTATAGCCCGAGAAGTGAAAAGACTCTTCTTAAAAGGCTCTCTAGAGGTTGTAGTAATTACTAGAAAAGTTCCTATTGTACCAATATGTGCCCTTAGTGCACCTCCCCTAATTACATCCTTCTTTGCTTTATATTCATTCTCTAATTCTAGTAGATTGATTTGCACATGGTAGTCTGATAATGGTTCCAGGTGAAAAACCTCTCTAATTTCTTCAAGAGTAATTGAGACCAGAGGCACACCATCCTTTATTCTTACAACCCTAATGGCTTGGTCATAATTCTTAGCAATGGCTTCAAGCAAATCATAATCCATGAAAACACTTGGGACTACTAACTTTCCCAAATCAAAATTCCAGACATTAGCATGCAGGGCAAACAACTTTCTTTCCGAAAACCACTTTTTAAAAAAGATAAAGCCAATTTGAGTACTTGTTGCATCCCTAACCCAGTTCCCCTTGTCATATATGCCATCAGCAATTTTAAGCCTAAGGTTTAAGGAAATTAACTTTTTAACTTGTGTAGGCTCTATAGTAGATTCTGGGAGTAATTATAATAAATCATCGTGGACATTCCTATCCATATAATTAATTTTCCCAGACAATGGTTTCTTAGGAGGCATTTTGACAGTATTGAGAGAATTGGAATGCCACAAAGGTTATAATATGAGTACTTACTTGACTTTCTAAACTTGTTCTTCTCTGAACTTCTAAAATTTCTCTCGAATGACAGAAGAATAGTTTCACGTCTTTACCAGGCTTAACATGACACAATTAATCAGGCTCTTTTGCTCAAAAAATTTGCAATCTCTATTTGCATGGGACTGGAATGAATGAAAATCTCTGTGTTATACTCTATTTCTCCCACATGCGAAGCGTTCACTTATCATAAATGCATCGAACAAAAAAATAGAGTGGCGTCGCACTTTCTTTTTTAAACTTGTGTTGTTGATCCTTGAAAAATCCTACGATCTGGGAATGACAACTAAGCTGACTCAGCTTTCTTCTTAATACATTGGCAATGAAGCCAATAAAACACCTCCACGTGTACCTTTTTTTCAAGGCTGGTGCTTCAAACCGGGCCCATGGATGACTACAAACACTTGTCATCAACTCGCTAACTTGTTATACATAATTCTTGAGCACCTTTCCACAGCGAGCTAGTGATGATCATTGATCTTACTTTAATCGTGTGGTAGACAATTGAAACAACCTTTAAGAACACGATGGTGGGTCCATTGCTTGTTAACTCACTATACCTAATTTTTGCACATCTCTTTATAGCGAGTCAATGAGCGTCGTCGATCCAGACTTGATCTTGTGGATAGCAATTTTACTTCAACAATGGTGGGCCACACTCGCTAACTTGCTATACTTAACTTTCGAGCACTTCTTCATAGCGAGTCAATGCCACCCTTTGATCCTGGCTCGATCTCATGATCAGAAATCTTCGTACCTAGTACACAAGAAGTGGGTCCATGATATTGTTGTCACTGAGCTGGATCAACATGCTGGCACATATATATATTTTCTAATCTCTACATGACATCACATGTCTTGGGCCTCGTTGTGTCTGTGACTTTCAGGTGGGTCTCTATATCGCTACTGGCATAAAAACCAACAATTCGGCTAGCGATATGGCGAGTTCCGACAAATCAAAGTCTTCCTGCTCAAAGATGCTTAATGGGATGCCACCATGTAACTCTATCTGCACAACTCAGCCTTATCACGTCACTCATTTAGGGCCCACCTTTGAGGATTTTTCAGTTACATTACCATTTTTCGAGCAATCGCTACATCGCTACCAGCATAGTTTCCAACAAACTCGACTAGCGATATGGCGAGTTTCGATAACCATTTTTAAAATGACACTGGCTAAATCACCACGATAATGCACTGGCTAGCCAGTGCCATTACATTTTCGTCCGTTAACTATCTAGAACAAAATGTACTCTAAATTGCCAAACGTACTCTGGCAGTCCTATTTGATCCAAACGTACTCTGATAGTGAAACACAATCCACGTTGTGATTTTAAAATATCAAATATTATTAAAATTTTGATAATGACTGTTGACTATTTTAATAGTTTAGTAGAAAACTTTCAAAAGAAGCGAGTTTATATATTACTATTTTTTTTAATTAATAGTTTATACATAAAATGATGGGGTACGACCATCGAAATATTTATGAAAGGTAGAGTAGATAAAACATTTCTTGTAAATAAGTTATTTAGTTGAAAAATAAGTGTGCATATTTGTGTATTAATTTAGTCCATTCTCTTTGTAATGTTGCATGTTTTAGTTTCAATTTTTTTATAAATTATAATAAATATTTAGCATCTAAGATAAAATTAATTCAATTAAATAATGAGAATATGCAATAATTAGTATTGTAATGATAAAAATGATTTTTAATTTATCTTTATATTAATTTGAGCTACTCATTTTTTTATTATGTGAATAGTTATAAATGCTATAATTTGTGTGTTTTTTTTTTGTAAATTGATAAATTATATATATTTATTATATATATAAACATGTATATTATCTTAGTTTAATTTATTTTCTTATAGTATTTGAATATTAAATCAATTAAAAAAATCTCTATTAGTAATCTGATATAGGGTTCCTTACTCCTAACATTTTCTACTAACCATTCCTAAACTATACTATAACTATCCCTTACATCTTGCTTTACTTCTTACCACCCCTTATCTAATTTTACCACTAATTCCCTATCCACTAGCCATTAACCCTTGTATCCTTTAAAAAATAACAATATTTAAGCCAAATCTTTTATTTACTAAATTTTACTTTACTTATACATCTCCCCATACAAACAACATTAATCCACTTAATGTCCCTATAATCCCAACCTGACGCCAACCTTCCCAGAATTCAAGTGACATGGGGTCAAGTGAATCATTACTTTTTTTGGTTTGTGTTTGATGAAATTGACTTACTGTAGGGAGGTTTGTCAATAAATATATGATAATACTAAGTCCCATAAAATACTTGAAAACTTCATCCTTAAAATCATTCACTACACATCCATCTCACAATCTATGCATGTAAACTAAAATACCAAATTAAGCATAACTATTCATAGCTTGAAAGTAAATAAACATTCACACATATGACACAAGATATGATTACCCAAAAACCCTCTAATGAAAAGGTAAAAATGGGGTGGGGATGACACCCATACATCTTCACTACTACATTTATAAAGTATATCCAATGAATGTTACAATGTTTGATCATGAAATATTATCTACCTTGTTAAAGGTATGCCCTGTTAAAGGCTTACAAAGCCTATTACGTCTTACCCTATTAAAGGATTTCAAGACCCTATTAGAAGTGTGCCTAGTAAGAGGACTTCAACTTACAATGAAGTAAGCACCCTATTCAAGGATTTATCTCAGCATGTTAGGACTACTCTGTTAAGAGATTTAAATGATTCACCTATTAAAATGTCTCAACAATGATCCTTTGTTAACACTCTACTACTTGATGTTAGATCACCTCTTTGCATGTATTCTTGATCCTTCTTTGATTAGATGTATCTCTTCTATCCTCTAACTCCTTTACTATGTTCTCCTCTAACATATTCTATAATTCATGTCTCTAGATCACAATTCCTTAGTCACACCTTGATTCTCTTTTTGCATCCACAAAATTCTCTCTCTACTCATCTCCTTACTTACATTCTATATTAGGGTTTACCCTCCTTATGAATATCTTGGTGACTTAGGGTTAGGTATGAATCAACAATTGTGATTCACCTATTTCTTAATCCTTCTCTTTTTTCTGATTGGTTGCGTGTATTGTATTGGGATAATCAATCAAGATTCATTCTTATCATCTAGGATCTCAAAATATATCCTTAAGTTGGTTCCAAAATAATTTACATAAGAGTTTGTGCCATTACAAACAACTATGTCAAAACTATATAACTCAACACTAGAAGTCCCTGATGCTCAACATCAACTACAACTTCAATGCTAGAACTCAACATCTGAATAACTCAACATCCTTTGATTACTCAGCTCTTGAATCACTCGACATCATCTATCTACTCAACACTTGAGTGGATTGGCGCCAACTATTTACTCAACATACACTAAGAATGTCACTTGATATGCACTATCTGACATGTTATGCTCCAAATGTATTACTTGTTCGACATGAACTAATCTTGTAAATGACTTAAGTGTATAAACACTCATATGTCAAAACCAATTTGGGATTAACAATCTCCCCCTTTGACATGAGAGTAAAAAACACTTGGTCATGCATGAATATCTTTAACTTATAAGCATAACTTATATAATCACCATCTTTACTCGGTATAATACAAATTTTCAAATTTTCAAAATTTTGCAAAACTTGACTTTACTATCATACCTCAAAATCTTATAAATCCCCTTGAGTTGATTATTATATCTTGAATCTTGAATCAATACTATTGCTAAGTAAATATGCATATGCTTTACTTTGTTTATGTCTTTGACTCCCCATTTATTTTGTCTCCCCCAAAACTGTATCTATTCATCACTTGGAGTCAATGTCACTAAAAAACTTATTATGCTCCCCCTTTCTTATTTCTCCTCCTATCTTATTACTCCCCCTTTTTTACACTTATGTCAAAGGGTTATACCTAAATAGTGTGTTTATCCAAAAATGATTTATCGATCTCAAGTATTAGCTTCAAAGCTACATCCCAATTATCACAAGCTACCTCCAATGGTTTGATTTGGATGGCCAAGTTAGCAACAAGATAAACTAAGCCTTCTAGTATAGAAAGATGGGGATCTTTTTGCATTAGTGTCTCTACAAAGGCTAGCTCCTTGTGAAGTATTTCCATGTGTGGGGTCAACATGGATTGGATGCTAATCAGTGTGGCCCAAATATTTTCTTCTTGAGCATGCAGGTCAACCAATTGACCTTGGAAATTCATCAAATTCTTGAAGTGCTTCTAACTCTGAGCTAGAGAATTGGGTAGAGTAATACCTATTAGCTTCATTTTTGCCTCCAAATTGTCAATATGGCACTATACTTCTTGTGTGAAAAAATTTGTATCACACAAATTGGTGTAAAGTAAGAAAATATTCTCTAAGATTTTATTTACACTTTTAGTCTTGGTTGCTAACTCAACCTGACTAAGTGAAAGAGAACTTGATACCTTGTCATTTACCTTTCCTTGAAATTTTTTGTCAAATACCACATAAGAAATCAAACATGCTATATTGACATCAAATATACATACAAGTATTGATCCAAACTTGCATTGTGCACTCTTGGTTTTCATCATGGCTCCCAATTTTTTTAATAGTTGTTGCAATTGAAGCTTGATAAGGTCATAAGTACAATCCTTCTTCACTATCTTTTATCCTACATCAACATCAATACAAGGTACACTATTCAATCTTCTTGATTGAAAGAACTTATGTGCAATAATCCTTACTGCAAAGAAAATTAGGGGATCTATGATAGTATCCATTGTCATTCCTCTTTTATTCCACACTGCCCCTATGTTTTTCTCAATAACTTCTTTTGCATCACTCCTCATGGTTTTAGGTCTATCTAGGGTTGAATACCCTATTACCATTTGCACAATATTCTTGGTTATCTTGATAGGTCCATCTTCTAGCCATACTGAGTTATCATGAATTTTGATTAAAATAATCTTAATCCACTTAGTCTTGAAAATATTTGGAAAATCTAGGGCATGATTAACACTTTTATTTCTACAATTTTGTATTTCTCCTTTAGTATTCCATTTTCACATAGTTTTCCATATAGGTCTTTGATTTCCATGTCACCTATGCTACCCACCTTGCATGTGAACAACATTTCACATCTTGAATCATTAAGACTTGTGGTGGTATCATGGATAACACAACATACAGATCTTGTTTATATGCAATATTAGGGATTTCTTTGAAATTTGGTTGTCTAATCTTATTGTTAATTAGTTGAACATTCAAGACCTCCTTTCCCTCTTTAACCTCGGTAGTAGAAGAACTAGGCACCATAATTATCACCTATGGTTTACAGAAATTCAAATAGTGTAACTCAACATACAATAAATACCTTCAAAATTTTGATGAACAATGTTGAATAGTAGTTGAATTCACTTTGAAAATGTTTACAATGATCTCTTCAATTTTCCTTTAGCTCTTCATTCTCTCTCCAAATTTGAATGATGTCAAATGAGTAAAAAATTGATCATATAGACCTCAGAACTTTGTAATTAATGCCCAGTCCTTACACAATTGTAAGCTCGGGTTTAATAGAAACTTCAACTCGCTCAGCTTCCATAAAGTTTACTTCTTGCTCAGAAACCACTATGAGATTGGTCAACACTATCACCTATAATAGCTCAGTATCAACTAGATTTCACTCGACAACTTAAGTGAAAATTTTCATGCTTGACAGTAACATGAAAATTGAAAAACTAAAAGATTTCTTCAAGATTCTAAACAAAAATTTGTATCTTTCTTCATGAAAATATAATCTTTTGAAAACTAAGTCTTTGGAAATAATTATGATATATTATTTAAATATCAGTCCCACACATACCTCTTGATTTCTTAGTTGGAGGTGGTGTCATCAACTGACCCATTGGGTGAAGAGATCCCATCAGAACTTGATGTGCTGCAATCTTCCTTTCTCTTCCATGTATTTTTCATTTCATCTTTGACATTCTCAACATTTGCCTTTTCTTTGCCTTTGTTGAATCACTGCTTGGCACTTTTGACCTTGTTGGGCAATTCTTACTTATGTGACCAATCTTCAACCAACTAAAACATGCAGTTGACTCAACCATTTTTTATAGTCACTTCTAAAGTGTGTTCTTATGCAATTCTTAGGAACATGTCCATACTCTTGATAGTAGTGACAACTATACCTAGTATTGTAATCCTAATTATAAGATTTTCCATTGTGATTTACCTTTGTCTATTTGTTTGATGACCACTTAGGCTTGGATCTGCACTCATATGCTCTATCTCCATACTTCTAATAGTTAGAGTATCCTTCAAATCTTTGTGTGCTCAAGGTCTTGGTTTTGCATTCATGTGCCTGATGTCCTTGTTTATTGCATTTGTGGCAGTGACCCATGAACTTCTACTTAGGATTCTAATTTGCAGTCTTGCTCTTACAAATATTAGTAGTAAACTTGTAATAAATTAAATTTTAAATAGGAAATTAGAATATTTGGCAATAATTTTAGTATTATGAGTTGTTAATGAGTAGTATCAGATTTTAGATAGGGAAGTTTATTATATAAATTTATTTTTAAAATAATTAAATTTAATTAAATTTAATAATTAGAGTATAAAATAAGTTTATTAAAGTTTCAGCTAAATATTATATCATTTTTTATTAAAAAAACAATTCACATAGATTTAGCATAGTAGTTCTCCAAGAGTTTATATCAATTAAATTTTAGAAAATTTATTTCAAAAATTTCCTATTTAAAATTTAATTTATTACAAGTTTACAACTTCACTATATTAATTATTAATTTTTTTTGATAAAATTTAATTGAAAATAAGAATTAATAATATTTATATAATTGTCAAAATATATTATAAAGGTAAATAGATAAGTAAATTTATTATTGTGTAAGAAGAGATAATTATATGTTGAATTTGATCTATAAGATACAATCCTAAAAAATAAATTAACAATGATACTATTTAATAATACTAACACAACTATAATTTTAAAGCAATTATATTTGATTCCACTAAAAAATATATATACTAATTAACATCATTTAAACTAACACTTTATTTAATACAAAACAAACAACTCTATTGCCAAATATCCTAATTTAAAAACATACTAAAACCCTAAATTTTTTTAAAACTATTTAAAATCTGATACTACTCATTAACAACACATAATACTAAAATTAATAAAAAGTAAAAATAAAAATTAAGACATTAACACTACTAACTTAACTTTCAAACAATAAATTTTCAATGTTTTAAAACATTTAAATTAAACTACCTAACAATTAAAATCTAAACTTTAAACTTATTTTAAATAACTAATCTATCTTTAAACTAAAACTAAATTAATTATCACAAACAATAAATTTAATTAAGAACTAAAAAATAAATTAAATTTATACTAACTTAAAATTAAACTAATCTAATACTAATTTAAATTTAAAACTAATCTTAATTTAATATTAATTTAAATAATTTAAATAAAAACAAACTAACTTAATTCTAAACTAATTTTTAAAAGACACATTAATTAAATTATATATATATAAATAAAAACATAATCAAAACTAACAAATATATATATATATATATATATATATATCTATATATATATATATATATATATATATATATATATATATATATATATATATATATATATATATAAACTAACTTATACTAAAACTAGAACTTACACTATAACCCCAAACCCCTAACACTAACTACCCACGACCACAAACTTCCAACTTCCAACCACGTGGGCTCAGGGCCCCATAAATATTTTTCCCCACCCTCACACTACCCTAGGCCTATTTAAAAGGACACAACCCAAAATTGTGCAGGGCAGTACATTTTGTAGGAGCTGACGGAAGTAAGGGAGGTAACGGCACAAGCTATTTAGCCGGTGCATTTTCATGGCTATTTAGCCAGTGCCATCCGAGCATTCGCTATATCACCACCAGCAAATCGCAAGTATTTCCCGTTAGTGACTTGGCAAATCACCAGATAATTTTGAACTTCGGTGACACCACTTGCAAGTTTTTTCCCACATACATTCCTTCTTGAAACTGACAGGTCTGGGACATATCATGTGGTCATAAGATCATCCCGTGAACACATTTTGCGGCATCAGATTCCTCTTTTCAGTATCATAGGTAATTTTTTGTTGATCGCTATCTCGCTATGCGTAACATATGAGCATCTTGCCATAGCGAGTATGTGACAATCGTGGATTCAAATTGGATTGACGGTAGGACTAAAACCCTTTTTCATAAGACTCAACCATGACGTCCAAATAGGCGGGAGACAAATATCCATTCTTTGCCCCTTTTTTCAAAAAGAATTCACGCCAGGGTAAATTTTAAAAGCCAAACCTAGGGTTTTTCATAGACTTTCAAAGGTATCAAAATACACTAGACAAAAACCTAAAACCTTATGACTTACCAGAGGATTCTCATCTGATTTTTTTTATGATTCAAAGAAAATTTGATACGCAAAAAATCAGACCAACATGAACATTATCTTTTCTTATCATAGTATTTGTGGGAAGTAATTGCCTATGTGGCCTTCCACTATTCTCTTGTTCACAATTTGATTGTGGCATTTTGTTCGAAGCAAAGCTTTATAATTACAAATCTAGGATATTTTAATAGATCATTTACTTGTGTGATGGAATAAAACCCATTTTGGTGCCCTAAAATAAGATAACTATATATAGAAACTCAATCATTGAGACATTTCGTATGGACTTGAGCTATCTTGATCTAGGCTCAGATCTGTTTCTATGCATTTGCTATAACTATTTCTCGGCTTTAATCTACAATGTGAGACGCTTATTTTGTTGGCAGGTAATTTAAATAGGAAGCATTTTCTACTACTAATGTCTGAGAGTTTGTTTTATAAATGATATCTAAGTTTATTATTATCAATATGCATGAAATCTTATAATAGGAGAATATTATCAATATGCATGAAATCTTTAAGATCATACAAGATTTTCTTTCATCTAGAGTTTCATAGGTGTTGAAACTCCTTTATTATATACAGGTTGTTGTTGGAACTAACTGTTTGAAAACATCATAATGTGGGTTATTTTCATATTGCAACACTGTTAGCCAATCAGAAAAGATGTAGATTTGAAATCTGTTTCACTTTTTTTTCATCCTAAATTAAAATACATCTACATTATTAATAGTCATTTTTTGTCTTTTAGGTGCAATTTATCAGATAACCCCCTTTTTGATATGTCTTTTGAGTTAGTCCTTTGCTCAAATAATAAATTAAAAGATCATTTTATTGTAGGGCCCTGAAGTCAGAAGTGGAGATCTATCACAGCCTATCATGCTCACAAAGGGCCAAGAGTTTACTTTCACAATCAAAAGAGGAGTGGGCTCTGAAGACTATGTAAGCGTGAATTATGATGATTTTGTGAATGATGTGGAGAAAGGAGACACACTACTTGTTGATGGTACATTCTCTTGTGCTACCTTGAAAATTCATTTATTAGCTGAAAAGAATAGAGTTACTAATGTTATTCGCAACATTTTCATAGCTTTCTATTTCTTATCGTTATTTGAATTTCTCTAGGGGGGATGATGTCACTACAAGTGAAGTCAAAAACATCAGATTCTATAATTTGTGCAGTAATCGATGGAGGAGAGCTTAAATCACGATGACACTTAAATATGCGTGGAAAAAGTGCTACCCTGCCTTCCATTACAAGTTAAGACCATTTTATCAACTCTCAGGCATGCATAGCAAATTAGATTTTTGTTGCTTATTGACATGTACATCTCAATCTGCTTCTTTCTTAGGGACTTTGATTTCATTGTGATTTCCTTTTTTGTACCTAATATTGATTGATTGAAGTTACCTAGAATATAATTGAATGATATGTTTATCAATCTTGAAATATGTGTAATATTTTTATTTTGTTGTTACTTGTATATGTGATGAGTTGTTTTGACCAACACAGCATCTGAGATAGCTTAATTTGGTATTTGATAAAATCTATTTCTTGTCTTTTTTTTTCATAGATAAAGATTGGGATGATATTAAATTTGGAGTTGAGAATGGCATAGACTATTATGTTGTTTCCTTTGTTAAAGATGCTAAGGTGGTGCATGAGTTGAAAAATTACCCTTAAAGTAAACCTTTGAAGCAAAATTTTAACTTTCCAGTGTAATATAATCTTTTACAGACAGTATTGGGCTTGATATAGCATGTTCCCTTAATTTATATTTTAAATCAAAATTTAAAATGTGATAAAATATCAATGCATTTGTATTTGTAATTATGTGAAGGTTGTGGTGCAGATATCCATGTGATTGTGAAGATTGAAAGTGTTGATTCAATACCAAATCTTCATTCAATTCTTTCTGCATCAGATCGGGTAAGTACAGTCTCCCTAGATTAGAGGTTTTAGTTGGATAAGTTGTTACTTTATGATTGGTGATATTGCTTTGAATGGGGTTAATAAATTATGTGAAGTCATGCTTGTCAAGCATTATATAGAAAGTTAAATGCACATGCTACTTTGTTTACTATTTAGTCATGCATGTATTTGTTTGGATGTTGGTGCTTTTCCATTGTTGGTTTTTGATGGTTTTTGTACGGCTTTGATGTAAAATACAAAATATAAAAGATTTGCTTGTGAATATGTTATAATCTTCTTTAAATTGTTGGCAACGACTATGAGCTTCAATAAAGATGTTTTTAACTCAATTTTTTTGATTGTCTATCATTTAGTGAAGTTAACTAGAATGAGACCATCATTTAGCTACCTGACTGATTCCTAGCTATTGAGTTTTCAGATTGTAGTTTCCTCATAGAGCTCAAGATGATTCTGTCAAGAAACGAGAGAGCAAAACTTAAACGTGGACAGTAATATCTAAATTGACACTTTGAAAGGAGGGATAGATATATTCTTTATGCTATGATTTTCACATGAAATAAATTAATGTGATTTTTTTCCTGTGTGAGTAAAATCTGTGAGGCCATATAGCCTTTGGAGATTTTTCTAAATGTGACATAAGTTGGTTAAAATGGCATAACTCTCAACTGTGAAAATCTTGACATCTTCCTCATTCTGAGACTGTTTGCTTCTAATGGGTATTTTTATGTCATCACAACTTCTCATAATTGATTGTACTAGGTACATTCCCATCCAAGACTTGTATGCTTATGAAATTTTAGTGTATGTATTTAAACATGGCATTCTCTTCAGATTCTACTGTCGTAATTTATAAATTTGACATTAGTTCAATCTCATAAATTATGTCCTTGTTATCTTTGTCCTCTTCATCTTTTAGCTTCACAACAAAGGTCTTAGAAGTTGTGAACTATCAAGAAACATTTTTCTGCGAGAGGAAATGCGCTTTTCCAATTCCTAACAAAGATGTTGTGGCATGCAAGGGCTATGGGTATTTTTGTGCAACTGTCATACCATGCATGGGAAAAGATCTTCTATTTGCCATAATTTTTTTCAGTGCTACCTTGAGAAGAATTTAGGGTTAGCTTTAGGTTCATTCTAGCTCTGATTCCATCTTGTCACCTTTTTTTTGGGTATGAGATGCCAAATTTTGAATACATAGGATACAAGCTAGGTTTTAAAAGCTAAGAAACATTGTCTTACAAGTTAGATTTCAATAGCTAAGAAACAATGATCTTATTGTTTTGTTAATTTTTACCTTCTTTTGAACTTGGTATCCAAGATTTGTTGTTTTGTTTCTGTAAACACCACTTAACAGTATTTGGCTAATCTCTAGCATATCTCACACGCCCAAATATTCAATCGGCTCAGTTGAGGTTGAAAGATACCACCTAGAGGACTGACCAAGACAGTCTCCCAAACAACAACACCCTTGTCTTTTGTCCCTATTCAGGTAAATATTTAGCTTTCCAAATGTCCAAAGTCCATATAGCAGTTTATATGTCAATCTGATTAAACTATGAATGATCATGCATCTCTTAGTATTCAGGGCTCCACTATTTGTCTAAACACCAGTGTCAGAGTGTAGAATTGTCGTGGAGTAGTGTTTCTGCAAAATAGTTTGTGTTCTCGGTCTGTAGGATCTCCATTCTTTAGTACATGTGTCCAGTTTTGTGATTTGCAGAGGGAAGGGCACCATTCTTTAATGCAAGTGTCCATTTCTGATGGTCATACAAGGTTGGAGCACCCAGATATTGTGCAAGTGACCTGTAGTGGTGAATATAAGTTGTGTTTCTTTGTCCTGCAAAAGCATCCATCTTGAATGCTAGTGCTCCATTTGATTCTCCAGAATAAAAAATTTCTTGGATCCTTGTTCCTATGTTTCTATTCCCTTTTCTTCTATCTGCTACTACCTACAATATACAGTTGTATAAGCTTACAGTTTTATGAAAGTACTTCATTGGAGGTTTTTTTATATTTATATGCTAGTGGTCCCTTGGACATTATTGAATGTTTTCTTTCATTTAGTTTATTTATGACAAGTATTTACACACTGCTTGCATGCGAATGGTCATAGCCACCTTCATTTTTAGCCACACTTATTCAAGTTATGCATGTATTGATTTTTTTTATGGTATTTGTATGTTGTTTAGGATTCTAAAAGTTGTCTCTTCCTTCCTCTTCTTTAGGCTATGGTAGCTCAAGGGATCTTGGAGTAGAGCTTCCTATCAAGGAAGTTCCTTTACTCTTGGTAATTTTATAGAGTTTTTTATCATCAGTTAAAATGTTACACATATCAATGAAATTCATTTCTTGAATTCTGTGTTTGCAACCATTCTTATTGAATTCCCTGTTTACTACCCAAGATCAGGCTAATATTTCAAATCAAACTGGGTATGATGCAGTCTTCCATGCTAACACAAGCAGTGTTAACTTGGAAGGGATTTCTATGCTTCCCTTATCACAAGGTGCACCTTCTTCAGCCATGGAAGTCCAACTAGATGCTCTTAGGCTTGGAATTCAATTAAGCTTCTTGACATTATTCATCTTACTTTTTAATTATTTGCAAGCCAAAAAAGCAAAGATGGAGGCTAGTTTCAAAATGCCCTCTAATTTGTCATCTTGCTTGGTTTTTTAAGAACATTTTTATCCTTCATTGTACTCATAATGCAATTTCCTAAATAGAATTTAGTTTTCACTTGCTTGATTTGATAGAAGAGAAGAATTGGGTCTAGAAGAATAGAATTTAGTGTTAAATTGTTAATTCAGCTAGCTAAAGAGAACTACAAATTACTTAGCAATCAGGTTTGGAAGCCTATCATTGGATCCATGATGTAACCTGCAAGAGTGAATGGCGGATTTAGCATTTAGACTTTGATCTATATTTTAATTTTTTTTTTATAATTTCTAAAATGAAAACTACTTTTATCTGTTTAGTATGTAAAGTTTTGATATTTTTTCATAGCAAGTTAAATTATGATACTTCTAGAACTAGAATTTAATTGTGTAGTTTTTCAGTTAAATTTGTTGGTCTATTTTTCATAAGTAATCAGTGATAAGAACCCATTAACTGATCCATAATAACTTGTCCATTTATTGCCTTCCTCTTTATTTGTCTTTTTATTGCATCCATCTACTACCATCATTCTCATGAGAGAGATTCTTGTATACAGCTACTCATGAGAAATGAGTTCATAAATTCAACTAAAAAGTCATAGATTTTTATACACAGCTGATCATTTATTCATGTAAATGAATCAATATATTGGATTCAAAAATTATATAATTGAATCCTAATAATTTTCTTATAGTTGGAATATATTTATACATAAGTAGAAAACATCAGTCCATAGTAAATTGGTACATATGAAACTAAGTTTAACTATGAAAAGTTTTGTGATGCGCAATTTGTTTGTTAAATTAATATGTACTGAGAATTGTTCTTTTTATTTCTTACTAGGCCAATCTTTTCTTGAGAGCGGCAGGGGAGGTGGAGGAAAAGCTCATGGAGAACATCAATAAGCTAAAGGCAGAAATGGTGAAATTGGAGAAAGCGAGACACATGGCAAGACTAAGAGATTATAGAAACAGATGTGTGAGGATGAAGATTGTATACTATGATGCCTTCAAAGAAGTGATTTTCAAGGAAGAAAAAGAGAAGCTATATTTTCATGCCAACCTTAGTAGGCTTAACCTTGTTGCCTTTTATGATAAGTTAGAAGATATGGTGGAAACCCATGATCGAATGGGGATTATGAGTCAGACCAATGGGGATAAATATGATTGGCAATGGCTTGATGGGTTGAAGCATGGTCATGGAATCTACAGATGGGTAGATGGGAGTTGTTATATGGGGACCTGGAGTAAGGGGATCAAAGATGGGAAAGGTACATTTTATCCTGCATGTGGCAATCAAACTAGGCTATGCCAGCTTTTGGAATCCTCGCCTTCCAATGTGGATCAGCATGACTATCTCTCTGTTGATGACCAATCTTGTTGGAAGGAGAGAAGCTCTTCTATGTCTGATTTTGAGGTTTATTTGAATACTTCTTATGCCCCTAGCTCTGAAACAACATCCTCACAAACCCTTGAATCCAGAATAGTAAGAACCTTTTCCTTTGATGGGATAAGAAGCTCAAGTAGTGAGGAATTTGATGATAATGACGAGGGTGTCAGAACTTTTGATCCCAAAATTTTTCCTATGCAATCTGTTGTCAAGAGAGAATATGTTCAAGGAGTTTTGATTAATGAGGTATCAAGAATAAATGTGCCTTCCAAGGCTGTGAAAAGAGGGCATAAATGGCAGCCAAATGAAAGTAAGAGACTGGGTGAAATTATCTATAAAGGGCACAGAAATTATGACTTAATGCTCAATCTGCAATTGGGAATTAGGTTCGCATATTTATTTGCATATTCAGGCATATGACTAGCGACTTGCTCAATATTTTACATTTATATGGATATGCCTTGTAATGTTTATTGATTTTGCTAACAAGAAATTCAAAGTCAGACTAACAAGAGAATGAAAAATGTATATGTGTAATATTTGAATGATGAAAACAATATGATTTTAAAATGTGTATTTATTTTTAGTCAATTTCTTGTTATTGAAGAAGATTGTATTGAAATATACTGTTGAGTTTGTGTGTTTGTCCCTAGACATATTGGATTCACAAAATTTTGAATTTGCCACACTTGGTTTTGGGTGTACAAGAGATTTACATTTAAAACACCATGCATACTAATTTAGTCTCATCTATGCAATTTTTGCAATTAGTCAAAGAAAGTGGGAGTTATTGTTCTTAGTTTATTTGGCAATTTTTGTCATCATCCTTGGAAATTGATGCATCTTTGTATCTTAAGATGCTAGTTGTAACTAAACGAGTCCTTTAAGCTATACATTTAGGTGTGGTAGCCAACTAATGCTAGTTTTAATGTACACAAATTTTATATTGTGGGATTCCTCAGTTTTCCTTAATGTTCCACAGGGTTTCAGTGTCCTATTGTTTTTCTTTTCTTCATTGTTTACCAGTGTGACCATTTTACAGGTACTTCTTTGTATGCTACCAAATTACTATAATCATGTTTATACTTATGAAAGCACATTGATCACTAAATTTTTTGGTCTACATAGTATCAAAGTAGTAGGAGGACAAAAGGTATTTTCTATACCTTCTTACTCTGTTTTCCATTTAATCGTTGACATAATATGTCAATTTTTGGTAACTAGACATTATTTTCAAAATTAAACATGGCGAGTGGGCTTAAAGTGGCAACTTGGTGGGGCAATTTAGCGAGCCGAATTAGCGAGGCCACTTAGAGACGCGACATGGCGAGCTGACTTGGTGAGCAAGCTTGATGAGCGGACCTCAAGACTGACCTTGATGAGGCACTTTGGTGGGGTGACTTGATGACCAAACTCAAAGAGTCAACTTGGAGAGCATACTTGAACAGTCGACTTGGTGGGGCAAGTTGGTGAGCCAACTTAGCGAGTCCACTAGGTGAGGCGAGATGGTGAGTCGACTTAAAGATTGACCTTGATGAGGCACTTTGGTGGGGTGACTTGATGAGCGAACTTAAAGAGTCAACTTTGTGAGCGTACTCGAACAGTTGACTTGGTGACATGACTTGGTGGGATGGCTTGGTGATCCGACCTGGCGTGCATACTTGAGCAATAGACTTGGTGAGCTGACTGAAAGAGTCAACTCATTGAGGTGACTGGGTGGGAGTGACTTGGCGAGCTCACCTGGAGAGTTGACCTAGGGGATGGGCTTAGTGAGAAAACTTAAAGAGTTGACTTGGTGAGCGCACTTGAATTGTTGACTTGGCGAGTGGACTTGGGGACTTGGTGGGACCTGTTGGTGAGGCGACTTGGTGAGCTAACTTGGTGAGCAGATTTAAGTATTGACCTTGATGAGGCACTTTGGTGAGGCGACTTGATGAATGAACTCTAAGTCAACTTGGCGAGCACACTTGAACAGTTGACTTGGCGAGCGTACTTCAATTGTTAGCTTGGCAAGTTGACTTGGGGAGTCGGCCTGGCGAGCTAACATGGTGAGTGGGCTTAAAGTGGCAACTTGGTGGGGCAAGTTGGTGAGACGACTTAGTGAGGCCACTTAGAGATGCGACATGGCAAGCTGACTTGGTGAGCAAGCTCGATGAGCAGACCTAAAGATTGACCTTGATGAGGCACTTTGGTGGGGTGACTTGATGACCGAACTCAAAGAGTCAACTTGGCGAGCATAATTGAATAGTCGACTTAATGGGGCAAGTTGGCGAGCCAACTTAGCGAGTCCTATCAATCAAGAGGAAATGGTTGAGAGCTTAGAGTGACACAATTTTCAAATGATCATATGAAATGAAATGGGCATGCGAGTAGAAAGAAACTAGAAAGACATTGTGTACAAATGAAGGCATGAAATGGATGGTTTTGGAGCACTCAGCACAAACACTCAACATTCAGTACATATCATCATTTGAGATCAAATGGGTGTATGGGATTATATGCATAGTGAATAATAAAGGAGGGAATTGAACCCTCCCTGAGGCTCACAGTTGTTGAGGTCACAGTTATTGAGGTCCACTTCAGCAATGGCCTTTCCTGTGAAATTGCCGTCTAAAATCTTTCTAATGAGATAATGTGTTATGAGCTCTTCATCAGTGGGATGGAACATGAATCCAAGAGGCAATTGTGCATCACCCATATATTATATAGGCAGGGACTAATAATGTTACTGGAGGGCATCTCGGCAAAGCTGGAGAACGGGGTTTTGAGTGTAAAGGCGCCTAAAGCCAATACAGGAGCTGCTAATGGCGGAGATGTTAAAAGGATTGATATTGGAAGTGCCTGGAATGGAATGGGAGAAAATAGGACTGATGTGTGTCTGAAGTCGTACTGTAGATTTTAGGGATTCTAGGTTTCCCAAGGTAAAAAGTGCTTGGAATGTGTGAACGCATATTATCTGTCTTTTATGATGGATTCCATGATATATGTCGTGTGACTAACGTTTTCAACAATTAATGTAAGATATTGTTATACCAATCTATTGTCTTGTACACTTTATTCGGCTCTACTGCGGGCAATGCCCTCCTCTGCGTTTATACTTTTCACATGGTCAGAAAACTGTGATGCGCTACTCTTTTGTCTTTTGTATTGTGTATAATTGTGTATAAAAGGGTATAAAATCATATATGAACATATAAAACACAAAATGAGAAAAGAAAAATAATTCTAAATAAGTGAAAAGCAAATGATAGCATCATAGGTAAATGGAGAAATGTAATACTCTACTTAAGTATATATGTTGCTTATAAGACTGAATACGTTTTACCTGATTAGATATATTATATGATACATAATTCTTGATATCCATTAAGTTACATTTTTATGTACACACTATAACAAATGCAATAGAGAGATCTTTATTAAATTGTTGAGTGATCCTAAGGTTGAGAAGGGCTCATTATATAGGCAGGGACTAATAATGTTAATGGTACACCCAACCTTTCACAGGATCAAAAGCACTTTGTCAATTAAGCCTTTCTCTACCTCCTCCACTCCTCTCTCTAAATTTTACAATGTTAGACTTAATGTGGTCCAACTTCTAAATCTTCCTATCTAGTTTTGGGAAGATTCTTATTATAAGGTTATTAGTTATTTGTTCGATCATTTCTTGAAGGTTGACTCTACTACTTCCTACATGAGTCTTTCTATGGTAGCTTTTATTTTTGTTTATACGTTGGTATCTTTAAGGCTCCCCATGGGGATATTAATTTGGTGGTGGGAATAGGATTTGGCCTCAACAACTTAATTATGAGCATCTCCCCTTCATATGTAGATGCTGTGCACAGAAACCTAGCTTTTGATTATCCATTCTCATAATGCAAGGGCTCGTCTACATGGCGGAGAAATTCCCTAAAAGATCATTTGACCATTAATGCTTTTGAACTTTTTGATTAATGGATTGTCACAAGATAACAAGTCTTTAAATAATATGGTAAGTCTTCTCTTTTGAATCCGCCTATGGCGAGTCATCTTCCTAAGGGAGTTTTTGATGTGGTTGGTGTGACTATAAAGATTATTGCTCCTTTAACTTGGTTATCTACTATCAATGAACACCTTGCTGACCTATTCTTGACTTTTATATTTTTGCCACTTGCTTAAGGGATAGTTGTTGAACAATTGATGATGTTGCCTAGATGCTTCTTTATTTCTATTGCTCTTGTAGGTGGGTCATCTAAGGGGGAGTCTCGCTTATCTCCTAGGCTTAAGAACTTGAATGATAACATATCCTATACAATTGTTCAAAGATAGAATAGTGTTCCTACATCGCTCTTCTAGTCTCACTAGACAAATAGTGCGAGATTGCCCAAGATAAGGTTGGCATAGCTTTTTAAGTTTTGATCTTTAGAAACTCTTATGTTCCTAACAACTTAGTTGCAATTGTATTGACTCTACAATACCAATTTGGCTATATAATCATATTTTTCTCCCCATTTGAGAGTTTGTTGTGTAAACATCAAGATATTTTATTCAATCTATAAGATTTTCAAACTCTTCAAAACTATTTTATTTTAAAAATATATAGTATTTGAAATTGTACCTAAAGAAGAAGGTACAATTTATGATATTAATGACATAATAGAACTTTAAAAAATTTATGAATGATACTAATATTTTTTTATTGAATATATAAAACATTAATTTCATTTAGACAGGGACGTGTATTCTTGACAACTTCGCAAGAACGTAAAGAAAGTGATGGTATTTCTTTAAGAGATCATGTAGTTTATCGAGGAGCTTATGCTCAATTAATTTTTTGTAAACGTGATTTTTGCAATGTAATATCAGAAACAAGAATAATTTGACTGGGGTATATGCCCCTTTTATGCTATAATAATAAAGGACCATGGTCTCGAAGTAGACTAGAGGTTTTCTTTCCCTGTTCTTTCCTACTAGTGCTCGTTTGAATGGAGGAATGCTATTGCAATTATCTATTTAATTTTAATTAATGGCCATTGACCGTTTACCAATCAAAAAAAAAATCAATAAAAGATTTAATTGTAATTATTTAAAAATAATTATCTCTGTTAGAAATTATCTAACAATATAGTTTTAATTATTTAAAAAATCAAAATCTTTGTTGGAAAATATCAACTTCGGAAAAAAAAAAAAAAAAAAAAAAAACCCAAAACTGACCAATTATGACAAAATCTGAATGTTATAAAGCAATGTGCCAAGCGTCCAACTTCCGGTTGACCATATTAACCTCATCCTACAGATCAATTTCATGGATTAAAATTATGTCCTATGTCCAGAACATTCCCGAACTGTTTAACCATGTCTCACACACCCTGTTTTCCCTGGATCTTTCTGGAAACCTCGGGTGGCCTGTATAAATTCATATTCTCATCCTATGTAGTCATCGAGTAAATTCAATCGAATTAGCCGGTTACAAGCTCTGTCAGTTTTACTTTGTTTCATAATCTTCGAAACTACTCAAAATTAATGGCTTTGACACCATTTTTTGGAAGAGGAGTGAGCGCCTGGGATCCATGGGAGAGCAGCATTTTCGATCCATGGCTTCCCATTTCCCGAGTGTGGGATGCCATGGACTTCACCATGCCTACCCCGGCCTCTGTTTTCTCCAGGGATGCCATGGCCGTCGCCAACACGCGCGTCGACTGGAAGGAGACCCCTGATTCTCACGTCTTCACCGCTGATTTGCCTGGTATTCAACATAATTTGAACTAGAGATTAGGGTTTTAACTCATCAAATTCTCAATTCTAACACATTTCTATGATTTTTAGGGCTTAGTAGGATTTAATCTAGAGATTAGGGTTTTGCTCCATCAGATTCTGTGATTTAAAATATATTTCTGTGATTTTAGGGCTTCGTAAGGAGGATCTGAAGGTGGATTTGGTGGACAACAATACGCTGAGAATAAGCGGTGAGAGGCACAAAGAGCAGGAGGAGAAGACGGATCAGTGGCACCGCGTTGAGCGTTCCAGCGGGCGATTTATGAGGCAATTCCGCCTCCCTGAGAATGTGACTGTGGAGGGCATCTCGGCAAAGCTGGAGAACGGGGTTTTGAGTGTAAAGGCGCCTAAAGCCAATACAGGAGCTGCTAATGGCGGAGATGTTAAAAGGATTGATATTGGAAGTGCCTAGAACGGAACGGGAGAAAATAGGACTGATGTGTGTCTGAAGTCGTACTGTAGAATGTGTGAACGCATATTATCTGTCTTTTATGATGGATTCCATGATATATGTCGTGTGACTAACGTTTTCAACAATTAATGTAAGATATTGTTATACCAATCTATTGTCTTGTACACCTTATTCGGCTCTACTGCGGGCAATGCCCTCTTCTGCGTTTATATTTTTCACATGGTCAGAAAACTGTGATGCGCTACTCTTTTGTCTTTTGTATTGTGTATAATTGCGTATAAAAGGGTATAAAATCACATATGAACATATAAAACACAAAATGAGAGAAGAAAAATAATTATATTGATAAGGAAAAAGCAAATGATAGCATCATAGTTAAATGGAGAAATGTAATACTCTACTTAATTAGATATGTTGCTTATAAGACTGAATACATTTTACCTGATTAGATATATTATATGATACATAGTTTTGATATCCAATAAGTTACATTTTGACAGTGATGGCGCTCAAATTTTTTGTGTAAAAGATGTAGCTCTCTTCTTCGCAATATATGCTAGATAGAGTAGTTTGTGTTCAAATAAACTTGACAGTAATATTTGTACTTTCTTTTGATTTTTTTGGGGTCGACGGATTTGTTACAAATTTAACGACAATTTACATATTCCTTATTTGTGTTCTCTTTAAATAAATGATCCGTTTCTTCAAAATTGAAGTTGTTCATCTTAGCCAAAGGATTCGTTGTCCAATTTTGACCTGATCTCTGAAGGAATTTTTAAAATGATTCCTTATGCTTTTCGGTTTTAACTGGGCATTTAGTTTCAAAACAGACCTGAAAAATTCGTCATAAATCATATTAATCGCTTTTTAAGTTGCTCCTCTTGAAGGATTGATCCTTATTAGTCTTGTTTTAAATTAATCGTCCTTCCTTAGAATGCAAAATTTTGGCAAAAAAAAATCTTGGAAACTTGGTTCGAAATAGCTACATTGTTTGGATCTTCTGTTAGAGCTGCACTATAATAGCTGTAATAACTGTAACACTGTGCTGAGTTATCTTATCTTAGGGTCTGTTGGGCGAGCGGAATAGGAATATGTACTCCAAAAATTTTGAATTCCTTGTTTGGATGTACCAAAACGGAATTGGAATAAGACGTAAAATAGAAATACGTATTCCAATTTTGGCCTAAAAAAGGGGTTTTGCAATTTTACCCAAATAGGTGTTATTGGAATATGTATTCTTATTCCACTTTTTATTTTATTTTAGAAAACATAAATTTTGGGATCCGTAAATTCCCATCAAATATTGGCTGAACCAAACAGAGAACAGGAATATGTAGCCACATTTTCTATTCTAGAATACGTATTCCTATTCTACTCGCCAAATGAGCCCTTAAGAATTAGAAAGTTTTTATGTCAATCTTCATATCTAGATTGCACCTTCTAGGTAAGAAAACACCATCAGCTATGTACTAAGGATAGTGCAACCCTTTCACATTTAAGCAGTACAATTTTTGGCACCAATCTTTTCAAATGACTTCCTCTCAACACTAAGTTGCGATAGAAACGCAACCGCCTAGCCCATCTACACAACACGACCATATATTCATTTAGTATACCTTCTGACCCTGAGCCACACACATGTACATTATTGAACTCTGCTAGTATCCCCCCGCTTAGTACAGGATTGTCACCAACAGTAATAGAACCATTGAAACTAGTTTGTGTCAAATTTAAGAGTTTCAGCTACCTCAATTCGCTGATTCAATTGGGCAGACTTCCAAAGAAGTGATTGTGGGCAACTATTTATTGCATCTTTTTATTAGCCGATAGGCTATTATAAGCGGGCATTTTAGGGAAAACCTATCCGTTCATACATTATGCTATCATATACTATTGGTGGTTTGTCTAAACCAACGCAGCTGTAGTCTTGGTAATTGGGGGCTTTCTAACTATGATTTTCGTCTCCCATTTCAGCTAGTAATCAACAAATGCATATCTCCTAAATCTTGTTTATCGACCATATTAATTTGGAAATCTAATATCTATAGATCTTTACATATCTTAACGTATCTTTTGATGATCTGTAGAATCTAATCACTTCACTGATCGTTTAACCCTTCTATAAATAACCTCAGAGAATGGTGGTGGAGATATTTGTGAACAATGTAAACATTGTTGAATAGGAGCTAGAATCTTGAGAATTAGCGATGTTTGTGAGTTGTCTTTGTCGTCTAGCTAACTTTAGGAATTTGTAACAAATTTTTAAGTTTTACATAAAGATTAAACCTTCAAACCCTATCGAATTTCACAAATGCATTGTATACATCTTTGGACCACATCAATTGTTTATGCGTTTATTTCCTGTGGTTACGGTTCATATATTTGGAACAATTTTTATTCAATTTTGATGCTAGCTTCGTGACTAATTTTTAAATATTATGGTTCATTTTGGTTTTATAAGTTTCAACGTTTTAATTTATATCACTAGGACAGAAAATTATGGTAGCTCCCTTACCTAAAAACAAAAAACCTAAATCTTGTTGAAATGAAATGAAAGTTGAAAAACTTGTGAAACGAATTGAGATTTTTGATGGCATTGTTGAGAACAAGCAATTTATTGAATCTCCAACAATTCTCCTTTTCTTGGATAGTCTCTAACTTGGGTTTCCACCCTTGTTATCTCGGTTTCACCATGTGTAGCCTCCATTTTCGCAAGCTTCATGGTAACATCACTATCAACCTAATCTTGTCCCAATGTCATCACAATACAGTCCTCTATGAACATTAATTTCTTTCCAAATTCATAAAATTTACTTCGGGATGCCTTTGGTGTTAAGGATAGTGCCTCATGGAATGTCTCAGCGTTAATATCTGTAGCACACATAATTTTTGATGGCTTATCAGACTTCCCAATTACTTCATGAATAGCATCACAACTTTTCATTTTGATCCATATGTTCTTGACAATGCCAAATTTATCAACACGAGTAGAGTATAATTGCACAAATATGCGTTTTTCTTTTGCATCAATCCATGGTTTGGAGTACACAAAATTATCCATGTAATCATGTTTGATCACAACTACATTCTCTTCTTTGAGCTCTTGTATACTTGCAACTTGAAGTTGCCAAAGTTTAGCTTGCCTTTCGTGATTTACCACTACTTCCAATGTCTTATATAGTACATGTGTTCTCTTCAAGAGCCAAGTGCCTTGTTTCATCCTCGGCTTTAACATGCATTGTAAGAAATGATGCAATACATTCTATTGTCTAAGCTCTAGCATCTTCAAGTGAAATATGAACATTTATATCACCCCTTTCTTTATTGGGAATTCCATGACTGAATTGTGCATGATTTATTCCGGGAAAGATAATAACAAGTTTGATCACATTTGTGTTAAAATACCCCATTTCTGGTTCAAGTGAAAGTATTTCACTTGCATGCTTTGCCATGCCACCTACTTTGAGTTGACCATCGAGCCCACCACCCAGAATAAGAACAGGGTTTGGATCCTATGCCACATTGTCTGGGTTGGTGTGAAAGAAACTACCCATCTGCAAGCTTAGTACATTGGGTATGCACCAAGTTTGCTGGAGGTTGAGCTTATCAACAAGCTTGAATTGTAATCCAATCCTTACTAAAGTTGTCCAGGAACTAAGAAGAATTTGTGCATTGCCATGTTTCATGAGTTTCCTAAACCTTTGCTTGTAGCAAGTGTAGAAAGCCATTTTTTTCCCTCTGCAGTTTCATATACCTTGCAGTAGGTTAAACTTTGATAATTTATTGATTGTCTTAGTTAGATATTAGTGTCTCAACCGTTGGCCTGTCTTCCTATCATAGTGAACAACTCCCCTGTCAATGTTTTTACTCTCTTTTATTATGAAATATTTCTAGAATATCATATTATTGAAATTAGAACTTTGTTATGTTTGACAAATTTGTGGGTTACTCGAATCTAGAATTAGAAATCAAAATTTTTGCATCATGTTAAATACACATTCATGGAACTATAATATTTTATTGAATGTTTTCAGTTAGCTATGAAAAATACACTCACTTCTATGGATGTTATTGAGATTAACAATAGCAATGCCCCCCCTATGTTACTGAATCAGTCACCACCTTCAATCAACCAGATGGGTTTTTCCTATGAACAATATTTCAGATTTTTCAACTAGAGTTGCACTTAGTTGCATTAACATACTAGAACATGCCAAGGCAATGTGCTCCGTGATCTTGTCTATGAAAGATACTGATGTAACTTTGATGGAGGTAAGAGTCCTCGAGTTCCATGTGACGTGTGACATGTTAACTAGTTATTGTAACTTCCTGCGTGACATGCATACGGATGATTGCTATGCTCTAGGTTGTGCTATAAGTATCAAAATTGCATTTCAGAATTACCTCAATAATGTGTAGTGTATAGAATTATAGCTACAAATATAGCTTAACTGATATAGTACACTAGTATGTGTGATCGAGTATCTGACTTTTTGTACTTTTGTGATGAAGTGGCCATCTAGACATAGTGTTGATCAAGTGTCCGCCTTTTTGTACTTTTTTGCTGAAGTGGCCACCTATACATGTTGCTGGGAAAACAGAGGTTGCTGAAATGAGCCCTATTTTGTAGACAACTTTGAAACTATGATCGAGTGTACACCTTTTTGTGTTGTTTGGAATAATTGGCCATGGATAGATATATCCAGTTAGACAAGAGTATAACCATGAAGCATATTTTGTATACAACTTCAAATTATGTTACTTACATGTATACCAAACTGTTGTATTTGTTGTATATTATTTAATACAGTAGTGTGTATGTCATATATGTTGTGTATTTTGAATATCCATGGAGTAAGTCTTTATTGTTTTATATAGAGCATTTTCTCCCTACTAGTGCATGGTCATTCTTTAAGGTCTCTTTGTATTCATATTTTCATTTTTCAGATGTTCATAGAATCCAAACAACAGACACATGATACATTTTCTTGTTATTAGTAATTCTCAAAAAATTGTTAATGCAGAAAACAAGAGACACACTTTTTTACTTCTAATTCGTGTCATGACTCGTCATACGACTTCTTTGTTTGTGCTTACATGGCGATTAGGTGGAAACCTTGTTATTTTGACTAGGTCAACTATTTTTTTTTAGACTTGATAGATTAATTCATGGATTAGATTAATCTTGTCATTTGATATGTTAACTGATCTGGAAATTAATGTTATTAAATAATTTTCTAACTTATGTTAAACGAAAGGTTAAGTCGTCTTATGATCATGTTGATGATACTTTATAGATGTGATTTTTACTCATTTTGATGTATGTGTATGCATTATAGTCATGATGTTCACATATGATGTTTTATTATCCACTGATGGATACTGACAACTTTATGTTTACGAGTGTTTGAGTGTCTGCAAGTGTCGAAGGCAAGGCTGTGGTTGAGGTAGAGAGAGTTAGCCTCTCGAAAGGGGATAGATGGATAATCCCTCCAGCATATCACACACCACTTCGACTAGTGTAAATTAATGTTGATGCATCTAATTTTATTTAATTTCCTAAAATATATAATTGGTGATTAGATATTGAAATGAAGTTCGATGATATGAATAGGGTTTTATTTTTATGAAAGAAAACTATTGTGTCTTATAGCTCTTTGTTTTAGAAGATTTTAAAAATAAAAATAGGAGTGATAACTTATTTTTTTATTTGACAATTTTAACTTATTTCCTTTAAAAGATGTGTTTATAAATGAAATTGTTTTCGGATTTTTTTTTCAAGGTGGGGGAGGGGAGGCAACATTAAATGGAAAATTTTTGTGGGTAGTGGGAGACCAAATTTCCAATTGATACGGGTAGTTTTTCTCTTCCATGATTGGGAGTAATGGAGGGAGGAATGATAAAAGAATGGGGGAGAAATCATTTTGAAGGCAGAGAAGTGGACGGAGAGTTGGAGAGAGGAGCACTCACAATTGGAAAAAGTGAGGAGCAGAACATATTTTAGGTTCTTTTTTTTGATGTTGTAACTAGCTTTAACCTGTATTCTTCCTGTTTATGTGTTTTAAATTTGGCATAATAATGGAAATAAACTCTGTAATTATGTTATTGGAGGTTAAATTCGAGTTTTGGTAAAGGCAGAGATCATGGTAATAAGTTTTATTAGGAACATGTTATATATTAGTGTAACCCTCATGCTCTGATGTTTTTCTTTAAAACCCCTCTTTTCATTTTCTCTGCTCTAGCCGCCAATGTTTTCTAGCAGATTTTTCTTTGAGTATATGGCACTGATATCATTAGGGAGTTGAGCCTAAACATTTTTTTCATATTTCGTGGGTAACGTCTGCCAAAAGCTTGGAGTTTTTCTTTTATTTTCGCTAGGTAAAGCCTTTTGTTTTTGTGTTGTCTATGTAATGCCCCACCAAGGGATCCAAAGAATTAACCTAGAATTTCACTAAGTTTGGTAGCATTTTTTTTTTTTCCTCTTAAAATTACATGAAAGTAAATACCACATATAACTGATTCACAATAACGGAAGCACTAGCAATGTCCATCTAGAGAGTAAACATAATTATGATCAACAGATTACATTCTTTAAGATCCCTTAACGTGAATTACTTACATGAATCCATCTAGTACAACATCCACATGAAATAATAATAATAAGTCCAATGTTCAATTATTACATATCCAAATGCTCATTCATCCTTTGTACATGTCACAGGGTATGAAGGCTTAAAAGAATATACATATGTAGAATAAGGTACATCATCCTATTCTAATCCATGATACATCAGAGTAAAGATAATCACATGATACACATGATACAACATCATAAAAGTCATAGACATCCATCATAAAGATCAAACAAAATAAACTAAGTGCACGGTTCCTCCCAATCGTTAATAGCATCATTAGACCATCGTGGGCCCTAGCCATCCCTCCGTGCGTAACATCCCAAATCACCGAAGAGATCATCGGTATTAAAATAGTAGGAATGTCACTCCTAATAAATACATCATCATATGTAGAAAGTAATCTAACATGCAAATATAAGCATAAGATAACATCATCTAACATATGCTAATCATCAATGAAAGGATACATATCCACCATCATGAAGGACGCATCAGCCACGATGTCTCAATGAATCTCAAATGATAAGAGTGGAAAATACACTACCACCCGACCGCGTGGTACCTAAGTGGTCCACTCCAACCGTGCTGAGGAGATAATCTCAAGTCCCAAACAGGCTATCAAAATCACACAGCACACGTCTCTAAAGTCTAGGAATCCTAAAAGTATACTAACTCAAAGGTTCCAATCACAATAGACATCTACTTTCCAGAGGCACACAATGACATGTAGGAACCTACTATGCAAGCGGGAAAGTGTCATCGCATTTATCTCGTACAAGTTACCCTGGCAGTTAGCTAAACTCCACGGGTCCATACAGATCTCATGCGGCCACTAGTATCCTTTCATACTGACAAGGCATACTATGGAATGCAAGGTCGCAACCATGCGTTCTCTCTACTCCCATCCTAGCCTATACAAGCACTCAAGGCATGGGCGAGAACCAAAACTCTTATCTTTTTAGGTTCATTCAGTTAGTATTAAGTGTGAATGTTATCACTTATTAATCCAACTTACAATGAGTTACCCTAGCAGCCTCTTAGGGCCCCGGCCCCCATTGCAAGCCACTTCCCGACACTACATGCAGATATCCTACCCTAATGCTCATGGTATCATAATCATAAAGAAAATCCATAAAATCATCAAATAAGAATCATCAAATATCCATGATAAAATCATCAAATATGCATAAAAGCATCAAATCTCCATGAGCAACATCCATAGAAAATCATGACTACAATAGCTCTCTATTGGCAACTGAAGTATCACTGATAATCAAAGTATCCATTGGTTTTTAATAACCAAAAATATATCTCAAAAAGATCACCATATCCATTGGTTCTCAACAAGCAACCAAGAATATCTCAAAAACATATTGATCGAAGACTCCAAAATGGTTGAGTCATACATGTCACAACATGACGTCATCAAGAATAAATCCACATATTAGTCCCATCATGGCGACTAGAATATATCCAAGGATAATTGATCGATGACCAAAAATAATGGTTAAGTCAAGGGTCTCAAACATAAGAATCTCAACTTTAACAATCAGTAATCACAACCAATACATAGAGCATTCCATCACATATTCATGGTTGGGTTTATAAAGATCGAGAAATAAAACATCATCATGACATCACAATCACATAACCCCCAAGCCTTTGGAAGACGTCCTATATTGGTCAACACTAGTCAACCCAAAATCCCAAAACATTAGCATAAGGAATACACAATGTAAACACATGTTTTGGTTTCGCTAAGTTTCAAATTTTAAAATTCAAATGCCAAGTCTCAGTTTATGTTTCCAAGTTTAGAGAAAGAATTTAAAGGAACATTTTCTACGTTTTTCCCATGTACTATTTTTGGATGGATTAAAAGTTCCCTCTAAACTTCAATTTCCAATTATAATATTTAAAAAACATTTCCCACCAATTTTAATTTTCATATACTTTATATATTTTATAATCTAAAACTATTAATTAAATCTTAATAGTTAAAATTATAAAATTACAAAACTATTCATCATTATAAAAGATGAATTCTTAAATCTTTTATCAACAATTTTAAATCTTTTAATAACATGTTTACATATATATATATATATATATATATATATATATATATATATATATATATATATATATATATATATATATATATATATATATATATATATATACATATATAATATATAATATTTATTTTCGCATTTTATAAAAAATTTAATATTATTAATTTCGAATCATATCACATAACAATAAAAATCGAATAACAAATTTGTTTTAACAAAATCGAATTGCAGTAGCCGTCGGCTGTCACCGAAGTGACACCTGTCGCGGGTACCCTGCGGCTGTTACTGTCGTGAGTACGCTGCGTAGCAGGTACCACGCGACCATACTGAGCACGGGTACGGGGGTGCAATTCCGCACCCACCCAAATGTGAATTTATATATATATATATTTTTAAAAAATCGCAGCGCGATTTTACATTTGCGAAAAAAAAACGTTTATTAAAACGTTTCCACCCACAGTAAGATATCCGACTTTTAACTCATATGAATATATAAATATATATTATATATATACATATATATATATATAAAGGTATATGTATATATATATATATATATATATATATATATACATATGTATATACATGTATATACATATGTATATACATGTATATATACATATATATGTATATGTATATGTAGATATATACATATGTATATGTATGTATATACATATGTATATACATGTATATACATATGTATATACACACACACACACACACACACACACACACACACACACACACATATATATATATATATATATATATATATATATAAAATATACAGAATCACAGTATATTTATAAAAATGATATCTTATGAATACAAGCTTTCATTTTCAGAATTTTTCTATGAAACTTGTTTTTCAAAATTTTCTAATAACTAATTCTAATGGGTTTGTCCATGAATTGCAACCCTAGCCCGTGTTATTTTCAGATCTAAGCATATAGATTCCTCAAATAAATTTTAATTGCCAAATTGAAAATGTATAATGAAGACATATGGAAGACACGAAGAAGACAGGGAAAGCAAGATGCGGAAATAGCATAAGTGAAATCACAAGAATCTACCCGGACTCTGATGCTATATCGCTCTCCCGCAGAACAAGCTCCCTTCTACAGAATCCTCGAATCCTCCAATGCTCCAATTGTTCTCCACGCTATCCACACTATCCACGCTATGTCCAAGCTTCTAAGGATTGCCCGAATATAAAGAGCTCTCAGGAAACCTCTAGAATGCTTCTAGAACCAGCTGGAAGGTGTCACCAACTAAGCATGGGTCTTTTCCAACCTTTTTGATAAGCCCTAGGGTTGTAGACACCATGTGCTCAATTGATGCACTAACCCCCGTGTTGTTGACACATGAAAAATGGAAAAATACGTTAATTCCCGAGCAAGCTTATAACTCCAATTACTTTTTAAATAATTTCCATTTAAATATTTATAACTCCCATTTTAATTTAATAACTTTTATTTTAATTTTTATAACTTTTATTATTATTATTTATTTATTAATTTATTAGTATTTTATAATTATTATTTATTTTAATTTTCTAATTTTCTTTTTTTTCTTTTTTTATTTAATTCTTTTCTCTCAATTAATTCTCCTTGAATTAATTATAATCAAAATATTAAGGATCAAGATATTTAATTTTCTCAAATAATTAATTTATTAATTAAATCTATTTGTTGAGACTTAATTAATAGAAAATTCACCATAGACCTTCATGATAAAATATGAAAACCCATCATAGGACAATTCATACAAAATCAGTCTAAAGGATTAAAAATCACAAAATATGTCATCCGACACATTCAGTGGGTGCTCAACTCTGATACTTGTCCTAACTCACTAGGACAAATGGTTTTAGGGTTTGGGATTTGGACTTGAGAATTTATCTCCCTTCTCTTATCATTGAGATAGTATAATAGGGTACGCTCATCCTGGCAATTCAGGGAAGTCGATACCCGGTACCTGCAACCTGCAGAAAAACCATGCATGTACATACAATATATATATAATGCTAAACTAAACAGGCAATGGTAGGAAGTGGTGCATCATGTAGATCCCGACTAAGCAGGTGACTACGACTCCCTTCCTTAACCACATCAGAAATGCCATACAATAAGAAAACACGCACACCATACACATGCAAGTATGGGGTAAGTATCCATAGTAAAACACATGAGATAATAAACCATCTATCTAATTATCAACAGTAACTGAAAACAATATAATGATCATCATACATACATGAAATGTAAAGTCTAAATGATCTCATCATATAACAACTGAATCCATACATAATGTCTGATAGTCTCAAAACAATAACACTAATCCACCAACATAATACTAGTCCATCAAAGTCTAGTAATAATAGCAACAATGAGTCTAGAAAAGATGTGAACGAGGGTAGGCACTACAGTCCGAGTCAGCCTGGAGAGAGTAGCAATTTAACATTTGGGATGCCGGCAATAACCTCTCCTCACCACATTTGGAATAGTATCTCTTAGCATTGCTACAGGTCTTTGGGTTGCCCTTTTGTTTTTGTAAATGATACTCTTTTTTTTTTTGTTGATCTGAAATAAATTTCGTATGTTGATCAGAATATATGAATTTTCTTTCAAATTTTCTCTAAGTTTTATGTTATCAACTAGTTGGGACAGCTTATTTCACCTAATATCAATACAGTTTGGGTGCTCTTCTTGTTCGGATGTGTTTTTTCTTAATATATGTCCAAATTTCAGTCAAGGGTTGTAGATGCCATTGGTTAGGGGGTGGAATGTTTAAACAAAAACCATGTTAGTATGAAGCATGGTGGTTGTCTTGGTCAGTAAAGACT
This sequence comes from Cupressus sempervirens, assembly GCA_028749045.1. Lineage (NCBI taxonomy): Eukaryota > Viridiplantae > Streptophyta > Pinopsida > Cupressales > Cupressaceae > Cupressus > Cupressus sempervirens. The sequence goes on from CM053787.1 coordinate 591,370,720, forward strand.
ATTCGCTTCATTGTTATTTTAAAACGTCAGTCATACTACTGCAGTTTCATTAGGAAAAAAATATCTAAATTAAACTCTATCCTTCCTTCATTATGGAATTAGAGTGAAGTAAATTATGTGTGAGTTGTTTGAAATTTTGTTACACCATTTTTATATAACATTTCTATATTAATGTGCTAGCTGTAAACTCTTAATTTATGACTGTTGCATGTTCATAAATACCTTGGGTTAGTAGCTGCTATAAATTCCAAAACACTACCGTAGATCAAAAAAACTTCACATACAGTGAGTGACCAAATGGACTTGGCCTGTGTGTGTTTAATCTTCATACTTTGTTAGACGGTTGTTATAATCAAACTTATGAATGATAACAATTTGTGCAAAGAAAATTTAAATATCACAGTAGGAGGTTGTTAAAATTTTGCTGCTGTTAAAAGGATCCAGTGCTCTTTTATATGGTACTTCCAGTGGCAATTTATGAATATTGTTAACATGAATGGATATGAATGAGATAACAATTACCCAATAGCTGGTTAAAATCAGAAGAGATACAACAAATATCATTAAATTTTTAAGTGTAGATTTACAATTTTGTGAAGTAATCTTGGGAGTAATGGTAGTAATGCATTTATACTTTTCAAACATTGAGTAGTGTTGAAAACCAGTATATAACTTAGAAACATATTGTGAATTGTTAAGTCTTAAGTATGAAAGTTCATATTTCCTTATGGATGGGTGTATATGGCATTGGGAGGGTGAAGATGGATGCTTATTGTTTTGTTTCTCTCAACTTGTTGAGTGTTGCATGGTAGGATTCATTACGGTTTGACTCTCCATGCATCATGTTGGCGAATTTAGTGCTTGGCCAAGCCATCTTTTGTTACTTCAGTAGAAATACTTTTATTTCTAACATTGTGTATGGATAGATATGCACCTTTTTCGTTGAAGCATATGACATATATGTTGATTTGTACATATGGGTAATATGTTCTCTTTACTTTCTGCATATGTGTTGATGTGTAGAATGTTATTTTATTTCCCTACCATTTATATGTGATTAGGCTACTTAGCACATGGATGTCTGTAGTAAGTTTCATAGTTGCACCGGATCCATCTGATCCGTCTTGTTCCAAGAAGCTAACCTTCTCATGCCAGGGTCAGGGAGTTCTTCATTGTCAAGAAGAACCCCAAGGGAGTATTACTCTTTGGTTGGCGTGGTAAAAGCGCCTAGGCCACACCCCAAATTTAGATAGCATATGGACATCGTTCGTTGACTAAGGAAACAAAACACTCAGAAGTAGGAAGCAAACACTTGGAAGTTGCTAACGCCTATTGGTTGACCACTCTTTCTTTCTTTTGATGTATATGAATTTTGGGAAATGTACTTTTGAACCATATACAGTTATGTAAACATTACAATGAATGGATGAAATGAAGACTTATAAGATTTCACTTGTGAGCATTATGTTTATCTGACTAGCATTGAAAATTGGAGATATCAATCTATGTAATCTATATTTAGTTGATTTAATGAAGTATCTTGAATTTTCAACCCCATTGCTAATGTGTATTTCCTTTTTCTTCATATTTCTCGCTTTATGGATGAGTTGGCATTATGTTGTTGGAGTCCATCTTTACAATTCAGCAATACACTTGCATCCTAAAGCAATTGTTGATAGAGCAGTAGTTGGAATACCAGAGCAACCTCAGATTTCAAGGTTTTTAAGTTTATGCAGTTCTAATATAGACTTCAAAGCATCATCACTAACTTTTGTACAGTAGGAAGGTTTATGCTCTTTAATCTTGGACAACCATCACTTAAATGTTGTAACACAATAAGCTGATAGTATTAAAAAAGTCCAAAACTCAAATTAATATGTCAAATGCATTTGAAATGAAATTTCTTGGAGAACTATAAGACTTCAAGTGTAAATACAAGATGGTAAGAGTGTCTTTGATCACTCGAAGCTTGCAACAAGAAGTTGTATACTTAAAAAAGGAGCTTTCTGCAACATGTAGAAACTTGGGGAATCTATGATCATTGCCTATGACTAGGGAAATACCATTGCAAGAGGGAAAAAAATGGAGTGAATGATAGTAATGACAAAATAGAGAGGAAATAGTCAACAACCACAGAAAATGGGAACAATTGCATGGTCTTTGTGATTCGTCTTATCATATTTTTTCATGAATCAAAGGTATATTCCTAGATTTTTTGCATATATTTATGTTTGCGTTTTGGAATTCTGCTTACCTCCTTTCCTTAGAAGTGCCTGTATTTCATGTAGGCTTCCTTATTCTTTCAATATTTCATGCATTATTTATGTAAACTCTTCATCTTTTTGTGTGTCCTCATTCTAGTTTGCATGGTAGCTTTAGAGCCATCTCTATCTAAGATTTTCATCTTTACCAGCTAATTAACCTCTTCAAATATGCTAGCTTCTAATAGAGGCATCTTCGTAATGCATATTGAATGATGTAATAGAAAATCTAAATTCACGTCTCTCACAATAATTGCACTGGTCAAGGCCTTAGTTTATAACCATTTCTTTTACCCTTTCCACATATTTCTTAGTCAAATTATATTGAGGCTAAATGATGGTAAACTAAGGATTAATTTCCCTCCTACTTTCAAAAGTTTTTTATGTGAATTTGGGCATTGATTCTGTCAATATTTTATTATACCAAAAATCTACAAGTTAATCAAATCAAATAAATCTGTTAAATATATCTTCTTTTTTTTGTCTCTATCATAAGTGCATTGTGCCTCCCAACATGTTCTTTGATGGGCTCCATTGGCTTATTTTGTGATACGTGTAACTCAATTTTCTCCCATTATTATACCCAAATAAATTTCTATGAGAATCAATATAGTCTACCTTTTCGCAGTCAATGGATACAATCCAAATACTTCCTATTATCAGTCAAGTATTAACTACTCCTTTTGGAATCGTTGGATAGTCATTAATCTTTGTGGTTGTGTGGTTACATCTCTTATTATTATTTTTATTCAATGAATATGATCCTTCTAACTACATTCCATTAGAGGGCCTCAGTCACGCTTTTTGTTGTATTTGAAAGCATTTATTTACTTGTAGAATATATTCCTTCCTTAATTATATTCCACCTTGTTTATAAACTAAAACTTAGTAGTGGAAGGATACGTGGAAGTTAAGGAAAGATCCCTTCCTTAAATTTATTTTGCTAAGGCATTTATGTGATGTTAATTTGGGATTAATAATTTGTAAAAATGAAAATAAAAAATAAAAAAGTCTTATATTTGCATTGTTTTGAAATAGTAGATTGTTTTTCTTTTCATGTGTATATAGGAGAGAGAATTGTGTAAAGATATATGGCTAATATGTTAATGCAATTAAGCACAACTCTAGTTGAAAACTCAAGAATACTATTTGTAGTGAAACCCATCTGGTTGATTGAGGGTAGTGACTAATCCAATAACACGGGGGGCATTGCTACTATTATTCTCAATAACATCCATATAAATGAGACATTTATTGACAGATATCTATGTAATCTTTTGGTTTTGTTTTAGTACCCTTTTGGATTGATTTTGTCATGGATAAATAGGTAATGGTGTTTTGAATTGACATGAACCTTTTTAAGTTTTGATAGCTAAGTAAGATGCTAAGTAAGACATGACTTGATTTTAATGTTTAATAAATATAGTATCATCTCTAATATTTAATTTGTATGGTACAAAGTAATGTCATATATTTGCAAGAAGGAAACTTTAATCAATGTGGTTTCTCATTTATAGATATGAATTACCTCCTTCCACTACATTAAATGGCTTTGTTAATTGAATATGCAATTACAATGATTGATGATGGGAACCTACAATTGCAACCACACCTCCAAGTCGTAGACATTGTTGAGTTGGGTGCAAATCCCAAGTCCACACCTTGATATAGAATGGACCTCTCTGATGGTGTTTCCAAACAAAAAGCAACCATTCCAAAGAAATATAATGATTGTGTTGTTGCGGGATAAATTGTAAAGGGGTCTATAGTGTTACTTAAAGGGTATAGTTATCCTACCATTTGCAAATCTAGGTATTTACTTTTATAAACTAATCCAATAATTTCTAGATATGAAGAAAACCTATTTTAAATCAACCTTTCATGATATGTTATAATGCATAATGGTTAAACTCAATGTGCTCATGCAGGTGGATTGTTGTTTCTGATATAAACATCATTTGTTTGAATCATGATATCATTGGTCAACCCATCTACATATGCAAGGACCAAAGCCTAGAATTACATGCACCATCCTTGGGTTCTACATCAACGGATGTGCTAAAAAATAGTGATGATTCACAACTATGTACCCATAGAGTGGTGCTTGGAATATCATCTTCGTTAAAGAATAAAGAAATCATCCCTACTATTAGTCTGATTAAAAACTTGAACCCATATCGAACAAGGTGGCTAATAAGGGGTTACCTTACACCCAAAAAAGAGATCCACCCATTCAAGACCCAATATGGAGAAGGTAAATTATTCTCCTTTGATATTATAGATTGTGACAAAACTGAGGTACGTATCACTTGCTTCAACAAAATTGTAGATCTTCATTACATAAATATCCAAGTAGGTTCTATATATACAATAGCAGGTGGTACCGTCAAGATAGCAAATAGGCTCTACAACAAACTTAATAGCCAACTTGAAATTTGTTTGGCAGACAACTCGAGGGTTTCTCTCTTAGATGATGACTTGTCAATTCCAAAACATCAATTTACTTTCACCCCTCTTGATGAAATTGTGCATGTGATCAAGGATTGCCTTGTTGATGTTGTCGGCATAATTGTTTGTGTGGATCCATGTACCATGATAAGAAGGTTTGATGAGATAGAATTTCTAAGAAGAAGTGTCCAATTGATGGATATATCTTCATCTACTATAAATGTAACTTTATGGGGACTAACCACTCACAGCGAGGGGACACGACTCCAAGAAATGTACCATTTACACAATGTTGTTGTTCTTGCAATTAAAGCTGGAAAAGCCACTGAATATAATGGAAAGGTCATAAGCACCTTGGCTAGTACTTAGCTCTTCATAAACCTAGACATAGTAGAGACAATAAAACTGAGGTTATGATATGATATGATAATGGGAAGGATATTTTAACATCGACAACACAAGCTATAGATGCGCCTGTACAAATTCCAAGGAAAACAATTGTTGAGATTGAGGAAAAAACCATGAATGTCTCCCAACCTTTTTAGTACATTGTGAAGGTAACAATTCAATTCATTAAAATAAGTTCAGTTTACTATCCATCTTGCCCCCTTCGCTTGAATGGAAAACAATGCAAGAAAAAATTTGTTAGAAATGCTGATGAAACATGGACTTGTGCAAAGTGCATAAAAACATTTTCAGATTGTATTTACAAGTACATACTTCAGCTAAAGCTAACAGATCATACAGGCACACTCTAGGTTGTTGCTTTTGATGAACCTGCAAACCTACCTTCTAGGTATGTCAGCCCATGAATTATATATGCTCCGGTTCAATCATGATGCAAAGACTAATGCAGATACAATAATCAAACAAGGATGTTTCAAAGAGTTCCTCTTCACTATCTCAGTTCTATATGACTCAAGTGCTAGTCAAGGTCGTTTGAAGTTGACAATCACCAAAGTTGACACTCTACAACTTGAAGAAGAAAATGCTTCCTTGACCAATAAAATTGATGATATGGAAGACACGAGTGCTTGAATATATCTATACTGCTTCTTCTCTAATAAAACAAGTACATAATTGTACTCCCAATGTTGATGCTATTTATCAACATATTAGAAGTGTGCTATTTTGGTGAATTTAAATATTTCTAATTGTATTTAGTACTCCCATTATTCATGCTACATACCAAGATATGAAACTAACATATATTTGGTAAATTTAATTGCTTATGATTGCATTAAATTAAGTCCATTATAAGGGAATAAATGTTAATGAGTGATTACCTCTTCACAAATATTTTTCAAAGCTAGCAATCTTTTTGTATCTTTAGACAATGAGAATATTGGTGGTCGATTTCAAATGTTCATGCTTGTATTTAGTTCAATCTAATGATAACTTTAGTAACAACTTGTTTCTTAATGATAGTCTCTTTGTGAATTAAATGTTTGGTGTTTGAAACTAAAAATGATGCTTCTACTAACTTGCAACATCCACTATTTACAATACATGAAAATATTAATGCTTTTTTTTTTTTTGACATTGATATTACTCACATCTTTTTTTGAGAAGTATTTCCAATATAATATTTATCATAAAGTGTCTAATGTTTTTTGGTAGATAATAAGCTCCTCCTCTCAAAATTGTGAGACACTACTATCAACAATTGAAAATAAAAAGAATAAGCATCGTAAAAGAGATGGTGAATACTATGCTCACCATAGAGAAGAAATTAGTATTCGTCGTCATATGTGATGCGAACACAAAAAGAAAACATGTGGCATAGATCTAGGAATAAATAATTAGATACCAACTATTAATTCAAACAACTTCGTACCCCAAAGTGATATAGACTTTGCAAAATCTTCTAAAAACTTATGCACTAGGATAGATGCATTGGTAAACATGCAAACATGTGAAGTGTGCGATGAATGTTACTTTGGCATGCACATGTCTTCAGTAAATTGTGTCATAATTTGCAGTAGATGTTCTCATGAAAATGGGAGACATCGTTTTGCAACATCTAATAATATGAATCCAGGAAAACAACCATATGCATTAAAAAATCTAACCCAAGTTGAAGAGATGCTCACAGCACAGGTAAATCCAATAGTGCAGGTAACCCATGCTTGTGGTGGGAAATACAAATACTATGGTCATACAATTAGTTTTCCACAAGACATTAGATCAATAGTAATGTACCTCCCACATAGAATTTCATATTTGGATGTGTTAATAGTTCGAAGACTCTAGACCCATGGAACTTACTATGATCTCTATGTAAGTAAGGGTCGTGTTTGGGTTGCATTAAAATATAAGATTGAGTATGATCCATAATATAAGGATGTTCTAATATTTGATGAATGTATACAACAACTCCCAGATATGAGTATAGACATTTCAAGCATGCTTCATACTATTGATGTAGAGAATGAACATGAGCTCTCAACTGAATTTGGATTTCCATGTGGTGAGGATGAAAATGAACATGACATAACATACTCGTCATCTTTCATGGCTAACTTACCAAATAAAGGACATGAGCTAGATATCATCAAAGAAACAATGCAAATGAAACTCTTATTTCTTGGCCAAATCTTGGTCCTTCTCCAATAAATGAATACAATATTGAAGGACTTTTGGATATGGCTTTTCCCACACTTTTCTTGAATGGTGTTGCATTACTGATGCAACCTTGCTATTGACAAGTTAAGATGCATGAATATGTGTTGCACTTAATGAGATACCATGATAATAGATTTGGCAGCCACCCAAGGTTCTGTCATTTTGTACTGCTAAATCTAATGATGCGACACTAAGCTCAAGGAATATCTCTTGTGTTTGTTAAGAAAAATCTAGAGGACTCCATCCCAACCACCATTGAAAACCTTCGTTTGCACATACAATAGATGCCCAACACTCAATTGGCTGAAGAATTGATGCACTTTGAATCTTCCTTGAGGGGAACACACACATATTAAAGTAAACATCATGGCAAATTTACAAATATGATCAACCAGCTAGGAACCCCTACTTTCTTCTTCATGTTTAGTGCCGCAGATACTAAATGGCTTGAATCACAATGAATTTTTCCAACTGGCATTCCATTGATGTTTCGAACCAACAAAGAATGCACAAACAAAATTATTAATAACCCACATACAACTTATCTATTCTTGCATGAAAGGTTCACAATATTATGTGAAGAAGTAATAGAAAAACTCTTTCATGTGACAGATTACTTGTATAGATATGAATGGAAACATCGAGGATCAAGACATATACATGGATTCATTTGGATTCCTGGTGCACTTGAAATGGACAAACTTGATTGGCATAATCATGCAGAGTTGGAACAAGCAAGGAAATTCTTTGACAAATATGTGAGTGCATGGAATCCCCACACTCCATCTTGTAGAAATGACACACAACATTGATCATTACAAGAAGATTCTTGCTTGTTGGAAACAAATGCTATCTTCTCTAGAGACTTGCGTGTTGACTATGAGGAATTAATCAATCATATTCAATGACATACACAATGTATTGAAGCAACGTACTTACAAAAATGAGGTAATAATTTAGAGTGTCACTACAAAGCCCCTTGGTTAGCAAGTGTTAATTCATTGTTGGCTTGTGATGAGTCTGGGAAAAAAAACGTATGCTCCAACTCATAATGATGATAGGTTGAATATACACAACCGAGATATGATTTCAATATGGAGGGCCAATATGGATTGCCAACCAGTTGTATCGAAGTTGCTTTTTCTTAAATATATAGAAAAATATGCAGCAAAGGTAGAAAGGAAATTAGAGAGTTGTATTGATATGCTATCACACATATGCAAGAAACAAGTGGGTGAAGACCATGCACTATCAGCATATCATAGATTTATGTCTGAGATCATTGTAGATTGTGATATTGGAGTGCAAGAGACATGACATATACTACAAAAGCTACCACTTGTTGTTAGTAGTCACTCTTTTATAACACTAAATGTTGGACATAAAGTTTTACATCGAATTAACAAAAATCCAGGTGATAATACATTACTAGTGAGTTATCTACACTCTTACATAGAATGACCCACTGAGATAGAGCAAGTATCATTGATTGAAACTTCTATATCATTCTCATTTTCATCTACTCATAAAGGGTGCAAGTGGAAGGTTAGAAAGTAGAAAACAATTGTCAACATTTTTCCTCATTTCTATAGTACCCCTGATGGGGAATCTAAACAATTTGAGGCTTTTTGTTGGAGTGAGCTAATATTGTACAAGCATTATCATAGCATTGCTATAGATATAGGTCTCACTGAAATGACATTGTTACAAATTGGAAGCAACTGCAATCAAATAACTACTATGTCTGGCATGTGGACTGCCTGATAATTATAGATCCTAACCTGAAGAGGATATAAATGATACAAGTGAGGTGGATCCAAGAAATACAAGCACCCTAGATGAATGGGAGATGTTATCACAGATGGGAGTTGCTGGTGGTGAGAACTTGAATGCCCTTGAAATACTTAGTTGACATGACTTTAATAATATGAACAATTGGGATGAATGTTCTTTAGCTCCCCAGTTGTAGAACATTGTAGAGCATTTCATAAGTACAAACAAGACATCCCAAATGGGTGACCACTCCATATTACAAGAGCATGCTCCACTATATCCATTAACTCCCAAACAAGAACTGGCACTTGTGACTATAAAAGAACATTATAATGATAGTTCCTCAAACCAACCCCTCTGCATGATCATACAAGGAACGATAGACACAAGAAAATAATAGTTGATACATTGCATCTGACATGCACTTCAGGTTTTAGCATCTAAAAATAATATTCCACTCCTTACTATTGCCCCTACAGGAGTTGCGGCATTCAACATACACACCTCAACCATACATGCTACCCTTAGAATACCAATAAGAGAAATGTACCCATTGCATGGACAATCACTGCTAGTCTTTCAGGAAGAGATGAAACATGTGAAATACCTCCTTATTGATGAATTTAGCTTTGTAGGGCCAAAATTGCTTTTGAAAATAGATAGTAGATTGTGTGAGGCTTTCCCTCATCAACAAAAAAAATGCTTTGGTGGTACATCTATAATTCTTGTTGGTGACTTAGTACAACTACCCCCTATCATGGATAAACCAATATATGCATCACACTCACATGCCAAATACCTTTGGGATAAATTTACAAAGTTTATCACATTGACAACCATATTCCACCAACAAGGTGACGCTCAAGCCCAAATCAACTTTCATTGTGTCTTGTACAATATGCAAAATGCAGATCCAACTGAAGAAGATTGGGAATTACTTATGCAACGTACAAATAAAACAATATTTGTTTCTGAACAAAGAGCATTTGATCAGTCAATGCACCTTTACTCTACAAAAAATTTAGTCAGGCTACATAATCAAAAAATGCCTAAATTACTCAATCTTCCAGTTGCACTTAGTATTGTGGTAAAAACACATTTACAACCTGTTGGTACCCAATATGGACCCAGTATTTAAAATTTTTAATTTGCGGTTTCGAACCGCTTTGAACTAAGGTTCAAAGTAGTTCGAAGTGGTTCAGTGGTTCAATTGGTCCATCTTGCAGGTTTAGTTCAAGCAAAGTTCAGAAATTCAATGGTTTAGTTTCAGAGTTCAAAGCTCATTTCAAAAGCATTGATTGGGTTTTTAAATACGAGCCTATGGATCTCATATTCTAGTTTAGAAGTTGATATTGTGATATTTCTAGTGATCTCCTTCCACATTCAAGTTCCAGATTTCATTCAAAAAAAATCACAACATGTTGATTCAGGGATTCAAAACTAGCATCTGAATTTGGAGTACAAAGATAAATCTAATAGATGTAGTGAATTCATTGTGGAGGTAAAGGACAATTCATGTGCAAAATGATAACATTTGATTTTTGAAGAAACAAGATGTGACACGAGTCCTTTTAATTGTTTATAATCTTCACTAAATGAAGATTGGGAAATAATACATGAATAGTTCTATGTACTTTAGTCTAATGGACATTATTCATAATATGTTACCATAGTGGTCTCAAGATCTCGTTGGGATTTATCTGCAGCCCAGTTAAAGTTTCTTTTACATGCTGGACCATATACTTTAATGCTCCACTTCTCCAAGTCATGGAGAGTCATGTTGTAGGAAATTCAATACCTACTCGAACATGATGAATGATCTATGTTTTAAATAAAAACATGGTCATGATGTTTGAAATAGAAAACTGCAGAAGATGTGAAAGATTGGTGATAACATTAAACAAGCTTAGTTATTCTAGCAGTTTTATATACCTTCACTCAGTCCTCAATAACTTTTGACTATGACAAAATTTTATTGATCACTCCAGTTAAGTTGTGCAAAATTAGGATCTCTCCAACATATCCAAAAATGAAGGAAATTCAATGGTGGAATAATTAGTTATGGCTCCCACACCGAAACCCAATTTGACTGTCAAAAAATCCACCCAGCAACAAATATTTATTGTTATTATTGGACTGATTCATTCATTTTCCACTTGTCCAAATGTGCTAAAATGACATTTGATTTAGTGAAAAACCTTTAAAAGTTTAATGTCATAAAAGTCAAAGAAAAGCTATCAAGAAAAGATGAAAGGAAAGAGTTGGAAAGTTAAGTTTCAAGAATCAGTTTTTCTAATAACTAAAAAAGATCAACAACAACAGAGGAGATAAATAGACCATAGAAACATTGGAAGACGGTGCCACCTTCTCTTTTCGAGACTGCAGACTATGTGCTATAGCAAGAGGGGAAGATTTTCAGATTGATTCCAGACTTTAGAGGTTGTGGGAAGAAGAGGATGTGTTTATTTTATTTTTCTGAACTGTGTGTTAGAGAAGGGATACATTTTGATTGTTAATGTATTGTTAAAGAAAAGAGTTTCAGTTTTTCTTTAGATAGTGGTTTTGGTTGTAAATGTGTAAAAGGATCTTTGTTGTCCTTCACATTTAGAGAAGGGAGACTGGGGGATAATTGCATTAGAACTTTGATTATGGTGCATTTTCCTTCCATTGACCACAATCTTTGTGTTGTTTTCAATTTTCTCTAAAATACATTTTAATTTCACTGTTTTCTCATTATATTGTCATATCTTAACAACTCTTATTCCTCATTTCCTCAAGAGGATGGAAGATACTTTCTTTGTGTTTGTTTACTCCATGATGTAGCATCCAAGCAAATAGACTTTGTGTTATTTGTTATTCTTTTCTTTTTAGTCATTTAGTTAGGCATCTATTTCGTGTTTACGAGTAGATGTTTGTAAAACCTTTTATGCTTTCTGGTTAAAAGCATTCATATTTAATTTATTGTAAATCATGTACAGGGATTTGTACCTGATAAAATTTAAAGGATGGTTATCAACCCAATGATAACCTATCCAATTGTTAGTGCTGATTCAATCTTCCTATCTAGGCATTCAGAGTTAATTAGGACAATCTATTCACTAACACAACCAAACCTGGATAGCGATGTCGATCGACTTCCAAAAGAACTATTGCTATGTAAAGGCCAATGAACAATGTTAACGACAAACCTTTGGATTCAAATGAGCCTTGTAAATGGATCACTTGGGGAGGTGGTAGATATTGTGTACACACCTAGTTGTAAGCCCCCTGACCTACCTCTATATGTGGTTGTTCAATTCAATAATTCTAATGGCCCACCTTGGGACCAAGGTGATCAAAATAATTTACCTATAACACCTATAACCTTAGGTAATTATAGATAGATCCCACTATCTATGTCATGGGCACTCACCATACACAAATCCCAAGGATTGACACTTCAAAGAACAACAATTGATATTGGTACAATAGAATGACAAGGTTTGACTTTTACAGCTATATCAAGAGTTAAAACACTCGACAACCTACGTATAGAGCCACCATTCTCCTTTGATAGATATGCAAGAATGAAAGATAATCCATATACCATCATTAGAAAAAAGGAAGAGTCTTGATTGCAACAACTCTCCCTATAGAGTGGATAGGTAACAAATGTAGTACTTTCCTCTAATTTATATGACTATGTGTTTGTACTTCATCGATCTTTACATTAGCTACATTTATGCATTTAAATATCATTGTTCGCTAATGTAACAAGTTATTTTGTTATAGGTATGGTGAAAAAATACCATATATTGTTACTTGAATCCTCTACTCATAACTCACTTTGTACTTTCAAATATTGTAGTGTATTTATGCAATTTCCTAAAAACTCCAAAGGAGGCATAGTTTTCATGTTTCCAATTGCACCATGAAGACCAAGGAGGCATGTTGTTTATGACAGATGGGAAAATGTGTCATCATGGAATAGGTCATTGATTGCATATGCTATTCTAGTGGATGCACCTCAAAGCCCGTTGTTGTCAATAAGTGCAAGAACACCACAATTCTATAGGCTCCATGTGTATTACACTCTTGACATCTATTATGTTTCTTTGTGATGAAATTGAATAATAAATGTGTTCTTTGTGGAGAAACTATCGTTATCATTCTTTTGCTTCTATCCCCTAATCATAACTCACTTTGTAATTACAAATATTGTAGTTTATTTATGTGATTTTAAAAACATTATACTTTAATATTTTATCTTCACATGTACGATGTCTATACACATACTATCATTCATCATCATTTTTAGTTGATAAAAAATAATTGTATTCTAATTTATTTTGGTTTGTACGAAATTAATAATTAAAAAATAAATAAATATACTTGTATTCTATTTTGTTTTGATTTGTAGGTTATTAAACAAACACTTGTGAACATGTAAATTTTTAAAATAAAATAAATAATTCCTTACTTGGATTGTTAAATATTTTGTATTGGGTGGTTCTTATTAGAGTATAATTGTATGGATGTAGCTATCTTCAATTTTTGTGTTCCTCTTCTACATTTGTTATATGAATTTAAGAATGTGAATGTAACTACATTTTTTTTTTACATACCTTTCATTTCGTATTAAATGCTTGAAATTATCTCATATATACTTTCACCTTATGTCACTATCGGTGTACCCCTTGCTCCTTTGGGTGCAAGTGCTAGTGTATGATTGTTATTCTTTTTTTGTCTCATACGATGCCTTGATTTTTCTTCTTTCACTTTCTAAAAGTTCTTTTCTCTAACAAGAAAATTTACATAAATGTCTATACATTCAATTTTTATATACTAAATTATAGTACTAAAGTCCAGTAATTTTCTTCAATTTGAAATGTGAGCCTTTTAAATTTAACCCCTCTTTATTACTGTGATGAGATACACGGGGATGATGGATTGAAGGAATTAGTTTCATATTGTCCTCATTTAACACATCTTGCCATTGAAGTTATGTTGAAAACTAAGAGTGATGAGCTCATACAAATTATTTAGGTTTGAGCACTATCTCTCTACTACTTTCTATAGGAAGTTTATAAAATATGACTCCAGGGGTCATGGAAAACACAGATTTCCTTGAGGTCATATTGAAACATTAAGAATGAATATTTCGACACATAAGAGTTTATCCATTCTACCAAAGTCACATGGAATATGCATTCATTTGATTCATGTATTCCAATGGGACAAAGCAAGGGTGCAATGGAAACCTAGTGGGTGGCATATCTCCTCTGAGCTCACCAATGAACCATGTCACTACAACACTCCTTTGAGTACCCTTTTATAGTCATGATCATTTTACTTGATATTTGTTAAACTAACATTTTCTCACATATACTTGTGTTAATAATTATAGCCGGGCAAGAGTTCTTCGACATCTCTTTTGCAAATTAAACTAAAAAACGATATCCTCAAATGTCCAAGTTCATATCAATTTGCTATAGTTAATACATTACCATACTCCTTTTTAGACAATAGGCAAGGATTTTAGCTCAATCAAAGCTCTTGTTAAGAAATAGGAATGTACTTGTTGGAAAGAAATTAGGAATATTTCAATGATAGTCTAAGTGACCCATTGAATGTTGTAAAGAGTTGCTATATTTTACTTGCCTTAAATGCATGGACTCAACTGTTAAAAGATATGTAGGGTTGCCAACAAGTATGTTAAGGTTTGTTCTTCCCCTAATAAAAATTAAATCTTTGAGAAGCTACAAATTATAATGCATTTAAAAAATAATTAAGTTGAGAGGCTTTCTATAGTGGAAGCATTCATCAATGTAAACATTTGGTCTACAAATTATAATGTATTTAAAAAATAATTAAGTTGAGGCTTTCTATAGCATTCATCAATGTAAACATTTGGTTTGTTTTAATAAAATTTGACGTTTTATTGAATGTTCTATAAAATGGTGAGCTGGTAGAGTGACAAGTTAGAAGGATGTTTCCTTCCATTTAATTGTGTAACTACAAATATTGAAGAGCCACTTGTTGAACTAATAAAGAAAGATATACAATAAAGAAACTTCTTATTTTTTAAATTTAAATTGAAGATGTTTCTAAAGTAGTGAAAAACTCTCTTTTTCTAATGTGGTAAATAAAATATATAGCAACTTATTATTTTTCAATATTTCTAAATTATTTATCTTATATACAAGATACAAATTTGTTTTTAATGTCAAATGAATCTATTGTGCTAAAATGCTAAGGATTCTCAGCTTATTTTATATAAATAGAATATGTATATAAGCTAGTTTTATACCAATAAAATACTTCAACTTGTCTTTAGAAATATAAATTTTAAAATTAGATATTAATCCTAAATAATTAATCCTTTAGTTTCAATTTGATCCCATAATAACATATTGACAAAAGTAAACTGTAATTGCTTAGTTCTTGTAAAAAGAAACTTCCAATTTTTAAAACTACATCATCTGTACCTGAAATATAAAACATAAAAGTAATAAACAATTAATGAGCAGTACTATAATATTAATATAAACAATTATGTGCAGTACTATAATATTAATATAACAATCTTATTATATCTCTTTGCTATAATTATCTTCATTATTAGTAAGTTTTGTCCCTTTGTAATTGAATCATGTCTCTAGTTTACAATTGGATATTGTATTTAATGGCACCTAGGTTTATCTCATGAAATTTGTGTCCCTTTATAATTGAATCCTGTTTGTAGTTTACATTCTTAGATATTGTATTTAATGACACCTAGGTGTATCTCATAAAATTTGTGTCTCTTTGTAATTGAATCATGTTTGTAGTTATTGAATCTTTTTTGTAATTTACAATTTGAGGTGTATGTCATGAAATTTATGATTCATAACAAGATCTTAACACTTAACTGCTTATTTTAAAAAAAAGTAAAACTCCCATTCAATATGAAATCATGTTTACAATTATGTGTTTTAAAAATTTAGTAGTTACAAAGCAAATTTATTTACGCCTAAATGTCAATTTACAACCAGATCCTAAACTTTTAGAACATTCTTATCCTATTTATTGAGCATCTCATTAAATGAAGATTATAACTTAAAAGAGAGACATATTAATAGGTGAAGCTAATTTCTTATATATATTTTTTTAATTTCTTATATCAATAATTGTTAAATAGTATGTAAAAATATGTTACAATACTTCTATGAATATTGTTATAGCTGATAAGAAAAGCATATTAATAAGAGAAAATGGTTCATTAAGTTTTGAAAATAATATTTTCTATATATGTTGTTAATAGTTTAAATAAAATTGACACTCAATTTTCTCAACAAATTCTTTTTTAGATTTCATTGTACTTATTTAGCATCTACATTTTCCATCACATTATAATTATGAGACTTTATTCTTTATAAATATTGTTAATAGTAAAGATGAACTTAACATTGTCAAATTTCCACAATTCATGCCATAATAAATTATTTTTATTAAGCATCAGCATTTAGGATCATTTGGGCAATGATAGATAGAACTTTGTTACTCAGTTTAGTTTACGATTAAAACTGATCATTCTAAAGTGTCATTCAAAACATATTGCCTATTATTCCTTACAATTTACACAAATGAATAATTGTTACAATACTTCTATGAATATTGTTTTTGAAATTAAAAGTGACCAAAAGCAAGGGGTTCGGCCCTTAACAGTCAAAAGGCTGGTAACCAACACATTACCAACCAATAGCAAAAACAGACAAAAAGAACAAGAGAACCAACAGTCAAAGAAAAGAACCTAAAACAAGAGAGCTAGAACCTAAAAGGAACCCTAGCAACTAGCCAAAGTCCAACGAGGCACCCAAGCCTAATAAAAACATAATTACAGCTGACAACCAACAAAACTATAACTGTCATAACAGTATATAAAGTCTTTGGATCCATGGACCCCATAACTGAACAAAAATTTAAAAAAAAGACTTAGATTTCTTTTTTCCCTTTTCCTCTTGCATGAAAAAGAATTTGGGCCCAGTCGTCAGCAAGGAACTTAAAGAGTAATTTATTTTCCTCCATGTCCAAGCCAACTTCCTCCTTCTCCTGTGCCAACAATTGGAGGGTAGTTGCAGCAGCATGAGTAACTTTAAGTCCAAACTTAGAAAAGGTGAAAAACCCCTCCTCCAAAGCTTTGACTCTTTCCTCCAAGTTTCTGTAATGCTCCTCCACCGCCACCGTCTCCTCTTTATGCTCCTCGACCTTTGTAGTAGCAACCTCCTTCATTTTCTGTCTCTTTGGTTTATCCTGCAGCACCCGTGGGTTAGAAAAAATCTTCAAATTTTCCTAACAGGGGAAGAAATGGTAATTGGGGAATTATCCTTTTTGCTCGTCTCATCACAAAAAGTAAGGGGTTTAAGTGAGAAGCTAGCTGAAACATGGGTTGTCTCAATATTCCTTTCTTTGCCGTCCAACACTCGAGTTTGAGTGTCATCCATAAAAATGTTCCGAGAATTGAAACTTTTTTCCCCCTCCTCATTACCATCATCCTTTTTAGAGTTGGAAATGCTTTCCTCCTCCCTTCTGTCATTGTTATTGTCAACGCTATCTTCTTCAACTTCTATGAATATTGTTATAGCTGATAAGAAAAGCATATTAATAAGAGAAAATGGTTCCTTAACTTTTTTTTTAAAAAATTTCTATATATGTTGTTAATAGTTTAAGTAAAATTGACACTATCAATTTTCTCATTGTACTTATTTAGTATACACTATCAATTTTCTCATTGTACTTATTTAGTATCTACATTTTCCATCACATTATAATTATGAGACTTCTATTCTTTATAAATATTGTTAATAGTGAAGATGAACTTAACATTGTCAGATTTCCAAAATTCATGCTATAATAAATTCTTTTATTAAGCATCAGCATTTAAGATCATTTGGACAATGATAGATAGAACTGGGTTTAGTTTACTCTAAAGTGCCATTCAAAACATATTTCCTATCATTCTTTACAATTTACACAAACGAATAATTATATAAAAAATATATTTATTAACTTTCATGATATAATTATCAATTTTGACCTATTGCTTATTTTTTACTGTAAACTTGGCTTGTCAGATGCTCTCCTCCTATTTCCTTTAGAACCATTTCCGGTAGAGAAGTTAATTTAAATAATCAATTGAAGTTGTCCATTATACAATAGGAGATTGTGACGGTTAAAAATGATGGTTGCACTTATGTGGGTAATAAAATACGAATATGAAGCAAATGTAATTATGTTCTGAAACTCATCAGAGTATTGTCATCTAAAGTTCCAGTAGTGGTTCTACAAATTCTTGGAATATTACCAGTTTTCATCCCAAATAGGTAGCGCATATTAGGCAAAACTCTTTCATGCATATGACTGGCTAGAGAAAAATGGATCAGATCAGCAAATAAGGAATTATATATTAGATATTTTTGTGTTCCCATTATAGAACTTCGGCCTTCACAGCCCAACCAATGATGAAGCCTTGCATATAGATTCTAAAATCGGAACTCCTCTATTTAATGACATCGAGAACTAGATATTCAAGGCGCTACTAAGCAGATGCACCTAAAAAATAAAATACACCTCTTGTTTTAATTAGAGGCACGCCGTAGTAAACAGCAGATTTGCCTGCAGTAGAATAGACCTCTTGCTTTTATTAGTGGTATAAGGAAAACAACAGACGAGACACGAATAGATCATGTCAAAAGGACATGCTTTGCTCAGTATCGATAGTGGACAGGCTTGTATGGACCCTCTACGGGCACATTAATGTAGGCAGCCTGATCCCGACTCAGCTTTGTTAGTTTGGCCCCCAGCTTGGGCAAATGCAGAGCAGCCACCTTCTCATCCAAATGCTTGGGAAGCACATAGACCTTCTTCTCATACTTCCCTGATTTCCTCTCATTCCAAAGCTCCAGCTGAGCGATAACCTACAGCAGAGAGGGCAATTTGTAAATAAACCAGTCATGAAGTAATTTCTACATTATGGACAAAATAAGCATGCATAAATCTTTCCAACAATATACATCAATCCAGTTCCATAAGAAACATGGTACCTTACATATAATAGAAGGTATGAACAAGCTTACCTGATTTGTGAAGGAACATGACATGACAAAACTTGGGTGGCCAGTAGCACAACCCAAATTCATGAGACGCCCTTCTGCAAGGACAATGATGCCGCTGTTGGTATCAGGGAACACCCATCGGTCAGTCTGAGGCTTGATGGTGATCTTCTTGACTCCGGGATAGGTTTCAAGTCCAAGCATGTCAATTTCATTATCGAAATGACCAATGTTGCAGACAATGGCATTGTTCTTCATCTTCCTCATGTGACCAACCATGATGATATCCTTGTTACCTGTAGTTGTCACAAAGATATCAGCAGTTTCTAACACATCCTCCAGCGTCAGAACAGGGATACCTTCCATAAGGGCTTGTAAAGCACAAATGGGGTCAATCTCTGTTACAATAACCCTAGCTCCAGCAGCCTTCATGGCTGCAGCACAACCCTTGCCAACATCTCCATATCCACACACAACAGCAACCTTGCCAGCAATCATCACATCAGTGGCTCTCATCAGACCATCTGGTAGAGAGTGTCTGCATCCATATAAGTTATCGAACTGCAGAAGAAACAAAGGAGGCAATTAGACTTAACAAAACACACGTCACAAATGGAGTAAGGAGAGCACATAAACATTAACTTTAATGATCGCATTGCCTCCAAGTCCAATCTAATGCCATTAAAAAAATTGTATGCCCTGGAACTCGCTCAAAATGTTTCAAACTAATGTACATGGTAAAAAGAACAGCCCAGAAATCAAACCATTGGTTGAAACAGGTATATTGAGCTTCCAGGTATACCTTAGACAGCTTTCAAAATCTACTCATACAAATAAGCAGAATTAAAAATCCATACATCGAATTAAAAATCCACACGTGCGTGACCTTTCGATTCGAAACAATTGCTGGTTCTATACAACAAAAAACCTCATATTAACTAAAAACCTCATATTAACTAAACAAACTACATCAAATCAAATATGGCCTAGCTCTAGGTTTTACTTATTTTGATATCGATTTCATTATCTATATAGATATCAGTCGATTCTTCTGAAGTCAACAGCAACCACATATAAACACATAAAATTTAATGGCTACGAGAGTTCATTACAGATGAACAGACAACGAAATGCACAAACATACCTTGCTCTTCGTAACAGAATCGTTGACGTTAATGGCAGGAAAGAGCAAAGTGCCATTATTTTGCATCTGGTACAACCGGTGCACACCAGTAGTCGTTTCCTCGGATACGCCGACCAACCTATCCTTCATCGTGTGATATTTGAGGGGATCCTCCTTGAGGCCGTCCTTTATCAATCCCAAAACAATCTGAAACTCGGGATTTGTTGTTGACGCTGGGTCTGGAATTTTCCCAGACTTGGCATACTCTTCCTCAGCCTTCACCCCTTCGTGAATCAGCAGTGTAGCGTCTCCGCCATCATCCACAATCAGATCTGGACCACCACCAGGGCCCCAATCCAAAGCTCTTTCTGTGCACCACCAGTACTCCTGAAGGGTCTCCCCTTTCCATGCAAAAACAGCTGCACTGTCGCGGGCAATGGCTGCAGCCGCATGATCCTGCAAAAACAGAATTATGTTAATTAGTTAAATAATGATCTCACCTACTGATTCAAGATGTTGAAATCAAATGATGACAGAGCATATATGAAATTTAATGCACAGGTGCAAACAGCCAGGCTATGTACAAGAACAATACTAAGACATTTAAGCATATGGCCGCATTTAACATATTCAATCTTAATCTTGTTAAAGATTTTCCTCTACATACTCCGGATCCTAGGTAACTCACACTTCAGATCCCAGATTTCTACATCACACTACAGATGCTACCCAACTCCTGCACTTACCTACCATAGATCCGACCATTGCCCAACAAAAGAATGCAGCCTAAATTTACTCTGCCCTGTGAATCGGATATTGTCAAACAAACAAATGTGCTCTAAGTAAAGCACAATTGAGCAGTTTAAGTTTACCCGGCCTTTAGATCTAAAGGTTAAACAGCACGCACCCCATTCCAACTTCTCCACCACATCGGGCCTAAGCTTGCTGATATATATGTTTAGTGTTCAATGCAGATCATGGTTCAAGATTTGCCCATACTCTGAACCCATGTTTCGCCAACAAAAAAAGCTGTGAAAAATTACTGAACACACCATGGATCCAAGGCTTCCAATCGCAAGAGAGCAGTTCCAAAAAGCTTCATATACCTTTGGATAAAGCTTACCCAACAACCAAATTTTAAAGAGCAATTCAAAACGAAGGCTTCTGAGGTCATTGTAATGTAAGCAATTTTGGTACATTGAATCCTGACAGATACAGCCTTTCCACCTTCTTTGACATTTTAGATATGTGCTCGCCGAACAGAACAATGGTGTGCAAGCTTACCAGCACCTAGGATCTGAGCTTACAAAGCACAATGATGTTGTTCAAGGTGGTTCTACCCTTATTTCCAATTTTGAAATAGGCTGGCGCTCAAGTCTACTCCATTCAATTCAAATTCATATCTAATCCTAGCTGTAAATTCAAACTGAACAATCTTTTGAACCAAGTTGACTTTAAACACACGGATTCCAGCATAATGTTACTAGTGTTCAAACAGTGTTGGATCTTATAGGAGAATATGCTATATAACACCTAATATGCTGTTCGGTCACTTTTTATCCAAACTCGTTCGACAAAAGAACACAGTCCAAATATACTCCACATGAGCCCCGAGCTTATAGACTTATCATCTACTTTACTTTCACTCACTTTGAATCAATTTTGCCCCAAAACATAGATCAAACATGTTTTTCCCGGATCCAAAGACCGCGAGAGCTGTCGACACCGTTGATGTATTCCCATCTTCCCCACATCCTTTAGATCTAACCGTATTCAATGCCCTTTAAGCGCAATCTTATACGAAGCAAGAATATGGTTTTAACTTGTTGAGATCCAAGCTTTATCCAACACCAATATGAATTTCAAACTTCAGGGCATTTTGGATCCAGGGTCCACAATATTGGCATCCAAGATTACCCAACCCAACAGAAACCAATTAGCATCTACACCACATCTCGAATCAAGAACTCAACTACTAAGGAAACCGCTTAAACATACCCCCCCAACACACAATTTAACACAGCTCACAACCATAATCCAGGACCAAAATGGACATTAAATCCCAAAATCTAAAAGCAATTATAAAATAAAAAATAAAAGAAGCGGATAATGTTACAGACCTGCGTAGAGAAAATGTTGCAAGAGCACCATCTGACTTCCGCACCAAGGGCCGTGAGGGTCTCGATGAGCACAGCGGTCTGGATGGTCATATGGAGGGAGCCGGTAATGCGAGCACCCTTGAACGGCTGCGAGGCCCCGTATTCCACCCTGCAGGCCATAAGCCCCGGCATTTCCACCTCAGCCAGATCCAGCTCCATACGACCGAAATCCGCCTGCGACATATCCTTCACCTTGTATTCCCTCCCCGTCACAGTCTTCTCGACAACGAGCGCCATTGCCAAAAAGCAAGGGAAGAACAAGAAGAAGAAGAGGAAATTTGAAATGCGCTCTGATCAAATATTATTTAGCCAGGGCGAATTTCAATCCCTCAAATGATGTTCAAGAGAGAGTGCGAGGATTTACAGAGCAGGACTGGGATATATATACTAATCCCCTTCTCCAGATCCAAAATGTCGTATTGAGTGTTTCAATATACGAAGGCACTTGTATGGAATGACGACCGTTGATTCGCGTACTTTGATATTATACGACGCCAATGGACGGTGGATATGTTGCATGTAGGTAGAAGTGTGGGGCCGACGCAGTTTCGGGTCCTGGCTTCTCCACATGTGGCCTCTCGGAAAGCAATTTGAGATCTAACACTTCTGCCCTAGTTTTGGTGGGGACGGTGTGGGCTCTACAATACTCTATTATTAAAGTTTACTATAAATTAGTGGTTGAAGAACTATTTAATTATTATAAGAATATTAGTGGGTGGAGGTATATTATAGTAATTTATATTGTTGCAATTTTCAATAAAATGATTATTGGGAATTGACTTCTAATTTGTAAGGGGTGTTTTTTAAATCATAATGTTTATTTTTATTTTGGTGGGAGTAGAACTTCTTAGGTGAAGAGTTTAAGGACTAAGGAATGTCGATTGTGTCAAAATTCATCTTGGGCATGATCTTGGTATTCTTATGCTGATAAGTAGGAGATAATTTCCACAGCAAGTCAAATTGTGATATGGCTATTTAGATTTAACTGTGTAGTTTTTGAAACAAACTCATTGACTCGTATTTCATGAGTAGTGATTCAACACAAATCCATCTCTCATGGGAATAAATGGTACACTTAGCACTCACTAGATCTAGGTGATATTCATAGAGGTGAAGCACCGAGACTTCCAAGGAGGTCACCAATCCCAATACTACTCCATCTTGAGCACACTTAACTACGGAGTTTCCTTCATGGTTAAAACCACTTTGCTTGCAACTCTATTTGCGAAACCTTCACCAAGTGTTGTGCCTTACGAACCATTCATTAGAAAGCCCCTTAAGCTCATTAATTGATAAGTAGGAGATAATTTCCACAACAAGTCAAATTGTGATATTGCTATTAGGATTTAACTGTGTAGTTCTTCTGTCAAACTCATTGATTCATAATTCATGAGTAGTGATTCAACATAAATCCATCTCTCATGGGAATAAATTAAGCACTTAGCACTTATTAGATCTCTAGGTGATGCTCACAGAGGTGAAGCACCAGGACTTCCCAGGAGGTCACCCATCCCAGTACTACTCCATCTTGAGTGTGCTTAACTATGGAGTTTCCTCTATGGTTAAACCCACTCTGCTTGCAACCCCATTTGCAAAACCTTCACCAAGTGTTGTGCCTTATGAACCATTCATTAGAAAGCCCCTTAAGCTCATCAATGGATAAGTAGGAGATAATTTCCACCACAAATCAAATTGTGATACTGGTATTAGGATTTAACTATGTATTCTTATGTTGTCGGAGCCATGTACTCAATAAGATTTGATCCCTGGTGAGCTCATTTAGAACCATTCAACTTTACCAATAGAATAAGGGCTCATTAACTAAATCATAATTTTATTTTTATTTTATGGTTGAATTTCATTCTCGGTGAGAGAAATGTTAAGAACTAAGAAAGGAAATTTATTGTTGTCTACTAATAACCATCGCTATTACAAGTTATGAGGCAATATAAGGCAAGCGAACTTGTAGAGACTAGCCATGAGCAATGTGACCACAATTTATGTGTTGAAGAAATAAAGACCCAAAGAACCTATGAGAATCATGTCTATAAGCATTGTGACTATGCCCATGCTAAATTGAGAAGAGGTCTAACTCCTATGAGGAGTAGAAGCTTGTGGGGCTCTAGTAATTGCATAAAGTGAATTACACTACTGATTAAGAAGCACTTTAGGTGAGAAACCTTATTAGTTTGCACATGTTTGTATGAAAATGTTAGAGAAAAATAGAGCTTTGGTGTATATAAAGAAATTTATATAAATAAAAATCTCTTGAAAAAAGGGTTAAATGTTTGTGTCTCCAAGTGTTAAATAAGATTTCTCATTTAAAAACATGTCATATCTAACTGAATTTAGTAAGAATTACAAATTTTATTTTTTGAAGGAATCCTATGCAAGAAAAAATCTATATTTCAAAAGGGTTAGTGAAGATACATATCTAATTTGAAGCATGATGGAATTAGAAGCTATCCAAACTCATGTAAAAATAAAATCTAAGATCTAAAGATTAAAACCGATAAGAAAATCAAGCCTCGTGTCTGGGAGGTCATGGGTTCAAGTCGACTTAAACTAAATAAATAATATAATAATAATAAATAATCTTGGCTTTGGCCTCTTATCGATCAAAAAATAAAATAGATAAGATAACTATGGTGAAATGTTAAATACCAAAGAGGGATTGAATATTTTTTAGTATGCCCTTTAATTTGAAAAAAATAGATTTATAAAACAAAGGCGTAGTACATGTTAAGTGATTATCTAAACAATTTGAATCAAGAAAATGATATATAACATGTTGCTTTGAATTTGAAAATAGAATAACAAGAATGTAATACCCTTCAAATGAGAAAGTTGGTATCTCTTCAAGGGCGAAGCCACAATAGTGGTTCCTACTTTTTGTCACGAAGAAAAGCGAGGAAAAGTGGAAAACACAATGTTAAGGGGCTTCCAATGAAGCCCAAGCTTCGCATGAAGCCCCCTAGTGGCTTTAATCACTACTACATTTGGACTCATTTTGCAACAGTAGGTCATTGCAATTGTGACGTCTACTTTTTGCCCTAGCAACAAAACCACAAATTGGCTCCCATTAGACTGTCGTTGGACTTTTGTTGTCACAAATTGCAACAATGAGGGCATGCGTTTTAATGGCAACAATAGACATAGTTGTAACTTGGCAGAAGAGAGGGACAAGAGTTCATGTTCACGTGTCACAAGGGTGACAGTAGTCCATCATACTTATAACAGTTGAAACTTTGACTCTAACATCGCAATTACAATGTATATGTGACAACTATGGTGTAGAAGTGATGGTTATCTGTCGGGACATGTCGTCGTAATAGGTATAGCTAGTTGAATCATTAAAAAAACATTTCGTGGTCTCGTGGGCTGCCAAAATGACCCTTGCGAAATAGCAAATTTCGTTATTTCGGAAAGGCAAGAAAGTAAGCCTTCCAAAATAGAGAATTTCTCTATTTTGTAAAGGGCATGAAATTTTATTTTTTTTGAAATAGAAAAATTAGATAGCACAAAAATTTAACCACAACTTTAGCATGTTAACCCACTGCTATTAATATCACCTAGACACCATATGTTCTAAGTCTACCATTCATTCATATAAAAAATATTTTCTTATGAACCACCACTCATAAAACATGAATCAATGAATTTGATTCAAAAAATACACAAATTATATACCATTTTTAAGTAAAACATATATATATATATATATATATATATATATATATATATATATATATATATATATATATATATATATATATATATATATATAATGTTGGCATAAATTGATTCAAATACTACTTTGTGCTTCTCCTATGTCTCTCTTATTACCACCAATTGGTTAGACTTTCTACTTGAATGTCACCAAAGGCAAATATCTTTAACTAGATGGATTATCTAACACAAGCATGTCATCCACTAGACGAATACATCCATACATGGACTCATAAACTTGCAGCGTACAGGTAAGATCTTAAAAAAAAACAATGTGAATTTTTTTTCTCTAGGATTCTCAAAGAAGTAAAAATGAGTCTTTTATTTGTTTTGTGAAAATAGAGAGATTGCAAGGGAGTGTGCTAAGGAAATAAGATCCCTTGGTTTAAGGCTCTTAGTTGCAATTTTCTAAATCTACAAGGCAAGATTTTGAATCTATATAAATGCTTTCTTATCCTCTTACGTGATGAGAAGCATCCATATTATACTTATGTTTTTGGATAAGATTGTGTATTTTTTTGGTGATGAACGTTTTCAATCATATTCAATGATTCTAAAGCTCTCTTATTCATATAATATGATTTGAAAGATCGATAATACAGAACACGCAATCTCATCCAAAAACATAAGAATATGGAACTTAAAATTTTATTATCATTAACCATATGCATTTAAAACTAAATTCAAAATTTATCCATTGTTCAAAACTTCATTTTTTATGAAAAGGCATTTCCACATGGATTTACACTCAAAATTTATGAAAAATAGGAGCTTTAAGTATGAAATCAAGGCATTTATGTAGAATATGCATTTACACACAAAATTTATGAAAAATAGGAGCTCTAAGTATGAAAACAAGACATTTAATGTAGAATATGAACAAGTCAATCATCCCACTCCAAATTTTGATGACTAAAGACTACACACCAAATCAATTGACACAATATGAGCATTTAAGGTAGAATGTAATCAAATAAATAATCTTTGTCCAAACCTCATGGTTAAGGAATAAACACCAAACCAATAGACACGGTATGGGCATTTAATAAAGGAGATGATCAAGTGAATCATCTAAGTTCAAACTAACAATGGGCATGACCTTTATGGATAAGGAGTACATACCAAACTAATAAAAATAGTATGAACATTTAACACAAGGAAATATAGTGTGGAGTTGTGAGCACCAACATACAAGAAGAATATTGTACCTAAGTAAATAAATCTTTCTAGTTTAGATATTTAAGATGAACACAAACCATAAGGAAATAGAAAACTAATGTAGGCAAGCTATAAAACTCATAAATAAATCCTCTAAGTCTTAAGAACAAAGCACAGTTTTGGTGCTTAACCTCTGTAGTATTGCAAAAATAATTGATAATAGAATAATGGTTGTGTTACTAGGCAAAGGAAAAAGTGAAGGGACTTATGATTTACTCTTCATTGTGACTCTAGCCGTTGGAAATGATGCTAAGTTCTCTGCATTGTTGCCTTCCTCATTTCTCCTACAAGGGAAACAAAGGTACCATGAGAAAACAAAGTAGCAAAAATGAAAAGCTTAAGCTTAAAGAGAAATGGGGCATAGCAAATAAAACATACTTGTGAAGAGGGCACCCAAATTTCCCCATTGTTCAAAACTTCATTTTTTATCACCTCTCGGGATGTATGACAAGGCCCAACACAAAGTGTGTCAATGTTTACACCAGTTCCATAAACTCGTATATCACAAGAAGCATCAAATCATTGTAAAAGGTGTTGTCATGAATAATACTCACAATTAGAAGATTCTATCACTCTAAATCGAGAATGCACATGTAGCTAGTTTGTTTTAAATGCATGGACAATAGGTGGAGCTGAAAAAATGCACCACGTTTACATTTCTTTAATAGGTCTATTAAGGTTTTAAAATTATAGAGCATCGTAAACATTAGAACTCTAGCTACTATGGTCGAGAGAATGTCCTCAACAAGCCAATACATAAAAAACATTGATTTGCTTGCATGCTAAGGACATTACCCTCGCCTATAAGAGTCAAAGTTACAATATTTGTGATGGTCTATAACTTAAAAAACCTAATTAAAGACCTCTAACAAAAATGCAAACCTATTGCATTTTTTAGCTCTACCTAGTGTCCTATACATATGAATTGGGATTGCATATTGAACTATGGTTTCCTTCTGTATTGCCTGAAACCAAGAGATTGACAGAGTTAGTTGTCATGCAATCATTGGTTAATGTTGAGCTTCACTTGGTTTTGAGAACAGTTTAATATTCTCTACTAATCAGGGCCAACCATGTGAAGGTGGAAGCTCATTTGCACACCCCCCCCTCCCAACAAAAAAAATTAAATTAAATTCCTTGTTAACATCTAAAATTCATTCATTCATTCATCTATTAATAAAATGTAACATTCATTAACACATAAGATTCATTAGAACATTCACATGAACATTAAAACATAAGATTTATTCGAACATGAACATGAACATGAAATAGCACATAATTAAAACATCGAGACATAAAAATCAATCATTATCAAATAAGTTACATAAATGAGAATCATTTCTTTTTTTGTCCTTCCCTATATTATTGCAGATATATATCCACATCATCATCAACATTGCTTCTCACCCATGGATGTGATCTCACTATCCTTTGCAAAGGTGGGTCCTCTGTAATAACAAATAAAAGAGTTAAATTAAAAAAATTCAAGACTTTAAAGAACATAAGCGTAGCACTCTTTTCCTTGTCGAACCACATCATCTTGACCAACAGCTTGAACCTCAACATGCTCATCAAGAACAACCTCTACATCCCCTACAACTGCTGTATAAGATGTTTTCTTAATCCCAACACATATTAGAATTAAATTTGTATTACTACACCAAATTCAATTTAAACTGTTTACTTGTATTAATAATTCAAAAATCATAATTTTAATAGAAAATATATACCTTGAGTACTACAATGCATATTTGAATTGACACCTCCATGGTGCTTGGATAGTGTATTGGGATTGGCAGGCTGCAATCCAGTATCGAATATAGTAATTGGTAAAGTATTCAATTTAAAATAAAAATCAACTGACTTATTTACCTAATCAATAGATCCAATAGAAGAACCTTGCATACTCATTGCTCAGAGTCATTCAGCCATGGTTGTATAGCCTTGTTTGAAGGCTATTTTCTTGTCCTCTTCATAAATTGACCTTTTAAACTCCAAGACCTACATTTTTTCTTGGTATCATGAATTTTTTTTTGTAGTAATTTCTTCAAGACCAAATTTTTTACAATTTATAAATATTTGCATATAGTTTTTCATTTAGTTATACTTACAATTCTTGCAGCAAGTTTTGAATATCCATCCCGAGTCGAGCTTGTGTTGCCTGTACTTCTATTTTCTTGCTTTGGTTACCTTTGATGTGTCAGACAACCTATGTGGATTTTGAAATATGTTAGATCACATAATTATTAAGATTAATTAGTACATAATTTCATTCTTAAGATTATGACATACCTTCTTTCCTTAGGTGGTACTATTTCTCCACCATGTCTTGTGTTTTTCTTAGTGACATCCTTTTTAAGATTCTCACACTCAATAATAGGAATATTGGGGGGTTGTTCATAATAAGGGTTGTGTTCCATTTGGGTCCTATATTTCTACCTAATATACTACAAAGATTGGCCCGCTTTCTCAAGGAGCCTAAGTTTTTGAAAGACGTTGGGTCCAAAAAAATTTGTCATTGTTGACATTATGGTCAAGTTTGTTTATTAGTGACTCATACTTAGTCAATTGGTTAGCAGCTACTGAGCTTATCTTATAGTCTATGGTTACTACTGAGAAATAAAGTTGTTACCAAGTTCTATAGTTGCTACCGAGTTCTAGAATTAGTATTCAGTTCACACTGAGCAGTATCTACTAAGTTTATAAGTAACAGTGCAAATCGAGCTTCATAGTATTAACCGAGTTGTACAGTGTCAACGATGGTCTCTAGTGTCTACCGAGTTCGTAGTGTTAGTAATGTGGATCTAGAGTTGATTGAGCAAGGAAGTGTCAACCAAGTGATTCAATTTATGTCAAGCTCATAGTGTTAGTGTTGACTGAGCCATGCAGTGTCAACCAAGTGATTTAGTTTATATGTCAATTTTTGTAGTATTCATTGAGTCACTAGTGTTGACCAAGTTCAATCTACTTTGAAGTGATTAGAATGAACCAAGCTTCTATGTCTATCGAGAGCATGACAATGCCAATTGTTGACAATGGTTGTCGAGTATCAAAAGTTCACCGAGATTGTCTTCAGAACCCGAGTGCTAGCAGTTGAGCTAACTTTGTGTATTTTGGTAAAACTTGTGTTGTAGTTGACTTTGATGAATTGTAGTTTGGATTGATATATATGTAATGTATTGTATCACATCCAAATATGAGAATGTGAATAAAAAGAAATCATTTGAGCAGGGGTGTGAATTAAGAAGGCTACAAACAGTATAAGGGACGACAAAGATTTATCTATCATAACAAGGCGATCATTACATTTCAAAGGAATTTCAACCAAAAAATCAGAGTTGTAGATTAGAGATCACCTTTCACAAGGTGGAACTAGTAGTCCTTATTGCTCCTATCAAGGCAGATCATCAGAAGTGATCAATTGTAAGCCTTAACAGGTTAACTTTATACTACAGTACTAAAGCTTGTGGATATCATCCCCACCCTAGTTTTACTTTCTATTTGGAAGGTTCATGGGTCACCATATCTTATGTCAAAGTGTTATGAATGTTTTAATACTTTCAGTTTTTCATGCATGCAATTAGATCAAACTATATATGAAGGATAATTTGGTGAAATAAGATTAAGTTTTATTGGTTCTTGATTCACCCCTCCCCTCTTAGTAACCTAGCCTATCCTATATTTCCAACAATTGGTATCAGAGCTTTGTTGTTCTTAGAGAAGAAGTTTAATAGCTTGAGCAAAGATCAGAGGCAATGGAGGTATATAGGCTAGATGAGGCTATTGAAAATGAAAAATCAGATTTGGAATTGGCTATTGGGCAACTAAAGAAAGCAAGGAAGCAGTTCTCTCAATCCTTGAAAAGAAGAAAAGATCTTCTAGTATAAATGAATGGCAATCTCTACATTAGAAAGAAATTTAAATGAAGCTGATGAGGCAATTAAAGACCTATTGGAAAAGAATTGCAATCTTCAAAAAGAAGTTAGAAAGTTGAAAAGGGAACAAGAAATTCAGTTAATAAGATTATGTGAAGTCATGGAAGAAAAAGACAAAGCCAAAGAAGAGATAGAAGGAAAGAACAATGAAACTCAACATCTATCCCTTCAATAGGTAGACTTCATTGATCAACTCACTAATGAAAATAAAGAAATCATGAATCTAAGATTACAGAATGAAAGATTGCAAAATGATCTAAATAGTGAAAAAGAAAACCAATGAGAGGATGATGAAATCTCAAGCAAATGTGAATTAGTTGAATGAGCAAAGTCAATATAGATAGAAAGGTAAAGTAGGAATAGGATACACAAAAGAAGGTGAATCATCCAAGCAAGGAGCTAAAAAGAATCAAAGACCTACTTGCAATCACTATGGTTAGTTAGGTTACACATCAAATAAATGTTGGAGTAATGGTAAAACAAAATTCAATGGAAAGTGTTACAATTGCAATAAACATGGTCATAGAGCAAGTGAATGCAAGGAGAAACCTAAATTTGAAGGTAAATGTCGTAAGTACAAGAAGCATGGACACAAATCTTCTAAATGTAAAACCAAGATATTAAACCCAACATAACAGATTGTGAAAGTTGTATTCAGTTGGGACTACAACACATGGTGTAGATGCCACCACTATGGAGAATTTGGGCACATTGGAGCAAATTGTGTGAAACATCACATGAGGACAAGAGACACCACTAGAATATATTTTATTTGTACAGAACTTGGAGATCTTACCAAAAACTATATGAACACTGGAAGGATTGAAGATGAAAAGAAAGCCAAAGCTAACAATATCAGAAAGCAGATGAGGTAGCAATGGATTCCAAAATCTTTTGAGAATGCAAGTCTGAGTCTTGAAGCAAATGTCACTCAAGAATTGGGTGACTCAAGCATCTCAACTTGATCTCCCATAGGAATGACTAGAATTGAGACTCTAAAGCATGCATCTTACATTAGTTCCAGCTAGCTAGATGTTAGGATTAACCTTAGATAGAAATAACAGTTATGTGCAAATATAACCAATACCAGAAAATAGTAAATCGCGTAAAAGAGAACACAAGACACCAAGATTTAATGTGGTTCACCCAATCCTTGGGCTACATTCACCAACAAAAAGTCCAATATTATTATTATCTAGTGATTACAATCTACAATCCCTTATAGCTCAATACCTCTGCAAGAAGCTACAATATCACCATTATATTATGAAATCCCTAACCCTAAGCCTTTTTATACAAGCATTTGCCACTTACAAAATTAGAGCTAGAATAATAGAAAAATAGTAGTTGACACCTTTTACAATATAAGGGCATTCTTGGCTTCAAAACCCTTTGTGAGGGCATTTCCCCTCGACCCCACCCTATACTACGATAGGGAGTGCACCTGGGGTACTGCCCTAGGAACCCATAGGGGTACTGCCTATTAACCCCATCTTGGGGGCATTGCCTCTAAATCCCCATTGAAATAATCTAGAGGGAAATTGTGCCGAATAAATCTCTAAGTCTGATTAGGCTCCACATCACAACAATCTCCTACTTGGAGACTAATCAAGCTCCACAACAATAACCTCCCACTCGAACACTAATCATAGCACTACTAAACTTGGAGCTCCCACTAGAATATCAAACCACCCTAGACTTTGTTGTTCTTTTATTTTGTACAATCGAGAAGACCAACTGGAGCTGAAGAGGAATTCAACTTCTCCCTTGTCACTACCTTTGTAAACATATCTATTGGATTTTCATATGTATGTATCTTGTCCAGCTTTAACTGTCCATCATCCAAAACTAACCAAATGAAATGGTACCACAATTGAATGTGTTTTTTCTTTGAATGTAGAGCTAAATTCTTTTCAAGATGAATGACACTTTGACTATCTGTAAACAAATAATTATCCTTTTGATGGTGTTGCAATTCTTCCAAGAATAATTGAAGCCATATCATCTCCTTGGCTACCTCTGTAGTAGCAACATACTCTACCTCTGTAGTGGCTAAAGTATTAACCTTTTGTAACCTAGAAACCCAACTCATGGTTGCCCCACCAATAGTAAATACATAACTTGTAGTACTTTTCCTGGTATCAATATCCCCTACCAAATCTGAGTCAACATATCCCTGTAAATCAGTAGTAGAGCCCCCAAAATGTAACAACTTACTAGATGTTCCTCTTAGATATCTGAGAATCCATTTAACTGCATTTCAATGCTCAAGCCCTGGATGACTCATATACATACTAACGACTCCCACTACATGTGCAATATCTAGCCTAGTACATATCATAACATACATCAAGCTTCCTACAGTTGAAGAATAAGATACCTTGGACATCTTATCCTTCTCTTCTTATGTCTTTGGACACATCTCCTTAGTCAACTTCAAATGACTAGGTAAAGGTGTGTTGATAGCTTTAGCATTCTCCATAAAGAAATGTTGCAACACCTTCACAATATAATCAACCTGAGATAAAGTCAATTTCCCATTCTTCCTATCTCTGCAAATCTTCATACCAAGGATTTGTTTTGCTACCCTCAAATCCTTCATAGGAAATGCTTGTGCTAACTGTTCCTTTAACCCCTTGATGTGATCCATGTTAGACCTAGCTACAAGCATATCATCAACATATAAACATAAGCTAATGTAGCTTTCATCATCCAACCTCTTAAAATAAACACAATGATCTAAGTGAGACCTGCTATATCCATGCTCATTCATAAACTTGTCAAATTTTAGATACCATTGCCGAGGTGCTTGCTTCAAACCATATAAACTTTTCTTCAATCTACGCACTGTGTTCTCCTTAACTTTGACCTCAAATCCATGTGATTGTGCCATATATATCTCTTCATCCAAATCACCATGAAGGAAGTCTATTTTAATAACAAGCTTCTCTAAATGAAAATATTCAGTAGCCACAATACTTAAAATAGTGTGAATAGAAGTCATTTTAACAACAAGAGAGAATATCTCATCAAAATCAATGCCTTTTTCTGTGCAAATCCTTTTACAACTAACCTAGCTAAAAAAAATGACAACCATCTGGCTTTGATACCACTTGTTAGGATTAACCTCAGACATAAATAATAGTTACATGCAAATATAACCAATACTAGAAAATAATAGATCACATAAAAGAGAACACAAGACACCAAGATTTAATGTGGTTCACCCAATCCTTGGGCTATGTCCACCAACAACAAGTTCAATATTATTATTATCCAGTGATTACAATTTGTAATCCCTTATAGCTCAATATCACTACAAGAAGCTACAATAGCACCATTACATTATGAAATCCCTAACCCTAAACCTTTTTATACAAGCTTTTGTCGCTTACAAAATTAGGGCTAGAATAATAGAAAAATAGTAGCTGATGCCTTTTATAATATAAGGGCATTTTTTGCTTTGGGGTCACTGCCCTCGAAAACCCCCATGGGGGCATTGCCCCTCGACCCCACCTTGTACCATGATAGGGAGCGCACCTGGGTTGCTGTCCCATGACCCTACAAGGGTGCTACCCGTTGACCCCCGTAGAAATAATCTAGAGGGAAACCACACTGAATAAACCTCTGAGTCTAATTAGGTTCCACATCAAAACACTAGAAGGAAAGGTCCATATCAACATTAATGATGCAAAGGGATCATCAAGTTATTGCAAAAAACTCAAGACCTTACCGAGCTAGGTTAGGTTGAAAGACCTTGTCGAGCAAGGTTGGGATACACTAAAACATTGTATGGACACTGGGCTATGAATGACTCTACAGAGCATTAAGGTTGAACCAAGTGGAAGACAGTCTATCACCGAATGAGCGATCATACAATGCATTTATGGCATTTAAAAAGTGAAAATTTGTTAAAAGGAAGGAAATGAAATTCATTTATCACCGTGAGTTTTTGAAGAGTTATTTGCAAAGGGCGATTTATGTGCTTCCAAGAGATCTATGTGTTTTTTGTTAAAGACTTTTATGTTTTCATAAAACCTATGAAGAATGGTGTCTTCCAATAGCAAAAATAAGAAAGGATACAAAATGTTGGTTCGTAGAATTGAATGGAAGGCACCAGACTTCAAGTTGAGTCTGATAATTGCAGAAGTGCTTGACCCAGCTGGAGCTCAATCACCGATTCCACCAAATGTATTACTTGTTAATGATATTCATTCATATTTTTTCTATTCAATATAAGAAATTAGAACCCTAGAAATGGATGAATCTTTGAGAAAATTATGTGTTAATGGTGTGTTCAAACCCGAGCATCAACAGTTGGAGACCAAGGTTTTGACACACATTTTGCATATGCACCGAGACTTTCAAATCAAATGGATAAGGTTTATTCTCAGTTGTGTGCACAATGGGCAGTTATGGTTGGAGCATCCTATTCAAATCTCAAATAAAAATGATTCATCAAATCATAGGGCTCCCGATGTTGAACAAAGAAAAGACTACCAAAATCCTAAGTCGAGTAGATATGGAAAACAAAACTCTTTCCAAGTGGGATGGAAGATGTATGATGATCAACAATGTGACTGACATGGAGCTGAAATTTAGAATTCATGTGATAGCTCATAAGATCTATAGCTCCAGTCATCTCAATAGTGTGTTGTGTGAGGCAATTGATCTGGCTCTCAAGGTAGTGAAGAACAACATGTCCTTTGACCTTACCAAACTAATGCTGAATCAATTCAACAAGAACATGGAGAGCATCAGAGCTTCAAAGAACAATCCGTGTGAGTTTGGTTCACTCTTGACTTGTTTATTCTTCTTTGTGCAAAAGTTTTTCCCTTCTAAAGGCTTAGTTGTATGGAGAAAAGGTGTACCAGTACTATATCAAATTAATGAATATATAGCATAGATGGCTGTGAACTTTTTCAGTATCATGGACAACTACTTTGATTCATTTGAGGAAAAGATGAATAGCAGATATAGAATTCTAAAGAAACTTGTAGAAGATTATAAGGATGATGTTTGTTTGATGGTAGGCTATGACAAAGTGTATATTCAAGTAGTCAAACCTAGAGTGGTGTGGGTTAAGCCTCTAAGCTATGAGGTTAACATTGATGACACCAAGGATATCATTGAGGCACTATTGAATGAACCTGTGGATCCCAAGGCCACATATTTTGGTACCTATGATGAAGCCAAAGCTAGAATAGAACTTGAAATCAAGCTTCCTCAAGCAGTCAGTAAAGGAAAGAAAAGGATAGCAAAACTAAGGCAAGCAAGTTCTACTCTCTTGTTGATAGAAGGAAAAGGAGATGATGTGGAAGAAGATGATGTAGAAGATGAAGAAGCAAAGTCTGAATAGGAACAACCTATAAGGAAGAAGGGAAAGGTTATCATTACTTGACCCACCAAGTCATCTACTATAGTATTCATAAGAAGAGCATCCATATCAAGAAAGAAATTGAAATTAGGTGAGGAAGATGCTGAGGAAATTATTTTCAAGAAACCTCCACCTACATTTTAGAAAAAAATAAAGAAAATGGAAGCAGGAGATGGAATGACAAACTTCAAATATCTTAGATATGAGACCAGGAATGCAGATGAGAATAAGCGAGTTAAAAACATGATGATGTCAAAAATGGGTAAATAGAAATACTCACCTGATCAACTTGTACAAAAAATTCCCAATGAGCTCATGCAAGAAATCAAGCCAAGATGGGAAAATGCTAAGAAATTGCAAAAGACATCTATGAACAGACTCTGAAGCAACTCATGTCGAGTCTTAGTGACAAAAGGTGAAAGAATCCATGAAGAAAAATAAGGAAAAGATCACTTTGAAATTCAACACATCCATGATATTCGTAAATGACATTGAACATGTGGTGAAGACATCTACAACTACATGGAAGAATATTTACAAACTTCATCAACTAGGTGGTTTTGTTGTTCATGTTAATGACATAGATGATGAAGATGACAAGGAAGAAAATGACAACAATGATGGAGATATAGAAGTAGATGATGTAAATTTGGATGATGAGGAGCAAGAACATGAACCTATAGAGAGGATATCCCTAAGATTCAGAGTATCGATGGGGTGGAAGCATAAACTTGTGTCACCCTTTTTGATATCCGCAAGGGTTCCAATCAGAATAGTTTCAGTTAGAACAGTTTCGGTCGAAACAATTCTAATCGGACATACATGGAGCTTTCTTGCACCAATATGGCAGCCGGGGTTCTGACCAAAATGGTTTCGGCCGAAAGGGTTTCAGCCAAAACATACCTGATTTTATAAATACCCCAAAAACTATCCCAGGCAGTCATTTTCACTGTTGATTTCATTGTAGTGGTCACTAGGGCAGTCAGAGTGTTTCGGCCGTAACAGGTAGGTGAAATTTTTATTTTTAAAAAATGTTTTTTAGTTATTAGATGATAATATTAATTAAATGGATTATTTTTAAATGTTTTATTAATTAAATTAATTATATTTTAAATTTTTTTTAGTAGTTGATAATAAAGCATTGGTTACGTTTTACAAAACATTAACATGGTAAACATTTTACAAAAAATTAGCATAGAGTTTAGTAGTTGATAATAAAACATTAGTTACATTTTACAAAACATTAATGTTCAACAAACCTATTAGTTAAATTTTAGAAAACATTAACATAGTAAACATTAATGTTCAACAAGCTTATTAGTTACATTTTAGAAAACATTAACATAGTATAGATTAACAACAAACCTATTGGTTACATTTTACAAAACATTAACATAGTAAACATTAGTTCAACAAATCTGTTAGTTACATTTTACAAAATATTAACATAGTAAATCAATACATGTCCTTTAAATAACATTACATTTTACAAACCTATTAGTTACATTTTAGAAAAGATTAACATAGTAAACCTAGATGTACTAAATAACATACATGCATATTTTTTATTCACATACATGAGCTAGATGTGCATATTTGAGCTAGATGTACTAAATAACATGTGCATATTTTTAGTTAGATTTAATGTTGTACATATTTATCTACATACATGTTTTAAATTAAATTTAACTTTCAGTTTTATATATACTTATGTATGTATATCTTAACTCTACATTTATAGATATCTAGATCTTTGCATATATATCATTATGGCATCTAATATTGGTGGAGTACCTACGTCCTCAAGGGAGGCTAGTGTTCATGTAGGGGGTCCTAGTGCTGAGTCGGGCACAACACGTAGACAGACATCATCTATTAAGGAGAGACAACGCTTATTTACAGATACTCTTGTTAGATTATCTCGTTCTCTTGAGTATCTTGATTCTAGATTCTTAGCTTCTACCACTCTCCCTAATAAGGAGAAGGTTGTTTCTATTAGAGATGAGTTGTGCTAGATGATCAACACAATCTCTAGGTACAACCCATTTGATGATATTACTATTGAGACATTTTACTCTTCCCTTTCTCATAGTGTCACTGGCATTGTGAAGTATTCACAGATTGATAGTCAGGTCTCGACTGCTATGGTGAAGACCATGTTTCCCTATTATATAGATAGGCCTAGGGTTAGAGGTTATTTAGTGATGAAGTGTACAGATCTGCTCGTCGCTCCATTTATGTTTCCTTGGTGGTTAGCTGTGCATCATAGGTGGCCACAGAAGGATGAGTTTCCCCTTTATTTCTACAAATAATTATTTGTAGAATTTCATTTACATCAGGATATCGACTATATAGATTTTTCAGGTCATGTTGGACAGTGCTGAGGCTGACTATTAGAGAGATTTAGACCTACAGACACCCCTGCACCTATTAATAAATGGGCAATGGTGGGTCCAAACCTTTATTTCATGTCGAGAGGTCCATAGATGACTGCTGTGGGTTTGAGTGTTCCTGATGATACAATCAGGACTTAGATATATTCTAGCATTGCTACAATTATCACATAGTTACAAGAGATATCTTCAGATAGATGTGGTAGATACATGTTATGATCTCATGGTCCCGTTTCAATAGGTGCATCCTCTAGCACAGGAGCTGATGATCTATATGAGATGGCAGATCTACCATCGCCACCAGAGGTTTCAGCCATATTAGATATGGATGCATTGCGTCATATGTCATCTTATTTAGTATCTGATCTTCTTGGAGCATATCAGGCATTGTTGATGGTCATAGGGATTTGTCTTCGTGACATTGGTGGACACATCAGCCATATTTTGTCACGCACAGTAGGACCATAGCCCTCACAAGGACAGGAGAATATCCCTACACATTCTATAGCACTTGCTCCTACAAAGGGCCATATAGCTCCTGTCCCTATAGTAGTCCCCACACCTACTTGGGATCTTGTAGCACTTGCTCCTGCGCCTACACAGCTTGGCCTTAAAGCACTTAGATTTCGTGATTCAGAGATCACTCTATCACTACATGACTTAGATATCAGTCAGATTGGTAGAGCATTACATTATGCTATGATAAATATTCTAAATTTATATATGTTTATATTTATTTGTTACTATAAAATTTACACATACATATTCTTGAGTGATTCAATTTAACTTGTGTGTACATGTACATGTGTGTTCTATAGGGTCTTAGTGATAGTTTGTTGCCTTTTGGAGATCTTCAGACCCCGATAGATCCTCCATGACATGAGTCATATGTATGTTATGCATTTATTATTATATATTTTATTATATATGATATATATATGTATTTTTTATTATATATTTCTTTCATTTGACGTGTAGGGTGCAGATCCAGGTCATAGAGCCTTTTGGGGTCAAGGATCAGGAGGGGGATGTGATTGATGTTAGTTTACACATACATGTCTATTTCATTGATGTTGCCAGGATATTTTATATATATACATGTACATGCCATTTTAGATACTTTTATATCCAGAGATGTATGTTATATCTTAGATACATGTGTTATTTTATAGATACTTTTATATGGATATATGTATGTTATTCCAGATACATGTCTTATTTCAAATACTTTTTTATGGATGTACATGTTATTTCAGACACATTTGATGCATGCATGTGGTGTTTTAGAGATATTTGATGTCGTATTTTGAAGACATTTTATATGGCATTTTGGATACATTTTACCCATGTATGTATATATTATTTCATAGATGTGTTATTTTATGTATAGATTTACATATTATGTTCATGTTGAATGTATACATATGTTTTCAATATTTAATCAATAAATTTAAAGCATGTATTTAAGAATATAACTCAAGAGTATTAGAACTTAATGTCTTATGTATGTACACATGTTAAATTGATCTTTTAATGTCTTAATGTTTTATGTTTATGTACATGTGTTATTCATGTTTATGTATATGTGTTATTCTTGATATATATATTTCAATAAATTTAATACATAAATTCAATAAATTTAATACATAAATTTGAAATATATATTTCAATAAATTTAA
This sequence comes from Cupressus sempervirens, assembly GCA_028749045.1. Lineage (NCBI taxonomy): Eukaryota > Viridiplantae > Streptophyta > Pinopsida > Cupressales > Cupressaceae > Cupressus > Cupressus sempervirens. The sequence goes on from CM053787.1 coordinate 591,411,513, forward strand.
TACATAAATTCAATTTATATAATTTCAATAAATTTAATACATATTTTATTCAATAAATTTAATACATAAATTCAATATATATTTTGAAATAAATTTAGTACATAAATTCAATATATTTATGTATATTTTATTCCATAGATGTATGTAACTATGTTCATGTGTTAAATGTACAGACATATATGTTTTCAATATTTATGTAAATATGTATATGTTATTGTTTTTAATGCCTTAATCTAAGTATAATTAACTATATTAAATAATGACATGTCCTAAGGGCAACATATACATGTACATGTGTAACATATAAAGAGTATAACATAGAATATAACATATACATGTAAGAACATATAACTTAGAATTTATAAATCTAGAGTATAACATAGAATATAACATAAATACATTTATTAACAATCATATGCATCTTGAAAACATAAACAATGTATATAAATTTATCCAAAACATGTGTCTAATTTCACATATCCAAGATAAATGATCTAATATATACAAATTTATAAAACAAATATTCTGTCAATGTTAAATGTGAAGTATAATCTAGCTATATAGACATAGCTAAACTAAAGCTCCACAATAAGTACATAGGTAAACTAGAGCTCCACAAACAATGTATTGTTAGGATCTTCTCTACTTTTTGTTATCTCTAGAAGTTTTTCATGTTCTTCAATAGACAGTTTCCACTTTTGATTTCCATGACGTCCTCTTCTTTGTATTGCTTCAAATTGTAACTTTGTTGCTATAAAATGGTTACTGTAATGTAAAACTTTTTCTCCAGGCTTGTATTCAATAAATTCAATGCCACTATCAATTACACTAGTTTTTTGATAATATGTTCCTTCAATAACAATTGATCCAATTGGATATGATTGTCCATCAGCATCTATAGTTCCTTCTAGCAACTTGTGTTTTGCTTTTGTGCATCTTAAAAGATAATAGTCCACATTTTCCACATTATCTGGTAAGGCTTGAATTGCAAAAATATCTCCAGCATGTATACAAAAATATAGATAAATATAAATTAATTTTAAAATGAATATGCATGTATATTAATTTATATATATGTACTATAATATATGCACACAAACCTACCATAACTAAATCAGAAATGCGCTCATAATCAGCTGAATATATAGGATCATGAATGTCAATGTCAATGTCAGCATCTTCAAAAAGAGGCTTTCTAACTATCTCTTTCAAATCCCAATGTGAAACATATCCATTCACAATATTTTCACATGCACTCACTGGATTGTCCTTAATGTAGTCATCACAAAAACATGTTTTCTCTCTTACTTTAATTACTGGAGGTTTGTGGTTTCCTGTAGTCATCACTTGATGCAAACTTCTAATACTAGGGATTGTTTGACAATTGTAAGGATTAGATCAATCTAGATCTGTTACAAATACATTAAAAATAATTTTCATATTTCAAAATATTTATATGTAATATAAAACTAAAAAATTTGAAAAATACATTTAAAAATAAATATAACTTAGAACTCACCTTTCATTTCCCAAAAGTAACGCTTATTGTATTCAGTATCTCAAGTAGCAAAATGAACTTTGCACTATTCAACAATTTGATTTGCACTCTCTATCCTATTCCTTGTATGCACATACAATATGCATATATATAAATTTTAAAAGTATATATGCTACTAGTATTAAACATGCACATTAAATGCATATATTTACCTGCAAGTTCATGTTGTCGAAGCACACACTTTATACATGCTCTTGCTCCATCATGCTCCCCTTTTTCATGTCCACTTTCAAAGAAATTCCATAAAAACCTAACATTGGTTCTAGCATGTTGCATTGCTAACCAATTAAATGCTTTTGCAGATTTGAATTGTCCTGTGAACATGATACATGATAAGTATCTACAATTATCTGTGTACATGTATCAAATCAAAATAGGCACATGTGTACAAATAAATATAAGTTAAAATAAAGTTAAATAAATGTGTAATTTCATGTATACTAACCTGCACATCCATTAGACCCAATCTAGTGCTCTGAAACATTTATTCCATGATTTTTGAGATCTTTAGAGAACATTGCAAAACAATGAGCCACATAATTTCTATCATGAACTCTATCATCACTAATATAGAAATGAACATCTTTGATGATGATGCGTTCATTTTCATCCAACCTTTCTATCTGATCCACCTCAAATTGTGCATGTCTATAGGTCACTTACACAAATATTGCAACTTGTTCATAATGATAATATTGCCCTTGAAGCTCTGTTTGAGGTGCAAATGTATAATTCTCAGAAAAATCTAGAACTGAAAGTATACAACTAGGTGGAAAACAATTTTTGGAATCATGAAATTGTTTAGCTTGCCATTGTGCACCATGACAATGTTGGATATGTGGATATGTCAATGGACGAAACTTGGTCATAAACTCATCATAACGTAATTCACTCTCCTTCAATACAATTTTTTTGGATTTATCTCCTGTCTTATTTTGGTATGTTTCATACTCATATCTCATCCATGAGATTGGTGTGGATTCATTAATATTCTCAATTTGCATTTCAAAATTTTTGCATAAATCTCCACAATCTTCACACTAATTTTTGATGCATTGCACTTTGAACTCATTTGAATCTTCTAATTTATCACATAATATGGACTTCACAAATTGTGTTGTACTGCTAAGGATGACCAAATTAGGATCAAGTATTGCCATAACTTTTTTATATGATTGCAAGTGTTGACCAAATTCAACATGATTTCGACAACAAAAAGTTTCACACATCTTATTTATGCGTATAAAGGAAGGACGCAAACTCTCAAAAATTCTCTGACATATTTTGACATTTGAAAATTCTTGCTTGAATGTTTGAAATAATTCACTTTGAGTTATATCTATGAAATGTTTTGGATGTTCAAATTTGGCCCTTGTCTCTTGATCTTTAATTTGTATAGTATCATGCTTGTTGGAAGAAACACGAGAATGTGCGGTCCACAATTCAATAACTTGTCTTTTCACATCTTCAAAAATTTTGTCTTTTCAAGGAACTCTACAAATATTCACCTAGTTATTCTCAATGTTACCATCTAGCATATTTCTCCTCTTGATGTATCTCTGAATAGTTCTTCTAGATATATGTAGTACATCAAAAATTACACGTACCTATTTTCTATGTGTCAATTTTCTACTAGATATAGTAGTCATCAATGCTCTTCGTGCATTGCTCAAATCACCTCCTCGAGTTGTGTTGTCAATTTTGTTATAAACATTTTGCAATTTTTCAACTTTTTTTTTATTAATGTTATGTCCATGGTTTTTCCTGTTATCAACACCCAACAACTCTAAAACAAGTCTCATATCTTTTCTCCTAAATAACTTAACAAATAATTGTGCCTGTCCAAATATACTTTTATCTTTGAAATATCCATCCCACATGTTCTGACAATGCTTTCTAATAGTGTTATCATTTATCAAATCTTTAGATGGAATTTGGTTAAAAAGTATTTCCTCATCCAAATCCGTCAAATTTGTTATGCCTTGTAATTTGTTTCTATTAGTAGAATTGCCAATTTCTTCCTCTTCATTACTTTCATTCTCTTCATGAATCTCATCTTGTTCAGAAATTTCAGTAGGTTGGTTTTGGTTATGTTTAGTATGACCTTTCATTTTGTCATCTCTTTTCCTATCATATTTCCTTGATCTTTTCCTTTTACTGCCCATTGAATACTTTTATCTATAGAAAAAAAAAAGAAATTTAGATTTTGAATACTAAATACTAGTTAATGCTTCAATTTATAATACATAAAAATACAAATAAGTAGACAGGAAAAAATACCTTACAAATATTCAATCCTTTGCGATTCTAAGGATTTTTGCGAAATAATTGCTAAAAATGACTTCAAAAATCATCGTCTTCCAAAAATGCTCTTCTATTTTTCATTGTTTTCTATATTTATTAAAATAAAGAAAACACAAATATTGTTTGTTACATGAAACGGTTTGAGATTAAGTTATTTTATACTTGAAACCATTAAACTAACTGCTTGGGGTTAGTTGGGCCGACAGGGGTTCCAGCCAAAACTGTTTCGGCCAGAACAATTTCGGCCATAATTGTTTCGGCTGGAACTACCTATGTGGCATCCTAGGTGGTAGCCACAAAAAAAAAAAAAAAAAAAACTTATGCAAACTTCTCACTTTGAAGGACAATTTGACCTACTAAATTGAAGTTTTTTTTTAAAACTAAAAATATGGTTTTGTAGGTCTCAGAGTCAAGATTACGATCATATAATTTTTTTATTGTTTTGATTATGGATAATATGTTATAACTTGAAAATATTACAAGTACGTATTTTAAGATTCGAGAAGTTCTCTATTCAAAAATAAGAAAAAAATAGTAAATCATGTCCAAAAATTATCATTTTCTAATGCTGCACTAGAGGAGAGAGTTCTTCAAGAATATATAATTTGTTTTAAAAAATATGTAGATTTGATAGGAAAAGTTTGATGGGAGAAATTTTTTGTCAATTTCTAATAAGTTTGAATTTGACCAATTATAACTTGAAAAATATTAGCAAAATTTTAATTTTTCTTTTTTGGTGCACTAGGTATACATGTCAACTCTAACATATTTGAAAACTAGACCAAAATATGAATATTTGCATATATTTGTTTGACTAGAAAAAAACTCTATATTTTTAGGATTTAAAAAAAATTAAAAAATAGACTTTAAAAATTAAAAAATAGATAAAATTTTCACTCAATTTTTAAAAAAAAAATTACATACATAAACTTCATCTAATTTTACACATTTCATTAGTTTACATTGTAGACACCTAAATCCTTTAGAAAATAAAGTATTTTTATTTTCTAAATTTTTTTTTGATAACATCATCATTTATTAATTAATTAATTTATTTATTTTTATGCCATTAAATCCCTTTATCTTAATTAAAAATATTTAATTAAGGAATCCCTCCCAAAAATGTTTAAATCTTATTTAAACATTATTTTCTTATTTATTAATTATTTAATTAATAAATTGACCAAAAAACCCAAAATAAATAAAAAATTTATTTTTTGCCCAAAACTTGGGCAATTTCCTTAAGACCACTAACCTCTTCCAAAATCTTCTAATCTTTCTTTAATTTTGATTAAAGGCTAATCTCATCATTTCCTATCCCTAATCCCAACTCAAAATATTTAATTAAGATTAAATATTAATCCTCATGTTTATTAAAAAAGTTTTAATATATATCTCCTCAACCCAAACACTTGAAATAAATAAAACTTTATTTATTTCCTAAAAATCTAATTTATCCTCATCCTAAGAAGTTCTAGACTCTTCTAGAAAGTCTTCATCCTCATCCTAGGAAGTTCTAGACTATTCTAGAAAGTCTTTATCCTCATCCAAAGTCTAGACTCTTCTAGAAGATGTCTTTAAACCTAATCCTAATCCCCTCCTAACCTTGTCACATTCCCTACACATGGGTTAAGACTTACTAACCCAAGCCAAAGTTAACAAATATCTCCTCTTTCATCCACCTCATTAAATGCCATCCACTTGCCTATCCCTAAGCTAATCCTAAACCATCCTAATCCATCTTCTAATTATTTGCACAATCCTAAGCAAGCTTAAAACCTTCCTAATCAAGCCCAAGTCTAAATTCCTCTCATCTCCCTCAAAATATCCCAACCATAAAACTTTATGAAGCCCACTAGGCCATAAATGACTCTTTCAAAGCCCTTTCATTGCTCTTACAAGCCATTATGAGGGTCTTTATGAAGATTTTATCCCTTGAGCCTCCTTTGTTGACTCATCCTTCTCCTTTCCTCCATCCTCTCACCCTGTGACATGTGTCACTCCTTGATTGGCTATAAGGAAGCACAATCCATGTGCTCTTCTCTCATGCAATCTGAGCCCAACATGAGCTTTTCCCCATTCTTGCATCTTAGCCCTCAATCCCTCAAGCCTCTTGCCTATAAATTGGATCCTTCCCCTTTGCAAAACAACACAATCCATGAAGTAAAGTCATAATGCCATTTTAAGAAGCCATTTTACATCAAAATCATATAATCACACCCAAATTCCAACTCCATTTGAAGCCCTTTTTTTGAAGCATAAGCTTGAGCATACATCCTATCTATTTAGACAAAGCCACTCAACAAGAGAGCTTCTCATTGAGAGAGCCCATTAATGGCTCATATTCTAAATTGAGAGTTCATCTTAGTCTATCTTGAAGTTTATGAATTTTGTTTAGTTTGTAGAAGCTTTATTTAAATTTGGTTTCTATTAGCATACTAACATTGCTCATATACATACATCATCTTCAAATTCTAAGCACAAATGCTACTTTAATGTCATTAAAGTTGAAGACTTTAAATTCTGATATCACTTCTCCTTTATAAAAGGTGACACAGATAATTGAAGAAACCAACCCAGAGAAGATTGCAGTAGTAGTTGTGGCCTCATTTCCTTACTCTCCAAGCAAAGCTTAAATGCCATCAAGCTCAATGAAAGCTTCTGGCGAGTTGTTTGTGGCAACCACTGCAACACCATGCAACCAACCAATCTTTGCACCTTGTTCAAATGACTACCATATTGATTGAGGTGATCAACACTTCATCTACCAAGCAGCTAGTGCCTCCTCCATCATCAGATTTGGCTACACAACAACTAGGTATTTATACAGTCAATGCAATATCTACTTTTGTTGCTAGCCCTTCTATTTCTATTGTTGTTATAATTCCAAGTATGCAACTAGTAAGTACAAGGGCAGTTGAGAGCAAGTCTCAACTGAGTACTAAAGTTTCAAGTAAGGATAAAGGTAAAGAAAAAGACATTGATCTTGATGAGGATATGATTATCCTAAATTGGGATATCCCTACTTTGAATTCTGATCAAATGAACATCATAGGTGAATTATTGCAAAAGAAAGCTAGCAGTAGAAGCTTAGAGAAGAGAAAAAGAGAAAACCATGCGCTTGAAGATGTAAAGAACATACTTATAGATGCACTAAGTACTGAGGTTGATAGTACTCATCCTATTTTGGTTCAGTTAGTAGAAGTTGTCTAGAAATTCAATGAAGATATGAATGGACAAAAAAAGTTGTTACAGAGAGAAAAGAGGAAATTTGAGAACAAAGTATTAGAGCAAGTTGGATAAAAATTTGCAATAAAACAAGTAGAACTATCCACTATTCTCAACTCATTGGAAACCTCTGCAAATAACATAACTTAATTATTTAGAAAGTTGTGTGATACATCTATCTTCACCTAGGGAATCAACAATAAACTATCTAAGATAGATGAAGACTCTAAGGCAAGTGCACACCAATCATCACTTGACCTGAGCTATAGTTCTGCTCACCACTAAAAGATTAGATTTTTGGCTAATTTTTAAGTAAAATTATTAAGGGAAGAAGCTAGGATTAGGGACACACTTGTAGACATCCAAGGCATGATTCTTCTAAACATGGATACATTGTAGAAACACATTGCACATGCCAAAACTCTCATCCATGATAATAACTTCTCTATAGTTGATCACATGATGGAGTTATTAGTAGAAGTGTAGATTGCATTTCATGCACGCAAGGTGTTACAGGAAAATTGGGACAAGACAATGGCATTGATTTTGAAGGTACATTCTGACTTCTTGTCACATTTTGGCATTACCATGTAGCATACACCTTTGGCATTTATGTCAAAAACGGGTAGAAGATGTGATATATAAAAAGGGAGAAAATAAGACAAGAGATATATATGTATAGTGAGAAAAGTATAATATGTGTATATATGTATGGGGGAGCAGCATTATATGTATGTATGTATGTATGTGTATATATATATATATATATATATTTATATATATATATTTGTGTGTGTGTGTGTGTGTGTGTGTGTGTGTGTGTACAGATAATCAGAAAACATTCCTTGCAAAAGTAATTTTGAAAAATCTCAAAAACAGAGTATGTTACCAATTTGAAGACACAGGATGGAGAATAAAGCATGTTTTGGACTTGAAATTTTGAGGATTTAGTTTTTGATTGATAAATTTTTTTGTCACTAATGCCAAAGGGGGAGATTGTTGATATTATGGTCAAGTTTGTTTATTAGTGACTCACACTTAGTCAATTGGTTAGTAGCTACCGAGCTTATCTTGTAGTCTATAGTTACTACCAAGTAATATAGTTGTTATCGAGTTCTATAATTACTACCAAGTTTCAAAATCAGTATTCAGTTCACACCGAGCAGTATCTATCGATTTGATAAGTAAGAGTGCAAACTAAGCTTCATAGTATTAACTGAGTTATACATTGTCAATTGTGGTCTCCAGTGTCTACCGAGTTCACAATGTCAGTGATTGTCAGAATTACAATAGGAAATGTAAACTTCTAAGGGGGGGAGGGTGAATCAGTAGTTTACACTAGGACCAATAAAACTTTCACCATACATCCATCTCATGCATTCAATGAATAAGCTGAAATAATATGTAAGGAATGTACATATAAAGCATGTAAACACATAAGTAATCACACACATATGAAACTAGATATGATTATGCAAAAATGCTCCAATGAGAAGGTAAAATTGGGGTGGGGATGACACCCACAAATCTTCACTACTGCAACAATAAAGTGTATCCAATGAAGGTTACAATGTTTTGACCATGAAACATGATCTACCTTTTGAAAGGTCTACCCTGTTAAAGGCTTACAAAGACTGTTAGGTCTCACCTTGTTAGAGGATTTCAACACCTTATTAGAAGTGTGCCTGGTTAAAGGATTTTAACTTACAATTAAATAAGCACCATGGTAGAGGATTTCATATAGCATGTTAGGACTACTTTGTTAAGAGATTTTGACTGAAATCACTTGTTAAAATGTCTTAGCATTGATCTTGTGGTTAGGATTTGCTTGCCTGATAAAAAATCACCTCTAAATTGATGTCTTTTTGATCCTTCTTAATTAGATGTCTCTTTGTTGTATCCTTTTCTTTCCTCTATTTTTCTCTAATTGATTCTGCAATGTAATCTCACTTCATAACTTCTAAGCCACCATGAATTCTTTGTTTGTTCATGCAAACTATTCTCTTCACTCTTTTAATCATTCATAGAAAGTTTAGGGTTTGTCCTCCTTAAGAAGACTTAGGTGAATTTGATGTAGGAGCATTCTGTGTTGCCTTGTTATCCTACTCATTTTCGTTCATTATGCATGTTGATGCCAAGTTACCCAGTGTATGCCAAGTGACTCTTCATGTACTAAGTTACTCAGTGTATGCCAAGTGACTCTTCATGTGCTAGGTTACTTAGTGTATGGCAAGCGACTCTTCATGTGCTAGGCTACCTAATGTATGCCAAGTGACTCTTCATGTGCCAAGTTACCTAGTGTATGCCAAGTGACTCTTCATGTGCCAAGTTACCTAGTGTATGCCAAGTGACTCTTTATGTGCCGAGTTACCTAGTGTATGCCAAGTGCCTCTTCATGTGCCGAGTTACCTAATGTATGCCAAGTGACTCTTCATGTGCCAAGTTACGCAGTGTATGCCAAGTGACTCTTCATGTGTCGAGTTACCCAGTGTATGCCAAGTGACTCTTCATGTGCCAAGTTACCTAGTGTATGCTAAGTGACTCTTCATGTGTCGAGTTACCTAGTGTATGCCGAGTGTTAGCATTTGGACGTGATTTTTGCGAGCCAACTTATGAGATTTTTTTTGATCATGACATTTATGTTAAGATCCTTTCTTGGGATGCGTCCAGACCATTGTTGGGTCAGCCTTCCTCTTATGTAATGTTCTAGAATAATTTCTAAGCCATTTTGGCAAGTATATATAGAGTGCTTAGGCTTAGAGTTAGGTAAGTTTTTGGGAAGAAGATTAGAGAGAAGAACTAAAAGTGCGAATTTGCAATTGGATCTTTGAATGTGAATGTATTTGCAATTAGCTGTAACCCAGAAGGCCTTACAAGTAGGCATGTATGAAGATATTTTGATGAATCAATAAAAGTATTTCACTCTTCTTCCTCCTTTGGTTGTTTTTCTTTGTGTTTGCTTCCATTGTGTTAACTCTTGCAGGGTGGTTTGGATAACTGGGTGAGCCTTTGGCCCTAGTTATTCACCCCTTTTCCTATGTTAGTTGGTATCAGAGCTTGGGGTTCATCCTTGTGGAGATTGGATCGTGTAGAACCCTAATTTGGATTTGGTTGTAGGGTGGCAGATCTACAGATTTGACTTATAACTTGTAGAGGGTTACGATCTTGCAGGAACCTAATTTGTAAAGATGGTTCGTGGTAGAGGAAATAATGTTAATAATGTTATATTAGATTAGTTGAGACAAATTACAACTAGATTAGATGTTATGGAGACAACCTAGAGGAGAGGAACACATCTTGATGCAAGCGATGATGAAGCAACAACACCAAACCATAATCCAGAACCTGAAGAAGATCAAGATGAGGAAAGATTGTTGCTAGTGTTTTCTAGGGAAAATTCAAAGCTTGCTATAGAATTTGTTCCTTATGAAGGAAAATTGGATACCAATGTTGTGTTGGATTCAATCTCTGATATGGAGAAGTTTTTTGAGTATGAAAACACTGCTAATAATAGAAAGGTGAAGATCACAGTCACTAGGTTGAAGGGTCATGCATCACTATGGTGGGAGCACTTGCAGATTGATAAACAAAAGAGAGGAAAGGAGAATATCAGAACTTGGCCAAAGATGGTGAACAAGATAAAGAACAAATTCCTCCCTGCTAATTACCAAGTTAGCCTATTGAGAAAGATGACAAATTTGAAATAAAAGGACGTGATTGTGAAAGAATATATCGAGGAATTCTATAGACTGGACATCAGATCTGGACACGTGGATGTGTCATGTCCCCAATTTTTGGTGACAGTTTGATTTAATTAATTTAATTAATACTGGTTGTCGAAGGACGACTAATTAATTATTTTGATTAAATAAATAAATAACTTTATATTTAATAAAGTGACTTGGATTATAAAAGTATTTAATAAAGTCACTTGAGGGATAAGATCAAAAATGTTCTAGAAGTCTCTGGAGAAGGTGGAGAGAAAAGAATAAATAGGCACCCTGGGGCTCCATTCGAAGGAGGGCAGTTGATTATCTCTCTTTGATTTTCAGGTTGTGATTCAATCACAGGTGCATTGTGAAACCTAGGGTTTCTACAATTGTCACAGTTGGCCATTGAGAACGATAACTCTCAATTGGTACGCAATTTTGAGGGTGTGAAATATCATCCGAATTATTGCAGATTGGAGGTGACATTCAGTCATTTCATCAGGGGCAGAATCGGGTGGTCTAAAGCCGAAGTTTGGTGGATCAGTTCTAAGAATTGATATTCGTAGATTTAAGCTTTCGCAAGGTTTATTATTTCAGGTGGCAAAAGGAGTAAGGTGACTTCTTCATAGGAAGTTGCAGTGTGAGCAGATCGGGAGTAGAAGAACGAGTCCAAGCCATCTTTCCAGCCAGCATTTCCGTACGCTGTTAAGGCCGAAGTCTGGGCCAAAGGCAATGGAAAAAATCATGTTATAGGATACACAGCGATAAATGGTGAGCACAGGAATAATTTCATTCTAGGAATATTGCAGATTTGAAGGCTTTTGTATTGAAGACGACCTCAAATCATTACTGCCGCACTCAATATAATGGTCGATCCATATTAATTATTGAAGACGCACAAGACCGAAGGAGTAGCAGAAACAGTGATTGGACACGGGTCGGAGTATATATCCAAGGGTTGTTTTCGGATGTCAGACTCGGTATTACTGCAAGCAGAGGTGGGTACGATCATACATATCAGGCTTCCTCCTATCATCCAGTGGCTTTAAAAAAACCAACAGCCCGAGCACCCTGTCACAGGTCGCGAATCATAAAATCGCAGGTGACCAAGATAAGGATTATAGAAGGCGGGGGCGCATTTGGTTTCCCATCGGCTTCATTTTTCCTTGCATCCGGTGGACTTAACTTCTGACAGTGCAGACTCCTTAGCAAGTAGTGATTTGGATTGTTTTGGTCGTGTTCCAATCACATCACAGGCATCTAGGAAATCGGGCGAAAAAACAATGATCCATTGAAGAGTTGGAGAGAACCCCGCTTAGCTTTCTAAGGGAGATTGTATAAAAGGAGAGGCGGTACCACCTCCAGTCTGTGAAGGTAGATGACTTTGGATCAACTCCTGCATTATCCGATTATCAAGTTCTTTCATTACTTGGTTGTAATTCTTCAGACTCAGTCATTGTTAATAAAACGAGGTTGCAATGACCATACTACTTGCAACTGAATCACTTCCTGAATTTTGTCATTAACTATTGCATAAGGATTGATCTTGTTCATGTCAAGTACTTTGATGAGTAATCATTCTCCAGTATAATTACTTAGTGTTTCAGTTCAGTAAGGACAGAGCTTGTTGACTAACTATTTGACGAAATGTCAAACCTTTGAAGTTTTAAGTTTTGGGTGTAAAAAGGAGCAAATACCTGCCGGGGTTATTTCAGGATGATGATGTTGAGAAAATTGCAAGGTGTATTAATGGATTGAGATCTAGAATTCAGGATGAAATAAGTTTTGTGAAGTTGGAAAGTGTAGAAGAAGCATATCAATATGCCTTGAAAGATGAGATCTTGACAAAGAAGCATGAACAAAGATAAAGAGGTAGAGGTGGTAGATTCTAGAGAGGTAGAGGTAGATCTTATGGAGAAAGTGGCAAATCTAATAGTTTTATGTAGGATAAAGGAAAATCTAAATGGAAGAATGATGATAAAGGCAAGACTAAATGGAAAAATGGTAATTCTTATTGAGGAGGCACTAATTCTTACCGAGGAAGAGGTAATTTCTATTCTAGAGGTAGATTTCATGGTAATTGTTTTAGATGTGGTAAAGAGGGACATAGATCTTTTGAATGCAGATCCTCTGAAAGTAGACAAGGTAATAGAAATTATGTGATTCAAGAAGATGATAAGGGTTCACCAAGTGGACCTGAGGCTAGAGAAAATTTGATGGTGAGAAGAACCTTTTGTAATAAGGGAAGTGATGAGGAACCTGTTTTAAGAAGAAGTCTTTTCAAGATCAGATGTAAGATGGCTAGAAAATGTTGCAAGGTTATCATTGAGAGTGGAAGTTCTACAAATTTTGCATCAAAAGAGATGGTTACCAAGTTGTAGTTGCAGAGGCTAAAACATCCCAAACCTTATCATGTTTCATGGATCAAAGATGAGCATAAGATATTGGTAAGTGAACAATGCCTTGTGAAGTTCAAAATTGGACATTACTTTGATGAAGTTTTGTGTGATATCATGCCCATGGATTGTTGTCATATTTTGTTGGGTAGATCTTGGCAATATCATAGATATGATGTACATGATGGAAGATAGAATCAATATACTCTTCAGGTAAATGGGAAGAAATAAACATTGCTGCCTTTGATCGAAAGTCCATATGAGATTAATTGTATTGTTGCAAAAATTTGCATGGTTAATGGGAAACAATTTGAAAAGGAAATGAAAAAGAATCAAATATGTTTTTCCATAGTTTCTAGACGACTAAGTGTTGGTAGTAATGACCAAGCAGTAGAAGCTAGTAATGATCGAGTGACAACATATAGTGATAACTGAGTACCAGTAGAAATTATAGAATTGCTGAATGAGTATAAAGATATTATTGCTGATGATGTTCCTGATTGTTTACCTCTAGTAAGAAGTATAAGTCATTGTATGGATCTGATTCCTGGAGCTAGTTTTCCAAACAAAGCACCATATAGATTGACACCTACAAAGAATGAAGAACTTAACAGACAAGCGCATGAGTTGTTGCAAAAAAGTTTGATCAGAGAAAGCTTGAGTCCATGTGCTATACCTACTATATTAGCACCTAAAAAGAATGGAGAATGTGTACTGATTCCAGAGCTATTAAAAAAATCACAATGAAATACAGGTTTCCTATGCCAAGGGTGGATGACATAATGGATTGTTTGAGTGGAGCAAAGTATTTTACCAAGATTGATTTGAAGAGTGGCTATCATTAGATTAGAATAAGAGAAGATGATGAATGGAAGACTGCTTTCAAGACAAAAGATGGTTTGTATGAATGGTTGGTTATGCCTTTTGGTTTAACTAATGCACCTAGTACTTTCATGAGGTTGATGAATGAAGTTCTGGAAAGATTCTTGGGCAAGTTTGTGATTGTTTATTTGGATGATATTATGATATTCAACAAGACTAAGGAAGAACATCTTGAGCACATTAGATAAGTATTTTAGAGGTTGAAAGAGGAAAAATTGATGATTAATCTGAAAAAGTGTTCTTTTATGCAAGAGGAGATTGTGTATTTGAGATTTGTGACTTCAGTTGATGGTTTGAAGATGGATCCTGAGAAGGTTAAAGCAATTTTGGAATGGCCTACACCTAAGAATGTGGGTGAGGTAAGATCATTTCATGGTTTGGCTAGTTTTTATAGAAAGTTTATAAAGAATTTCAGTGCAGTTTGTAATGCTATGACTAAAACAATGAGGGGAGATAAAAAGGAATTCAAGTGGACACATGAAGCTGATAAGAGTTTTGAGACTTTGAAACAAAAGGTTGTTGAATTACCTGTATTGGCTTTACCTAATTTCAACAAAGTATTTCAAGTTGAATGTGATGCAAGTGGTAATGCAATAGGAGCTGTATTAAGTCAAGAAGGTAAGCTTGTTGCTTTCTTTAGTGAAAAGTTGAATGATGCTAAAAGGAAGTATTCTGTGTATAATCAAGAATTTTATGCCATTTTTCAAGCATTGAAGAAGTGGAGACATTATTTGATTCCTAAGGAGTTTGTGTTGTATACCGATCATAAAGCTTTAAAATACTTGGGAAGTCAACATAAATTGAATCAAAGACATATGAAGTGGGTTGAGTACATACAGAGTTTTACATTTGTGATCAAGCATAAGAGTGGAGTTACTAAAAGAGTTGCTGATGCATTGAGTAGAAGAAGTTCTTTGTTGACTGAAATGAAGGTTGAAGTTCTTGGTTTTGATAAAATGAAAGAGTTGTATGATGCTGATCCTAATTTTTTTGAGGTGTGGAGAGAGTGCAAAGCACCAAATCTAACATATCACATAAGTAAGTATGATGAGTATTTCATTCAAGAAGGTATGTTGTTCAAAGGTATTCAATTGTATATTCCTAGAAGTTCTATGAGGTTGAATCTGATTAAGGAAAAGCATAGTGGTGGATTGGCTGGACATTTTGGAATTGATAAGACATTGAGTTTGCTGAAAGAGAAGTATTATTGGCCACAAATGTATAAGGATGTTCAAAAATTTGTAAAGAGTTGTGGAGTTTTTCAAGTTGCAAAGGGAGTGAGTCAAAATACTGGTTTATATACACCTATTATTGTTCCTAAGAAACCTTGGACTGACATCAGCATGGATTTTGTTCTTGGATTGCCTAAAATAGTGAAAGGGTTTTATTCCATATTTGTTGTAGTGGATAGATTTTCTAAGATGGCTCATTTCATACCATGTAAGAAGACATCAAACACTGAGCATATTGCTAAACTTTTTTTTAAAGAGATTGTGAGATTGCATGGATTACCAAGAAGTATTATTTCAGATAGAGATAGTAAGTTTGTTGGTTATTTTTGGAAGACTTTGTGGAAGAAGATGGGTACTGAGCTGAATTTTAGTTCTACATTCCACCTACAAACAGATGGATAAACAAAGGTTGTGAATAGAAGTTTGGGCAATTTGCTAAGATTTTTAGTTGGGAATAAGTGAAGTAATTGGGAGATGGTATTGGCACAAGTTGAATTTGCATATAATAATTCTGTGAATAGGAGTACAGGGAAGATACATTTTAAGATTGTTACTAGAATGCATCCTAGAGGTATATTAGATTTAAGAGATGTTGCTGGTGAAGAAAAGAAAAATGCTGCAGGAAAAGAATTTACTGATTTTATGGAGTCTTTGCATAAGGAAGTGAAGTTGAGGTTGGAACAAAGTAATTGATAGTATAAGAAGGATGTTGATCAGTCTAGAAGACACCATGATTTTCAAGTTGGTGATGAGGTGATGGTTCATCTAAAGAAAGATTCCTAGTTGGAACATACAGTAAGCTAAAGATGAAGAAATTTGGACCTTGTAAGATCTTGAAGAAGTTTGATAGTGGTAATGCTTATGAAGTTGAGTTACCTGATGACATGGATATGTCTCCTATATTTAATATTGCTGATTTTTATAAGTATCATGAGTCAGATGATGAAGTTTTTGTATTAGAAGATTATCCTAAGAAGCATATTGAAGAAGTTGAACAGATATTGGATCAGAGAGTTGGCAAGAGCACAAGAGGAAAAGATTACTATGAATATTTGGTGAAGTGGAAGAACAAGACTATTGAAGATGCTTCATAGATTTCTCAATCTAAGTTGGATTCCACTCAAATTGTGACATCTCAATGATTTAGGAGAATCATTTCTTTCAACCCTAGTTGTCTGAAGCAGGAGCATCTTAGGTTACCTTGTTATCCTTCTTATTGTTGTTCATTCTTCATATTGATGCCAAGTTACACAGTGTATGCCAAGTGACTCTTCATGTGCCAAGTTACCCAGTGTATGCCAAGTGACTCTTCATGTGCCAAGTTACCCAGTAAATGCCAAGTGACTCTTGATATTCCAAGTTACCCAATGTATGCCAAGTGACTCTTCATTTACCAAGTTACCTAGTGTATGCCAAGTGACTCTTCATGTGTCGAGTTACCCAGTGTATGCCAAGTGACTCTTCATGTGCCGAGTTACCCAGTGTATGCCAAGTGACTCTTCATGTGCTGAGTTACCCAGTGTATGCCAAGTGCCTCTTCATGTGCCAGGTTACCCAATGTATGCCAAGTGACTCTTCATGTGCCGAGTCACCCAGTGTATGCCAAGTGACTCTTCATATGTTGAGTTACCTAGTGTATGCCAAGTGACTCTTCATGTGCTGAGTTACCCAGTGTATGTCAAGTGTCAGCATTTGGATGTGATTTTTGCAAGCTAACTTTGAAGATTTATTTTGATCACGACATTTATGTTAAGATCTTTTCTTGGGATGCATCCAGACTATTGTTGGGTTGGCCTTTCTCTTATGTAATGTTCTAGAATAATCTGTAAGCTATTTTGAAAAGTATATATAGAGTGTTTAGGCTTAGAGTTAGGTAAGTTTTTGGGAAGAAGATTAGAGTGCAGAACTGGAAGTGCGAATTTGCAGTTGGATCTTTGAATGTAAATGCATTTGTAATTGGTTGTAACCTAGAAGGCCTTATAGTTGGGCATGTATGAAGATATTTTGATGAATCAATAAAAGTATTTCACTCTTCTTCCTCCTTTGGTTGCCATTCTTTGTGTTTGCTTCAATTGTGTTAACTCTTGCAGGGTGGTTTGGATAATTGGGTGAGCCTTTGGCCCTAGTTATTCATCCCTTTGCCTGCATCAGAATTAGGGTTAGATATGAATCTACAACTAAGATTCATTTATTTGTTTCTTAAACCTTCCCATTTTCTAATTGGTTGCATGTAGTTGCATAGGGAATCCAATTAGAGATTCATCCTTATCTCTAAAATATCATAATTCATCCTTAAGTCAGCTCAAAAGTAGTTTACATAGTTATTTGTGCCTTTACAAATAAATATGTCAAAATTGTTTCACTTGACATCTAAAGTCTCTGATGCTCATCATGCACTAATTTTTATATTGTGACTCAACATCTATAATGCTCGGCATCCACTATTTACTTGGCATACACTCTCTACTCGACACTCACTATGACTCGTCATGGTCTAATATATACATGTTGCGCTTGACATGTACTACTTGTTCGGCATGAACTAAGTAAATAACCTAAGTGTATTGACACTCATTTGTCAAAACCAATCTAAGATAAAAATCTCCTCCTTTGACACGAGTGTCATTAAAACTTAAGTATGCATTAACATCCTTATCCTTACAAGCGTACCATATCTATAACTCAACTTATATACAAAGCTTCAAAATGTCAAAATTTTGTAATAACTTGTATACCTCAAAATTTGATAACTCCCTCTGAGTTGATATGTCTATTTTGTATCCAAAATCTAGTAGTCTTGCTAAGTAAAGTTGATACTATTTGACTTCATGCCGAGTATGCTTGCTCTTCCCTTAGCTTGTTTTGTCTTTATTTTTGCCTTTGTCTTAATTTTGTCTCCCCCTTTGCTTACTCTCCCCCATTTCTCATTCTCCTTATATCTCTCCAAAATTCTTATTCTTCCCCCAAAATATTTCTCCCCCTTTGTCTTATTCTCCCCCTTTTTTGACACTAATATCAATGGGCTATACACTTATAGTGTGTCTGTCTAGAAAAGATTTATGGACATCCAATATCATCTTGAGAGTTACATCCTAGTTCTCGCATGCTACATCCATTGACTTGATTTGGATTGCTAGCTTGAAAACAAGGTGAACTAGACCATCTAGTGTAGAAAGATGTGGGTCTTTCTTCATTAGGGTTTCAACATAGCCTAGTTCCTTGTAGAAAATTTCCATATGGAGGGCGAGAGTTGCCTAGATGCTAGTCAATTTGGCCCTTATGTTGGCCTCATCTACTATCAATATAGCTAACGAACTTTGGGTTTGAAGCAACATTCTAAAATTCTTCTCACTTTGAGTTGGATTCATAGGTAGTTTGGCACTTGATGAACTTGTCTGACTTTCCAAACTCAAGATGTGATTTTTGGTCTCTTGGGTGAAGAGTGAGCGATCACACAATTTAGTGTACAATGATAATATGTTCTCAAGTACCTTCTTTACATCCTCAAAAATGTTATCTTTCTCATCATCCTCTTCATCATCCTTTACTTCAATGGGTGCTTGTTCTCCTTCCTTAACTGTAGTCAACCCATAAGTGAGCTTCCACATCTGTGTGGACTTCTTAACAACATCCTCAATATTATTTTGTAAAATGATGAAGGCTCTATATTTAGGTGTAAACCTAACTACATATTTCTTTACAGCCTTAGCAATCCATGCCTTAGTAAGTTTAGGCATCACTTGGGCTAGAGATGTTTCTCTAATTTGTCTCTTTAAGTTTAGATGATAGTGCCATTTCTATTTAACTCAATCATATAAACTTTCTGGCATTGAGTTGGCAATCTGTAGTGGCATTGTCTTGAATTTTGTCATTATAGCATATATGGCTTCTTTCACTTGATTTTTCTCCTCTTTACCAAGATTGTCAAAATCAATATGACTAAATCCTAATAAGTCTACACTATTTGTAACATTTTTCACATAAATTGTCTAAGTCTAAAAGAGGATTATGACTCACTAGCTTAAATTGGCTATTGTAATCTGACTTAGTTTTCTCTTCATCAAAATCGGCTTGTGATACATACTTCCTTCTTGGTCTCTTTTTCTCTTGACCTCCTTGCTTTACTAGTTTGATCTTTTCCTTATCCTTTGAGCTATTGCACATGTACTAGCCCTTATAGTAGGTGTAGTGGGCTTGGGCTGACTTGGCTTTAAAATTTTCTTAGCTCTTGTCACTAGTTGCACACCTTGGTCCCTCTCTTCTTTGTATCAGTGGGTGTAGGTGCTTCCTTACCTTCTTCTTCCTCGACACCTTCAGCTATTTTAGTCTCCTCCTCTTCTGGTTGGCCTTCACCCATACCTTGAGTTAATGCAAGAGGTGCTTGTGCTTGGGTTTCTTCTTCCTCTTCATCCTCTTCTTCTTCCTCCTTGACACCCTCTCCAAATTTATCTTTCAACTTCTTCACTATCTTCTCCTTTTTCTCCATGGTAGAGGTAGTCTTGAGTTCCATTGTGATTTTGGATTTAGCTATTTCATAATCTCCAAATATCTTTGCACTTTTATCTACCTCTTCTGCTAGTAATGCAATCATAGCTACAGAGGCCTCATCCACATTTATTTCATAACCAAGTGGCCTCAACCATCTCACTCTTGGTAAATGTATAATCAACATCCACAAGAAAACATAAATCATCATAGTGTTTCTCTACTAGTGATACTGGTATTGTAAACCTTTTCTTCATTCACTGTTTGAAATCTTCAAAGTAGCTAGTCATCACAGATTCAAAGTTCTCTCCTAACTACTCAATGTATTCACCAATCTGTACTGCTACTAACCTGTTGGTTTTCCATGCAACTGTTCCAAATGTTGGAAAGGTGTTTTGAAAATAAAATAATACGCAAATCAATATAGCACAAATTACCAAATTTGTATTGTGCACTCTTTGTCTTTCTAATTGCTCCAAGGTTCTCCATCAATTATTGCAATTGTAGCTCTGCTAGATCATATGTATGATCTTTCTTAACAATTTTATATTCCACATCCATAGCTATACAGGGCACACTATTCAATCTACTAGATTGATAGAACTTGTGTGATATAATCCTTACAACAAAGTCTATTAGAGGATTAATGATTGTGTCAATTGTCATGCCTCTCTTGTTCCATATAGCTACAATATTTTTCTCAATTACCTCCTTTGAATCACTTCTCAGTGTCTTAGGCCAATCTAGGGTTGGGTAACTAGTAACCCTATGTATTATCCTCTTATTTTTCTTGATAGGTCCATTTTCTAGCCATAATGAACTATCATGTATTCGGCTAAGCACTATCCTAATCTACTCTATCTTAAACACATTTGGAAAATCTAGGGCTCGTATTAATCTCTTTTTCTCTATGATTTTGAATTCTTCCTTTAGTACACCATTATCATAGAGTTTTCCATATGCTTCTCTAATTTCCATATCCCCAATGCTACCAATCTTATAGTTATAGCATTTTCTTACATTTTGTACCATTAAAACATTCGGTGGAATCATCAATAATGCACCAGAAGGGTCTTGCTTATAAGAAATATCAGTAATAGCTTTGAAAATTGGCTGCTTAACTTCATTACTCACTAGTTGTACATTGAAAACTTCCTTTCCTTCTACATTCTTTGAACTCAATGCCATAATGAGAAACTAGGGTTTATGAAATTTAAATTATGTAGCTCAACTCTTGATAAATACCTTATAAAATCTGACGAACTGGTGTAGAATCATTGCTTAGATCTTCTGCTATTGCTTGGAATGGATTTCTAGATTTCCTTCTACTCTACTCACTCTTTCTCAAATTTGAAATGATGAAAAAATGAGCTAAAATCGATCAAACACCCTTTAAGAACCCTACAATAAATGTTGAGTGCTTACACAATTGTAAGCTTGGCATAAACTAGTTTCAGGCTCACTCGACAACCATTGAAATTTCCATCACTCAACAACCACTGTAAGCTCAACATTAACTTAGTCAATCTATTAGCTCGACATCTTCTAGCATTCCACTTGGCACATATAGGAGAAACTTTTTATGCTCAACAATAAAATGAAAAACTTAAAGATTTATCTTGGATTCCTACTAACATCTTACATCTTTATTCATGCTAATGTAATCTTTTCAATACTAAATCCTTTGGAACTGATGTATGATATAACATTTGAATATCAGTCTCACATACCTCTTTATTGCCTAGTTTGGTGAGGTGTAATCACCTAACCCATTGGGTGAAGTGACCCCTTCTCCATTTGATGTGGTGTAATCATGTTTCTTCTTCCATGTCTTGTTCATCTCATCTCTGATGTGTTCAACATATTCTTTGTCTTTGTCATGTCCCCTTTTCAAATAATTAAAAATAATAATCTTTGCTAAGGCAGGCAGGCCCAAAAAGGTGAAGTTTCAGCAAAGGGGGATAATCTTTGGAAGTGAATGGACTAATAAATGAAAATTATTCTTAAAATATGTTTTATTAACCCCTCTTGGATGTGAGTTAGGGTTATGCCCTCTTTTAAGGGGTTTTGGAGGCATTTTGGGCTCATTCCAGAACTTGATTTTGGCTCATTTCTTTGTTATTCTTCAAAGGCTGCCAAACCTGTGGAGAAGGAGACCCAAGAACGAGAGTTTGCAGGTTTCCAGGGAGACCCAAGAATGGGAGTTTGTAGGTTTCTAGGAAGGCTAAGGATAGGATTTTGAAGCCATTCCATGTGCATGCTCATGCAGAGTTTGCCTTTGTGCTGAACAGTGCAGATTTGTGAGTTTTCGTGTGTATTTTTTGTAAGAGTTTGGTGTTTCCGGTTGAGTATTTCATATCAGTTTGGGTTGCTTCTGTATATTAGACTTTTAAATGTTAAAATAGATCTGAAAATATGTATTTGGATATGATTATACTTCTGCGATAGATTATTAAGTTTTTGTGGTGATTTTGGGCTATTTTGTGCTATTTTCGGGAGCCCGATGAGCATTGTTTTTGTCCTTCGTTTGGGAGCTATTGTGTGCATGTTATACAGATCTGGAAATTTAATTTTATAGGCTGTTATGCTGCTCAAATTTTTGTAAAAATTTCCACTTTCAGATTTATTAATAATAGGTGAAGCTATGAAGCTTTTGGCATTATTTCTGGCATACCCAATTTGGGGTTTATTGAGAAATTGGTGGATCTTTGAAATATTGGTTGCTTGATTTTAAAGATCTTATTTGAGGCTTGAAATATCATAAAAAATAAGTAAAGGGAAATTTTAGTGGTATCAGAGCCATGATCTTGCCAGCCTGAGGGTTTGTAGAAGTTTGCATGTCAGTTTTGACAACTACCCAGATCTTGCATGTCAGTTTTGACAACTACCTAGATCTTGCATGTCAGTTTTGACAACTACCCAGATCTTGCATGTCATAATTTATGGTTGCATGTTGCTTCTAATCAGTTGCATGTCAAAATCTATGGTTGCATGCTACTTCTAATCATTTGCATGTTAGTTCTTGGTGAATTTGGTGGTTGCATTTTGCTTCTAATCAGCTGCATGTCAAAATCAATGGTTGCATGCTACTTCTAATCAATTGCATGTTAGTTCTTGGTGTTTGAAGAAGTTATAACCTATTGAGGTTACACTCTACTTTATCCAGAATGGACAGGTATAGTATAGAGTCTCAGAGGACACGATCTTGGACAATTGATATCCAGAGTCAGAACAATAGAAAGGATGGTTATTTAGACATTTGAGATAAACTTAAGAAAATAAGCCATGACATGTCTGAACAGTTGGTTGAGCACCATCGTATAATGAATGACATGTTGTCTGACCCAGCTAAGGTGGATAAGTTGGCTGGATTTCTATTTGACAGATTTTCTCACAGGGCAGATGACACAATTACTAAGAACTTGCACGAGGAGTTTGAGAAACTAGCTTATAGCCAGGCTGAGGTCTCAAATTCTACTCCGCCACAGGAGGTAGTGAGAAAGGATATTACGCAAATTGATAGTAATGGTTAACTTGATACTCAAATTGAGACAATTGTATACAAGTCGTCAAAGGGTGATGTTACAGGTATTCAGGATGGTATAGTTACAACAGGTAGTGACTACAACGTAGTGGGTTCAGATGATGATTATGAGGATTTTTTTGTGCATGATGGTGAGATACGTGGTAGAGATGAGCAAACATTGAGCATTCATGACTTTTCTAAGAGAGAGTATCAGGCACAGTTAGATGCTTCGTCACATGAGGTTGAGGCTAGTAGTACTTCACATGATTTATCCCGCCAGCTGAAGGTGAGTGAAGACATTATTGTGACTACATTATCTCATCATGATAGGTATGTGGAGTTAGTTGGTATTGGTCATATTACTCAGGTGAGGAGTTTGCTTGAGTTACTAGTTGATTCTAGTTTACAGATATGGACTCGAGATTGTTATATTGGCGTTTGGGAGTCAGTTGACTGGAGATCTTTAACACTTTTTGGTAGCAGTGTTTGTTTGGGTGCTATCATGGATTTGATTAGTAGATTGCATGGTGTTTTCTTTTCTTGTGCTAGCAGCTTTTCTGATGCTGGTATTAGTTTTTATACACCGATGTTGGGCTTTGTTCATATATCTAGTCGACCATACGTGTTGGAATGTGTTGATGATCTTTCATATTTGGCAATGTGTACAGATGAGTCCCAGGATCATATTGGCATTGATGACATCCAGGAGGATGCAGTGGGTAGTTTTGAAGACTTAGTTTCCTTGGCAGTTTCTTTTGGTACAGAGGAGTTAGACATCAGTGTTACAATTTTTGATACTCCATATGTTGATATGAGCATTGGAGTTGATTCACAGGATATGGATGGTAATACTCTAGAGATTAGTAACTTTGAGGATACTCCTTTAGATAGTGCATCAGAGGAGGTTTGTAGGAGACAGTCTAGCCAGTGCCATCATGTGTCTAATCAGTTGAGAGTTAGTGAGTGAGACATTGCTATTGCTTGCTAGCATTTTGATGTTGCTCATCAGTTGTTAGTAGTTTAAGGATGGGGTTCTCCTACTAGTGATGAGTAGGGAGGCAGTTATCTTTCCTTGACATAGTTCCACTCTTTATGGGAGGCTATCCAAATTCTGAGATAGGATTATATGTAGTTGGTAGCCGATAGAGATTATCTTATGGAGTGGGGCAGTACAACATACGATGCATTGTTAGCCAAGGAAGATGAGGTGAGTGAGCTTACTCAGTAGCTTGAGGTGACTTCTGAGATTCTTGAGAGTACACCGTTGGCTTTCAAGGAGTCACAGTTTCATTTGGCTAAGGTGACCATGGAGTTAGAGCAACTACAGTCTTTACCAGATTCTATACAGTCACAAGCTATGGTGTCTGGTGATTCGAGGATATTCATGGTCGAGATTGTCAAAGACAGTGGAGATGGGGATGCATCCATCCTTGATACTAACATTGGCATATCGGGTTTGTCCCCACTAGAGTCAGGTTCAGTTGAGTTGGGTGCTACAACAGATTGTTGTGTTATGCCTGACATGGTGGTGACCTCTAGTACTAATGGCACAAAGACTAGAGATGATGTATCAAAGACCATGTGTGATGTTGGTGAGCCGATAGTTGGCATGGTTCTTGCTAGTAATACTACTCCCTTGGTGATGTCTTCAGAGGTAGTAGTCAGTTCCAACTTGGTTAGTGATCAATTGCAGTTAGTTACATCTGGATTGCAGTCTGAGCCACTAACTGAGATTTGTGCATTCTATCGACATTACATTGTGAGGTATGCTCATCAATTCACCTTTGATGACCATGTTGATGAGATGATGATACAGAGATGTAATTTGGTTCCTAGTGCTTATCATCAGTTATGGGATAGTTTGATGCCTCAGGATGAGAGTTGTGATGGGCATGACATGGTGATAGGTCCTACAATTGATAGCTTGATAATACATGACTTAGAGTAGGAGTTTTGGAGTAATGCTTCAGCGGGTGTTGTTATTGATTCTACTCCTTTGGCTATGACATCTCTTGACTTAGCTGGTGATCACTCATAGTGGGTTGTATTACTTGTTCATGGTGAGCTGTTGACTGAGGTTGGGTTTTTTTATCAACATTATATTGTAGGGTATGTACATCAATTAGCATTTGATCCTTGTGCTGAGGAGTTGATGGCAAACAAACTTGGTTTGGGTTCCATTTCTTACTCTTTATCTTGTAATGTCTTTTCACCATCAACAGTGCATGGGAGTTATGTTTATGAGATAGTGGCCGGTGATTTGTAGAGTTGTGTTGACTACAAGAGTTGTACAGTGTGTGGATTCTCCATACTTGGTACAGTTTCATTCGAGAGTGTTCACTATTGTTGCAGAGTTGGATTGTACATTCTGTATAGGCCAGTGGGATGCATTGATGGTATTTACTATGTTGGTAGTTTGATTTGTCCACTTTACTTGGGTTTTGATGTTCTAAGAGTTTGTGTCTCATGGGTTTCTGACTATGGCAATGGTGATTTTGGAGTTTGGTTGAGCTGTAATTGTCAGTTTGATTATGGATTCCTCTTGGTCATATTGCAGAGGATATTGCAGGAGCCTGTGTTAATTGGCAGTAGTATAGTTCATGACTACATTTGGGATCCAGGTGGATTGACTGGTTTATTGTTCAACCATTTCTTGAGGACAAGAAATATTTGGGAGGGGAGGACTTGTCATGTCCCCTTTTCAAATAATTAAAAATAATAATCTTTGCTAAGGCAGGCAGGCCCAAAAAGGTGAAGTTTCAGAAAAGGGGGATAATCTTTGGAAGTGAATGGACTAATAAATGAAAATTATTATTAAAATATGTTTTATTAACCCCTCTTGGATGTGAGTTAGGGTTATGCCCTCTTTTAAGGGGTTTTGGAGGCATTTTGGGCTCATTCCAGAACTTGATTTTTGCTCATTTCTTTGTTATTCTTCAGAGGCTGCCAAACCTGTGGAGAAGAAGACCCAAGAATGGGAGTTTGCAAGTTTCCATGGAGACCCAAGAATGGGAGTTTGTAGGTTTCTAGGAAGGCTAAGGATGGGAGTTGGAAGGCATTCCACGTGCATGCTCATGCAGAGTTTGCCTTTGTGCTGAACAGTGCAGATTTGTGAGTTTTCGGGTGTATTTTTTGTAAGAGTTTGGTGTTTCCGGTTGAGTATTTTGGGTTTCTGCTGTACATCAGACTTTTAAATGTTAAAATAGAGCTAAAAATATGTATTTGGATATGATTATACTTCTGTGATAGATTATTAAGTTTTTGTGGTGATTCCGGGCTATTTTGTGCTATTTTCGGGAGCTCGATGAGCATTGTTTTTGTCCTCCGTTTGGGAGCTATTGTGTGCATGTTATACAAATATAGAAATTTAATTTTATAGGCTATTATGCTGCTCAAATTTCTATAAAAATTTCCACTTTCAGATTTATTAATAATAGGTGAAGCTGTGAAGCTTTTGGCATTATTTTTGGCATACCTGATTTGGGGTTTATTGAGAAATTGGCGGATCTTTGAAATATTGGTTGTTTGATTTTAAAGATCTGATTTGAGGCTTGAAATATCATACAAAATTAGTAAAGGGACATTTCAGTCTTTTCCTTTATCAAATTCATAACTTGGTGCCTTTGAACTTGTTGAACAATATCTACTTATGCGACTAGTCTTCAAACAACTAAAACATGTTGTTTGACTCAACCACCTTTGGTAGTTACTATCGAAGTGTGTCCTAATACAAATCTTAGGAACATGTCCATATTCTTGACATAGATATACCTTGTATTATAATCCCAATTATAAGAGTTGTCATTGTTCCTTACCTTTTTTTGCTTGTTTGATGACCAGATGGGTTTGGATCTGCACTCAAAAGCTCTATGTCCATACTTTTGACAGTTGTAGAAATATCCTTCAAATATTTGTGTATTTTTGGTCTTGGTTTTGCATTCATGTACTTGATGAACTTTCTTTTTGCACTTATGGCAGTGAACCATGTGCTTAGGCTTGATATTCTACTTTGTAGTCTTTCTCCTACACACATTAGCAATATGTCCTTTCTTACCACAATTATGACAAGTAGGTTTGGAGTTCTTACCTTTGTTGTTCCTTTATTCTGCACTTTTGGATGATTCTCCTTCTTTAGTACTTGTGAATCCTAGTCTAGATGTATCATTACTGGATCTAGGGGATCTCAATAATTGCTCAAAAGTATTTGATGACTTCATTTGGCTTATTGAAGGTCTCAATAGATTCCTTTTCCTCTTTTAGACCATTTTCTAATTACTCATTTTGTAATTTCCATGTTGTTATCTCAATGTCCTTGACATTCAGTTCATAGTTGGCATTCATCATTTAACTTAGAGTATTCAATTTCATGTTAGAAACCTTAGTTAGCTCTGTTGACTTCTCTTCCAGTCTATTTCTTAGAATTATTTTGTCTTCTTCAGTCATGGATTTGTCTTCCATATCTTTCTTCTTCTGTTCAGTCACCTCACATAACAGTATGACTTGTGATTCTTGCTCTAACTTGATATTTCTGGTTTCCTTAGCTTGGACTCTATTCTTTTCCATCAAATTTGCAACTACTACATCAAATTAATTTGAGTCTCAATTGGAAAATTGTTTGGTAGTGTCAATCTCTTTGTATTGTGTGTCATTCTCCACAATAGCAATTTTTTTCCTTCTCTTCAAAGACTTCTTTAGTTCTTCTCTTGCTTCATCCAGTTGATGTAGAATGAGTTGTATCTCAATTCCCTAGTTTTCAATAATCTTTCCCAACTTGTAGACTTCCATTTCAAGATCTTTCCTCAAAGCTAAAAAGCTTTTCTTTTAGAGAACTAGGCTCTGATACCAAATTTTTGGAATTACAATAGGAAAGGTAAACTTTTGAGAGAGGGCCGGGGGGGGGCAGGCGGCGGGGTGAATAAGTAGTTTACACTAGGACCCATAAAACTTTCACCATACATCCATCTCATGCATTCAATGAATAAACTGAAATAACATGTGAGGCATGTACATCTAAAGCATGTAAACATGTAAGTAATCACAAACATATGACACTAGATATGATTACCTAGAAACCTTCCAATGAGAAGGTAAAACTGGGGTGAGGATGACATTCACAAATCTTCACTACTGCAATAATAAAGTATATCCAATGAAGGTTACAATGTTTTGACCATGAAATATGATCTACCCTATGAAAGGTCTATCCTATTAAAGGCTTACAAAGACTATTAGGTCTCACCTTGTGAGAGGATTTCAACACCCTATTAGAAGTGTGCCTAGTTAAAGGACTTTAACTTAAAATTAAGTAAGCACCTCGTTAGAGGATTTCATACAACTTATTAGGACTATTCTATTAAGAGATTATGACTGAAGTCACCTATTAAAATGTCTCAGCATTGATCCTATGGTTAGCACTTGGTTGCCTGATAATAGATCACCTCTAAATTGATGTCTTTTCGATCCTTCTTGATTAGATGTCTCTTTGTTGTATCCTTTTCTTTCCTCTATTTTGCTCTAATTGATTCTATAATTGTAGTGCCTACCCTCGTTCACATCTTTTCTGGACATATTATTGCTATTATTATCAGACTATGATAGACTAGCTTTATGTTAATGGATTAGTGGTATTGTTTTGACACTATCAGACATTATGTTATGGATTTAGTTGTTTATGATGAGATTATTTAGATTTTACATTTCATGTATGTATGATGATCATTATATTGTTTTCAGTTATTGTTGATGATTAGTTAGATGGTTTATTATCTCATGTGTTTTGTTATGGATACTTACCCCATACTTGCATGTGTATGGTGTGCATGTTTTCTTATTGTATGGCGTTTCTGATGTGGTTAAGGAAGGGAGTCGTAGTCACCCGCTTAGTTAGGATCTACACGATGCACCACTTCCTGCCATTGCCTGTTTAGCTTAGCACTATATATATTGTATGTACATGCATGGTTTTTCTGCAAGTTGTAGGTACTGGGTATCGACTTCCCTAAATTGCCAGGATGAGCATACCCTATTATACTATCTCAATGATAAGAGAGGGGAGATAAATTCTCAAGTCCAAATCCAAAACACTAAAAACCATTTGTCCTAGTGAGTTAGGACAAGTATCAGAGTTGAGTACCCACTGAATGTGTCGGATGACATATTTCGTGATTTTTAATCCTTTAGACTGATTTTGTATGAATTGTCCTATGATGGGTTTTCATATTTTATCTTGGAGGTCTATGGTGAATTTTCTATTAAGTCTCAACAAATAGATTTAATTAATAAATTAATTATTTGAGAAAATTAAATATCATGATCTTTGATATTTTGATCATAATTAATTAAAGGAGAATTAATTGAAAGAAAAGAATAAAATAAAATAAAATTAGAAATTAAAATAAATAATAATTATGAAATACTAATAAATTAATAAACAAATAATAATAATAAAAGTTATAAAAATTAAAATGGAAGTTATAAATATTTAAATGGAAATTATTTAAAAAGTAAATTGGAGATATAAGCTTGCTTGGGAATTAACACATTTCTCTATTTCTCATGTGTCAACAACATGGGGGTTAGTGCATCAATTAAGCACATGGTGTCTACAACCCTATGGCTCATCAAAAAGGTTGGAAAAGACCCATGCTTAGTTGGTGACACCTTCCAGCTGTTTTTAGAAGCATTCTAGAGGTTTCCTGAGAGCTCTTTATATTCAAGCATTCCTAGAAGCTTAGATATAGCGTGGATAGCGTGGAGAACAATTGGAGCATTGGAGGACTCAAGAATTCTAAAGAAGGGAGCTTGCTCTGTGGGTTTTCTGAGGAAGAGTGAATTAGCATCAGAATCCGGGTAGATTCTTGTGATTTTACTTATGCTATTTCCGCATCATGCATTCCTGTCTTCTTCGTGTCTTCCATATGTCTTCTGAGGAATCTCATATTTTAATTGTATGCATTTTCAATTTGGGCAATTAAATTTATTTGAGAATTCTATATGCATAGATCTGAAAAGGAAAACGGGGCTAGGGTTGCAATTCATAGCCAAACCCATTAGATTATTAGATAAATTTGAGATCAAAAGTTTATAAGAAAATTTTGAAAATCTGAATTTCTAAATAAACTGTGTATATTTTCAAATCTGCATACACATATACATATATATGTATGTGCTGTGATAGTGATAAACTTTGCATGTATATATATATATATGTGTATATATATGTATATATATTTATACATATATATATATACATATGTATATATATATGTATATATATATATATGTATATATATATACATATGTATATATATATATACATACATATATATATATATGTATATATATACATATGTATATATATATATGTATATATATATATACATATACACACACACACACATATATATATATATACATATATATATACATATATATATATATACATATATATATATACATATATATATATACATATATATATATATATACATATATATATATACATATATATATATATATACATATATATATATACATATATATATATATATACATATATATATATATGTATATCCTTATATACATACATACATACATATATATATACATATATATGTTTATTTATTTAATAATTGAATATCAAATCGCAATAGAGTTTAATGCCATATCGCATGGTAATGTTTTTATGAGAATTCGTTATAAAAATCGAATTCACATATATATTATAAGCGGCGATTGAAATCGCTGATGCGAATTTTTTAAAAGAATTATGCATAAGTGGAGGAACGAACCCTTTTCACATACCTGCTAGTCGCAGGTACCTGCCGTCATAGGTACTGCGACGTCAGCGGGTACTGTGTACCCGCTGCCGCCGCAGGCCTTGCGACAACAGGGTTTGCGTGTTGTGGCAGCAGTGTTATACATGAGTTATGTGTTTTTGTTCAAAACACATTTTATGTGATATGATATCATTTTTTTCCAATATTTCAATTTTTTTAATAAAATGCGTTAATAATAAATATTTATATATATTATATATGTATGTGTATATATATATAAATATAAATATATATATGTATATATGTAATATGTAAATATGTTATTAAAAAGATTTAAAATTATTTGATAAAAGACTTAAGAATTCATCTTTTATAATGATGAATAATTTTATAATTTTATAATTTAACTATTAAGATTTAATTAATAGTTTAAAATTATAAAATATATAAAGTATATGACATTTAATTAAAGTTGGTGGGGAACGATTTTAATAAAATATTATAATTGGAAATTGGATTTTAGGGGAAAACTTTTATCCATCCAAAAACAATACATGGAAAAACGTAGGAAAATGTTCTTCTAATTCTTCCTCTAAACTTGGAAACATAAATTGAGACTTTTACATTCAAATTTGAAAACTTAGCAAAACCAAAACATGTGTTTACATTGTGTATTCCTTATGCTAATGTTTTGGGTTTTGGGTTGACTAGTGTTGACCAATATAGGATGTCTACCAGAGGCTTGGGGGTTATGTGATTGTGATGTCATGATGATGTTTTATTCTCGATCTTTATAAATCGAACCATGATTATGTGATGGAATGCTCTATGTATTGGTTGTGATTACTGATTGTTAAAGTTGAGATTCTTATGTTTGAGACCCTTGACTTAACCATTATTTTTGGTCATCGATCAGTTATCCTTGGTTATATTCTAGTCGCCATGATGAGACTAATATGTGGATTTATTCTTAATGATGTCATGTTGTGACATGTTTGACTTAACCATTTTTGGAGTCTTTGATCAGTATGATTGAGACATATTTTGGTTATTGAGAACCATTGGATACTTGATTATCAGTGATACTTCAGTTGCCAATAGAGAGCTGTTGTGGTCATGATTTTCTATGGATGTTGCTCATGGAGATTTGATGCTTTTATGCATATTTGATGATATTATTATGGATTTTCTTTGGTGATTTTGATGATTTATGATACCATGAGCATTAGGGTAGGATATCTGCATGTAGTGTCGGGAAGTGGCTTGCAATGGGGGCCGAGGCCCTAAGAGGCTGCCAGGGTAACTCATTGTAAGTTGGATTAATAAGTGATAACATTCACACTTAATACTAACTGAATGAACCTAAAAAGATAAGAGTTTTGGTTCTTGCCCATGCCTTGAGTGCTTGTATAGGCTAGGATGGGAGTAGTGAGAACACATGGTTGTGACCTTGCATTCCATAGTATGCCTTGTCAGTATGAGAGGATACTAGTGGCCGCATGAGATCTGTATGGACCCGTGGAGTTTAGCTAACTGCCAGGGTAACTTCTCGAGATAAATGCGATGACACTTTCCCGCTTGCATAGTAGGTTCCTACATGTCATTGTGTGCCTCTGGGAAGTAGATGTCTGTTAGTGATTGGAACTTTTGAGTTAGTATACTTTTAGGATTCCTGGACTTTAGAGATTTGTGCTATGTGATTTTGATAGCTTGTTTGGGACTTGAGATTATCTCCTCAGCACAGTGGGAGTGGACCACTTAGGTACCACGTGGTTGGGTGGTAGTGTATTTTCCACTCTTATCATTTGAGATTCATTGAGACATCATGGCTAAAGCGTCCTTTGTGATGGTGTATATGTATCCTTTCATTGATGATTAGCATATGTTAGATGATGTTATCTTATGCTTATATCTGCATGTTAGATTACCTCTACATATGATGTTGTATTTATTAGGAGTGACATTCCTACTATGTTAATGCCGATGATCTCTTCGGTAATTTGGGATGTTACGCACGGAGGGATGGCTAGGGCTCACGATGGTCTAATGATGCTATTAACGGTTGGGAGGAACCGTGCACTTAGTTTATTTTGTTTGATCTTTATGATGGATGAATATGACTTCTATGATGATGTATCATGTGTATCATGTGATTATCTTTACTTTGATGTATCATGGATTAGAATAGGATGATGTACCTTATCCTACATATGTATATTCTTTGAGCTTGTCATACCCTGTGACATGTATAGAGGATGATTGAGCATTTGGAAATGTAATGTATAAACATTGGACTTATCATTATTATTTCATGTGGATGTTGTACTAGATGGATTCATGTATATAATTCAATGTTAAGGGATCTTGAAGAATGTAATCTGTTAAGTATGTTATGTTTATTTTTTTTGATGGACATTGCTATTGCTTCCGTTATTGTGAATAAGTTATATGTGGTATTTACTTTCATGTAATTTTTAAAAAAAAAATGTTACCAAACTTAGTGAAATTCTAGGTTAATTCTTTGGATCCCTTGGCAGGGCATTACATTTGGTATCAGAGCCCGAGTTTCTACATTGGGAGCTCTGGGTATTTTGGAACAACTAGAACTTGAACTATTAAGTGTATCTCTTCAACTTGAAACTAGGTGAACTGAAAATAGAACTTGAACTGTTACTTGTATATTTTTCATACTTCAACACTTAGTTGTCAAAACTAAAATTTTACTTAGACCTAAACATAGAACTAAACTTAGTCTATTACAAACATGTGTCTTTCGATTGTAATAGTAATTTGTACTATTGTAGGATGGTATATGGGACTAGGTCTTCTGTTAGAGGCCGTGGTCATGGCAGAGCCGTCAGTGCCCATGAGTCTGCCCATGAGGGATCGGCTCGTCTAGAGAGCAGGGAAGAGCACTCTAATAGGCAGCAGGAAGAGAGCCGTAGAGAGGACCAAGCTGAGTCTAAAGAGGTTGGTCTGAGATAGATGATGCAGACTATTCTAGAACATCTACCTCCTCTTCAAGAATAGCCTAAAGTGCATCAGACAGAACAAGAGCATAGACCCAGATCTAGAAGTCCTCGGAAGGATCGTCAGAGGTCCATTGTGTCCACTCAGATGAAGGATCTTTCAAGATCCAAGGTTAAGCCTTTCAATGGGCAAGGTTCTGGTTATGTGGCCGAGCAGTGGCTTATTTCTCTCGACAGGATTTTTGCTATGCAGGACTTTGACAGCAATGTTAAGGCAAGATTTGCGATCACCAATTTAGAGAATTTTGGGGCCACTTGGTGGACAATTGAGGAGAAGAAGCTGGGGATCAATATGAGTAGTGTCACTTGGGAACTATTCTTAGAGAGTTTCCGTGAACGATTCCTACCAGAGGAATGGAAATAGCAAAGGGTAGATGAATTTCATAATCTCAAGCAGTACACTATGTCAGTGAACGAGTATGAGCGTAAGTTTTATGAGCTCATGTCTCTTTCAAGGTTCAGTAAAAATTTAGCTCAGTTGACACAACACTTTATTAGGGGTTTGAACAACCATATTATTGGGGGTGTCAAAGTATTTGAGCCAAAAACCCTCAAGGATGCAGTACATCGAGCAATCCTTGTTGAGAAAACTGTCCACCTTGGTCAAGGTGGTTTTGTAGGAGCGCCAAAAGCGTCAGGATCTAAAAGCAACTTCAATTCAGATGGTAACAAGAAGCCTTTCTTTTCTAAGGGAAAACAGTATCAGCAACAGTCTCAGCAGACGCAACAGCAGAAGGGATCAAATTCTCAGGCTCAAGGTGGTGGCAAAGGTTCTAACTTTAAGAACAACCGCAATTCTCAACGCAATAAAAAAAATTAGCCCAATCAGCCAGCTCAGAGTAGTCAGTTGTTTGTTAGTAGGAACAACCGTCAACAATCAAATGTACCACCTATGGGTAGAGGATCTGGCAGGAATACATAATGTTTTTCATGTGGATAGATTGGTCATTATGCAGCTCAGTGTTCACAGCGAGCACCTCAGTTTTTAGGACATAGGCCTACAGCTTCAGAGCCTATAGTTGGTGATGCAGGTAGAGCTCATAGAGTATTTGCAGCAGTTGAACATCGTCAGGCAGATCATCAGGGAACAGTGGTTGAGACCACAGGTGCTATTCGAGGTATATTTCTTTTAGTATTATTTGATTCAGGAGCTATAGATTCATTTATTTCACCATCTATAGTTTCTAAGTGTAAGCTGGATGCGGTGAAGCAAGATCATGGTTGGCAAGTGGAACTAGCCTCAGGTATCAAGGTCTCCACGAACTCTGTAGTTCATAAGTGTGGGCTTAGCTTAGGAAGCTTTGTTTTTGTAGTGGATCTTCGAGTCATACCCCTTGGTTCCTATGATGTGGTTTTAGGCATGAATTGGCTTGGAACTCATAGAGGCAGTATAGATTGCAGGAAGAAGATTATTATGTGCCAAGATGACCAAGGGAATGATGTGAAGATAGTTGGGATACCAAGGCCTATATCTCTGTGGATGATTTCTGCTATGCAAATGAAGTGAAGTTTCCGTAAGGGATGTCAAGTATTTGTTGTTATGGTAAATGATCTTGATGAGGAAGATCCTGTGAGGAAGACTTTAGATCACCCGATTTTGCAAGAGTACGCAAATGTTTTTCCAAGTGAGATTCCAGGCATGCCTCCAAAGAGGGATATCGATTTTAGCATTGATCTAATTCCTAGAGCGAAGCCTATCTCTAAAGCTCCTTATCGCATGACTACATAGGAATTGGGTGAGCTACGTCTTCAGCTAGAGGAACTTCTGGCCAAAGGGAGCATTCGATCTAGTGTATCACCATGGGGAGCTCCAGTTCTCTTTGTGAAGAAGAAAGATGGTTCTTTGTGCCTTTGTATCGACTACAGACAGTTGAATAAGGTGACTATTAAGAACAGGTATCCTTTTCCTAGGATTGATGACTTATTTGATCAGATCAAGGGAGCTATAATATTCTCCAAGATTGACCTTAAGTCAGGATACCACCAACTTCGCATTAAGAAAGTTGACATTCACAAGACCGCTTTTCGAACTCGCTATGGGCATTATGAGTTCACCGTGGTACCTTTTGGGTTGACTAACGCTCCATCAGTGTTCATGAGTTTGATGAATGGTGTATTTCGATCATATCTTGACAGGTTTGTATGTGTGTTTCTTGATGATATATTGATATACTCTAAGAATTAGAAGGAGCATGAGGAACACCTGTGGTTGGTATTGCAGTGTTTGAGAGACAATCAACTTTATGCTAATGCAGCTAATTGCAAATTCTTCAAATCAGAGATTTAGTATTTAGGGCATGTCATCTCAGGTGATGGTATTTCACTGGATCCTGCAAAGATTCAGGCAATAATAGATTGGTCGACACCGACTAACGTGTCAGAGATTCGTAGTTTCATGGCTTTAGCTAGTTATTATTGCAGATTTGTCTAGAACTTCTCTAGGATAGCACATCCTATCACTTCTCTTCAAAGGAAAGGAAAGAAGTTTGTGTGGACAGAGAAATTTGAGGAAGCATTTCAGAAGCTCAAGGAGCTTTTGACTAGTGCACCAATTTTAGCAGTACCTAATCCAGAGGGAGATTTCATGGTGTGTACAGATGCTTCTCTTGAAGGGATTGGGGCAATGTTGATGCAGAATGGATGGGTGATAACGTATGAATTAGGCAAGCTCAAGGA
Organism: Cupressus sempervirens; assembly: GCA_028749045.1. NCBI lineage: Eukaryota > Viridiplantae > Streptophyta > Pinopsida > Cupressales > Cupressaceae > Cupressus > Cupressus sempervirens. The sequence goes on from CM053787.1 coordinate 591,448,317, forward strand.
TCATGAGTTAAATTATCCTATGCATGATCTTGAGTTAGCAACAGTAGTTCATGCTTTGACAAGATGGAGACATTTCTTGTTGGGGCACAAATTTGAGCTACACAGCGATCATCGCAGTCTTCAGTATATTTTTACTCAACCTAATTTGAATGCTTGCCAGAGACGATGGATGGAGTTTTTATGCGAGTATGATTTAGAGGTTAAGTACATTCAAGGTAAGGAGAATGTGATGGTAGATGCTTTGAGTCGCAGGAGACATGTGGTATCATCTATGACTCTTAGTGTCGATTTGAGGAGTCGAATTCTTCAAGCACTTCCTACAGATTCATGGTATCAGGAAGTGTGCAGAGAGATAGATTCAGGAAGACCTTTGGAAGGTAAGTTTGCAGGTTACGTTCGAGAATCAGATGGTCTTTTGAGACATTTGGGGAGGATTTATGTGCCATTACTGGATGAGCTTCGCACCTTGATTCTAGCAGAAGTCCATCGTACACCGTACTCAGCACATCTAGGTGTCAAGAAGATGCATGCTGATTTGAGACATTTTTTCTTTTGGTCCGGAATGAAGCGAGATATTGCTAATTTTGTGGCTAGGTGTCTTGAGTGTCAGAGAGTCAAGGCAGAACACCAGCACCCGGCTGGACTTTTGCAGCCAAATCTCATTCCTTCTTTGAAGTGGGATATCATCTCTATGGATTTCATTGTAGGATTACCTATGACTGTTCGTCGTCATGATGCTATTATGGTCACTGTTGATCGGTTGACTAAGGTGGCACATTTTTCACCCATCAAGTCTTCCTACACAACAACTTCTGTAGCTAATGTCTTCATGCGTGACAATGTGAGATTACATTGTATTCCTAGAAAGATCATTTATGACAGGATCCTGTATTCACATTTGCATTCTAGACATCATTGTAGCATGAGCTTGGAGTGTAGTTAAACTTCAGTTCGGCATATCATCTAGAGATTGATGGTCAAACAGAGAGAGTGAATCAAGTTTTGGAGGATATGTTATGGATGTATGTGATGGATAGGCAGACATATTGAGAGGACTATCTCTACCTAGTGGAGTTTGCTTACAACAATGGGTATCATAGTTCTATTGGCATGGCACCTTTTCAGGCATTATATGGTCATCCTTGTTGTACACCCTTGAGTTGGGACAACCTTGAGGATCACATTCTCTTGGGTCCTGAGATGCTTCATGATATGGAGCAACAGGTAGTGCGTATCCGCGAGCATTTGACTACGACACAGGATAGGCAGAAGAAGTATGCTGATGCTCATAGGACTGATAAGCAGTTTGCAGTGGGAGATAAGGTTTTCTTGAGAGTGCAACCGCGAAAGAGTCCGATCCGTTACGGAAAGGGTTCTAAGCTAGCACCTCGTTTTGTGGGACCATTCAAGATTCTGGAGAGGATTGGCCCGATTGCATACCGCCTTGCTCTACTGCCCAGCCTAGCTCACATTCATGATGTTTTCCATGTTTCAGTGCTTAGGCAGTACATTCATAATATTGTGCATGTTCTTGATTGGAATGTGTTGCAGGTAGAGGACGGGTAGCTGGCTTTAGAGCTGGTTCGTATTCTAGAGCAGCGGGGGTTGACCCTCAGGGGTCGAACCATCGAGCAGGTAAGGGTCCAATGGGACCCTACTGATGATTCTTCAGCTACTTGGGAGGATGCAGCTAGATTGAGGGAGTTATATCCCTACTTGTTTTTAGGCTTCCAGGAGTAAGCCTAATCCAAGGGGGGGTGGATGTAGTGCCTACCCTCGTTCACATCTTTTCTGGACATATTATTGCTATTATTATCAGACTATGATAGACTAGCTTTATGTTAATGGATTAGTGGTATTGTTTTGACACTATCAGACATTATGTTATGGATTCAGTTGTTTATGA